>VXAU01002934.1:205263-372486 GCA_013399695.1 Formicarius rufipectus | reverse complement strand
AGTCTAGCCACGATGATGATGATCATGGGAGACCAAGTAGGAGGAACCCCATCTAACTGATGCACTTTAATTAGTTCCCGTAGCTATCAAAGCCCTGTTCTCATATTCTGATGCAAATTCACAGCCTTTCATTCTAAGCAATACCTCAGTTTGGCTTCAGTCTGCCAGTGATCCTTTATTGTCATAGTTTCTCCCCAGAGAATCAATATTCAGAGAATCCCAGAATGGTTTGGGTTGGAAGAGACCTTAATAATCATCTCATTCCACCCTCCCTGCCATAACCAGGATATTCAGACCCTCTAATTGTCACTGATCTGCTCATCCTACCTTGGGCTGGGTTTTTTTGGTCACCAAGCATATCAGACACTTTTTCTGGCCAACCTTTCTGGCCAGGATGCTGCTTAGGATGTGCACTGGGAACTGGCTCTGCTCCCATCTCTCTCCCACACCACCCTAATCCCAAAGCCACACAACTCCTAGACAGGTGGATGGGGCCAAGACCTATCTTGCTTGAGGGAAACAGGCTGGAGCATCTTCTGTAATGGAGACATGAAACCCTAAATCACATCTCAGCACAGGATGGGAACAAGGGCAGGTCGGTTTTCCTCTTCCACTTCAAAGGGCAAGGGCACAGCTCCCCATCGTTCCTAATTTTGGATCACAACCTCTCCATCTTCTGCCTGTAAATTCTCTGCCACTGTCAGAAGGTCATCAGGCCACTTGGAAAGCCATTTGTCACACCTTTGCTAATCCAGAGGTACCTGGCTGACTGTTCTCACCAGGAGAACACAGGCAACCAAACTAATTAGTGGACAGCAGCACTGCGGGGGCAGAAGTGCTGCAGACAGCACTGTCCTTTACTGCATCAGCCAAAAATTTCAGGACTCAGGAGTAGTTCCTGGTTCTTCCCTGGCCTCCCTTGGTAACTTTGGGCTCCAGCTCTGTGTTCACCTCCTGTCCCTGAGGCTAACAACACTTCCAGGTTATTATTCCACTCCCAGGTGGCCATGTAGATAAATTATTTTATGTTTAGGAAATAATTCATTATGATGGGCAAAAGGGCCCAGTCAGAATAAAAATGGATGTGTTTCCCCTGCATCACCACTGGCTTCAGGGGAATGAAGCCAAGGATGGCTGCAACCTGGCAGGTCCAGAGCCAAGCTTTTCACTCAATTTGTGCATTAGCTGGATATTCTTACAATGTCTGGACTCAGCAAAATGAGTGCAACAGATTGCTCAGAGAAGTTGCCCCATCCCTGGAAGTGTCCAAGGCCAGTTTGGACAGGGCTTGGAGTAACCTGGGGTAGTGGAAGGTGTCCCTGACCATGGCAGGGGGTGGAATCAGATGGGCTTTAAGGTCCCTTCCAATCCAGACCATTCTGTAATTCTGTGAAATGTCCAGGGCCAAGGGATGTTCTGCAGCAGGAGGCAGGTCAGGAGGGGCTCAGCTCCTCCTCACTCAGCTGGTTTTGTTCGCTGAATGGGTGGAATTCACTGGCAAACAGACCATGGACCACCACTCATTTTTAGGAATTCAGGAATTAGGAATTGCAGAGCACCCTCCCCATCCCAAACTCGAGTACAGGCCCAAGCCCAGCTGCTTTTCCCCATCACTCCCCCAGCACTGACTCTGCCTCCAAACACCCCCCCAGCATTGCAGCTCCCAGCTTGGGAAGAGGATGAAAAACACTCCAACATCCCTGACCAGCAACCTTTTCCCCATCTCTAACACACAAAGTGGGGCTCAGCAAGCAGGGCAGGTGTCTGCTGAATCTCAGTACACTGAGACACCCTGGAGACAGAGGGAAAGGGAAAAGAAGCCCTGAGCTGCCTGTCACAACTTCAGCACTGGAGGTAATTGCTTTGTACACATCTCCCCATCCCCAATTATCAGTCCAGTTAGTGTTTGATTTTACACCACTCTGGTCCAGCAGACCTGCTGCTGTTCCCAATTCCTGTGCTTGTTTCTGTGGCTATCACCCAGTCCCTAAATCATTTTTAATGGCTCCTCTCCCTACGTGCCCTCCCAGCTCATTCCAGTCCCATCAGCACAAGGCAGGTTGCAGATAGGTAGAAGCTGACATTTCTCTTTAGAATAATTTGCAGTGGATTTCTTGCCCGTTTGATGTAGTCATTTTGTTCTCTGCACTTATGTGACATTAATTATTGTTAAATATTCTTATCTGTTACACACAGTTCTGTTTAGATAAAGGTCAGTGTGTGAACCCCTGACAGTGCACGTTGCTGCCACGCTCCAAAGCCAATTTTTCATCCTCTCCCTTCAATACCTTCATCTTCGTTTCAGTCTATTTTGCCATTAATTCAGGCACAGTAAAGGGCCATTAAAAATGCAAAATCTCTCAGCTGTTCATCTCAGCACTGGGACAGGGAATTACAAGCTTGGGGGGCACCAGTTGCACAGGGAGAGCAGGTAATAATGCCCACGAAAATCCAGCAGCAGCCTCTTGTAAGGAACTGCCACCCAAAGCACACACACATTTCTGCTTTAATGAAAACCAGCCAAGCCTTGTACAGCCCACAGTGCTTTCTCCCAGCATAATCCAGAGGCGCTGGCAGAGGGTTCCTAGAGAAGCTGTGGTTGCCCCATCCCTGCAAGTGTCCCAGGCCAGGTTGGACGGGGCTTGGAGCAACCTGGGCTGGTGGGAGGTGTCCCTGCCCATGGCAGGGGGTGGAACAAGATGAGCTTTAAGGTTCCTTCCAACCAAAACCATCATGGCATTTATGATTCTATGCTAAGCCCACACCACGAGCCTGCTCACAGCAGGTAAAACCTGCACCTGCACCTGCTCTGTCCTGCTTTTCATCTCTCTGCCTGTGTAATTCCCACGCTGCTTCCCACGGAAGGTGGGGTTGGGGACACAGGGGCACCTGTGTGGGACTCTCTCCACACCTCTGGTCCCTGCCTGCCTTGGGAGCCCTGGAAACAGCATTCCCACAGTGAATGCTGAGGGCTGCCAGCAGCCCGTGACCTCGGGTGGCTCTCCCAGGAGACAAGGTGGTCATACAATCTTGCAGGGACACACGTCAGCACGACACAAACAACAGAGCTGAGGACATGTGGTCTGCCACAGGGAGGGCATGGGGCTGACACAGTCCTGGCACAATGCTCAGCTCATCTTGCCTGGGCACAGGGAGCCCCCAGGGCCAGAGCAAACCTGTTCTACTGAAGTTTGTGCACTTTTATGCCCCAATCCATCAAAGTGCTTAACTCCAAGCATCCAAATAGCCTTAATGCCATCCAGGGAACCCTTGAGACACTTAATCTGGATTCCAAGCCTAGGCCAGCATTTTAGTGAGAACTTTGGAGCAGTCAGAGGGGGTAAACAGGATGAAAAGGAGCTAAGCCAGCAGCCCAGCCAAGACAGTGACGAGGGGATGCTCAGACATGCAGGAGGCTCCCAAAACCGGTTAATCCAAGGGCTCAGTTGGCTGGAAAGGTGCATTCTGCTGCATGAGCAGGGAAGGATGCAAAGGTGGATTCAGTATGACTGAAGTAGTGCACCATGAATCATGTGCTCGTTTCAGCACTTGGCAAATGGAAGAACATTTGATCCTTTATTCAAAGTGACATTTAATTTTGCATTTGCTAAATCATTCTGTACTTTTGAATAAAAGAGAATAAACTCCCAAACTCATCCCCCTCTGAGGAAAACACAAAGAAATAGTGCATTGTACTGAATGCAGTTGTGTTGGGGTTTTCCCTTCACTTAGAATCACAGAACCATTAAGGTTGGAAAGGATGTCTAAGATTATTGAGTCCACCCATTAAGCCAGCACTGCCAAGCCCACCACTAAACCATGTCCCTAAGCACCACATCCACATCATTTTGAACACTTTCAGGGATGGTGACTCCATCACTGCCCTAGACAGCCTGTGCTAGTGTTTGACCATCCTTTCTGGGAGGAAATCTGTCCTAATTTCCAATCTAAACCTTCCATGGCACAACTTGAAGCCATTTCCTCTTGTCCTGTTGCTTGGGAGAAGGGACCAATACCTCCCTGGCTCAATCCTCCTGTCAGGGACTTGTAGAGAGTGAGAAGGACCCCCCTGAGCCTCCTTTTCTCCACACTAAACAACCATCTTAATCATCTCAACCATAGAGAAGCATCCAGACAAATGGATATTCACATTCCAGCTCCTCAGCTCAGCCACACTGCTGCCCTCCCCTGTGCTAAACTGGGAGCAGGGAAGGGTGAGAGCTTCACACGCCTGCAGAGGTATGAGCAAACAGCTCCTCTCCAGCTCTGGGACAGGGTGTTCTGCAGCTAAAAATACAGAGACAAGCCAAAAAGTCAAGGCTGGCAAGAGGCATTGGTAGGGTCACTGAAAACAGAGCCTGTTTATTTCTGCAGCCAGTGCCCCTCCACTGAGAGGGCTGAGCTCCACACACATGGTGATAGACATGCTTCTGCAGCTGCAGAAGTCCAATTTCTCACCCTGCCCCACACACAGGGCTTTCCTGTCCCCTCCCCCAGAGCAGGTTCACCCCTTTCCTTTCATTATTTTTAGGTGCTGCACAATGCAGGGGAACCCGCGGGAGCAGAGGGAAATGGAAATCACCATTGCAACAGGGAGCTCAGGAGCCAAGTCTCAGCAGGGTCTGTGCTCGACTCCGCCCAGGGTTTGTGGCATCCAAGATGGAAATATCTCCCAGAGGCTCTGCCAGCAGTCTGAGCTGGATGGGAGATGTCCAGTGCCTGCTGCAGAGTGGGGCTGGTGTGAGCTCCCCACAGTGCTCCCACCACACCCCGCAGGGATCCCGCTCTGCACCTGCCCCAGGGGGTTTGGTGTCCTGGTTTTAGTAGCCAGGGTCAGTTTGTCACTGTGTGGGTGTGTATTCTAAACCCTCCAAGCCATTTTTTCCCACGAACTGCTCACAATGGCACATTAGCAGCTATTGTTTAAGGCACACCCCACCCCTCAGGCTACAAACTGGGTGTTTAGGAACTTCTTTGAGACAAGGAAGTTCTCTTCCCTCCACACCCACCTGAGGGATGTCTGCTAATGGGCCATCAGGAGTGCCAAAAAATATGCCATTGTTCACCTCACAGAGTTAATCAACCATTGTTTAAGTCTCTGCCCTGGGGGAGGGACTGGGCGGAACCTAAGTGGATATAAGCTGGAGGTTTGGGCCTGGGAGCTCTCTTCAGATCCAGAGGAGGACCAGAGCCGCAAGCAGACTGAGACTGCCACCAGATTGCAACCTTCACTTTCACCAGCAGGTACTTTGTTTTCTTTTTACTCTGAACTCAGGGGAGGGCCACGTGGTGCTCAGCACTGAGTTGGTGAGCTCCACTCTGCTTGTGCCCCACTGTGTTGGGCTGTACATCTGGTGTTTTTCATGGCACAAACAAATTTCCTTTTCTGTTTCAGTGTATTTTTGTGATCTTTTAATAAATTGTTATTCTGACTTGCAGTCCCATTCTGAGTTGGATTCATTTCTCATACTGGTTTAACTCTAAACCAGCACATTTGGCTCCTCCTCAGCAGGTCGGTGTGTGCATTCAGCTCACCTGAATTCAGGTGCAATACAGGCACCTCAGTATTTTGGGGGCCAGTCTGGGCTTGGGGAGGGGGGTCAGACATCACTCAGTGGATGATAAGCAGTTGCATTGAGCGTCACTTGTTGTTTTTTTTCCATTTTTTATTATCATTACTATTACTTTGTTTTCAATTATTAAACTGTTCTAATCTCAACATACAAGTTTCACTTTGATTCTCCTCCCCATTGGGCTGGACTTGCAGCAAGAGGCCTGACATTGGCACAATACCAGAGCCTGTGAGCTTGGACATTAGCCCTTCCATCATAGACAACATCTCCTCCGCCTCCAAACTTGTGCCTGGATCTTCCATTCCTAGCAAACCCATCTTGTACCCGCCTGTGTATCATCTCCCATGGAAATCCTGTTCATCCAGAGGCTCCCTTCTCCTCCTGTTGTCCCTGAGCTGTGCAACTGCTTTGGACACACATTCACATCTGCCCAGGCTGGGAAGTCAAACCATCCCCCCGAGTTCAGCTCTTGGGAGGGCTGGCAGGAGACACAGACCCAGAGTAGGATTTTATGTGGGCTCCAGAGCTAAGGTTTGCCAAAATCCCAGGAGTGTTCTGAATTGATTCCCACACTACTAACCCCTGGAGCGCTTCACAGGGAATTGCATGGATGCAACAAGCTCAGGGCTACACACCTTCCATCTCATGGGGGTCTGCAACACCACCAAAGCAGTGGTGCAGAGGCCCACGAAATAACTGCAGGAGGTCAGACACAAACCCCAATGAACACACATATCCAAGTATTTCAGGAAAGAAACAACATGGATGGTTGGCTTTTGTGGCTGCAAGTTAAAATCAGAGAACCATCACAGAATCCCACAACGGTTTTGGTTGGAAGGGACCTTAAAGACCATCTTATTCCAAGACTAGCCAGGTCCATAACTGGTGCCATGGGCAGGGACACCTTCCACCAGCCCAAGTTGCTCCAAGCCCTGTCCAATCTGGCCTTGGACACTTCTAGGGATGGGGCAGCCACAGCTCCTCTGCCCAACCAGTTCCATGATTGGAGCTGTCAGGACTCAGCTCAGCCAGTGGAAACAAGGATACTGACTCCAAGGTGCAGCCACTGGAACACCACAGGAGCACCACAAGGAGCTTTTGGCACCAGCTGAGCTGGCATGGACCAAGCTGAGCTTCCCACACAGGGCTCTTCAATTCCATCTGCCTTCCTTCATTAACCACAATGAATTTACACCTGAGACCAGCACTGAGAAAAATCAATTATCTATCTATTTAACCTCACTGCCCTGCTATTACTCCCTCTGCCCTCTGACATCTGACAGAAATGTGGGCAGGACAAACCTCCAAGGTAAGGAGAGGTTAATGTCACAACTTCTGAAAGTGTGATTTCAGCAACAAAGCACTGCAAGAACATGAACAGAAAACTCCAGACCTGGAAGTGCAGCTGTTCTCTCTGTAACTGGCACTGGTTTAAGGTCCATGTTCTGCTGCAAGAAACCATTTCCTTCTGACAGAAACACTGATGGAGCTCTTGGATAAGCAGGTACTTGATTTTCAAGGCCATGCTTTGAGCAACCTGGACTAGTGGAAGGTGATCCTGCTTATGGGGAGGGCTGCATCAAGATGATCTTGAAGGTCCCCTCCAACCCAAGCCATTCTGGGATTGCAGGCACTGAGCTGGAGCTGAAAGGAAGGGTCAGTTGAGCAAGACATGAGGCCTGCTGAGCCACCTGCCCCAGGACAGCAGGGCTGGAGGCAGCTGTCTGCTCACTGCGGTGCTTATGAGCCTCTCTCTCACTGCTGATGGCAGAAGCACCCCATGGGAACAGGATCCAAGAAGTTTTTCCAATCAGACAGATGCTGTTGGCTCCAGGCGTTGGTGCAGTGCTGAAAGCTGTCAAGAAAATCTCTCCAATGTGGGATAATTAAGTTTTTGTCCTACTTTGGTCTGTGGGAGCACATCAGATCAGGTAGAGCTGACAGGAAAATGAGGAAAGGTGCCCCAGCACCGCTGAGCTTTGACACAAACCCCACCAAACCCTAGTTCAGCAGCTGCCTGGATGCTTGGTCAGGGCGCACACACCACGGTCCCTCAGAGCTCTGTCTGGTTGAGAGGGTCCTTTCTCACCCCTGTCATCACAGACACCTCTTGAAAGCCTCCCTGCAAAGGAGCCAGTGTTCCCAAGGCAGCCACCCCAGCTTCCATGGGCCCTCCCAGGGATGTCCACCCCATCCAGAACTCACACAGCTCCAGCCAGAGGAGGGTATTAATTCTGCACTAAATTGGGTAGCTTGTTGTACACAAGCAATTCCTTTTCTGTAATGAAATGGGTGTATCATTCTGATTAGGCATAGTCATTACATCCAGCCCTTAATTAGATTTGTGTAATTAGAAATTCACTGAGTTATTTCACACACTGGAAAAAATACTGCTTGGATGGGGTTTTATGAGCCGGCGACTGATTTCTCTGCGGCTCCCGGAGCTGACTGATAACCTGAACCAAATGACATCCTCAGCTCGGGGACCATCCCCAGGTGTGCAGAATGTTGAACACCAGGCTGATTTTGCATGGCTGAAAAGCACAAATCAGCACCAACACATGGAAAATGCCATGACCGGTTCCTCCCAGTACTTGCATCTCTTGCAAAGACATTCACCTGCCAACCAGCACAAGCAGGAGGCTGATGCTCCACCAGCCCCAAACACCCAGCTGGGCTCAGGACCAGGAGATGGAATGTCCCCAAGTCACCACTGGGGCTTGGGCACATGAATGGGACATTCACATACCACATGCAGACAAAGTCACTCAAAGAAATCCTAACGGTTCAGAAGGCTTTTTCAAAAGGCCAGACAGGTAGAGGGGGTGCAGACCCACAGGACTCAGAGACAGCTGTACCAGTGGGAAGTATCAAGCAAGTTGGTTTATCCTAGGAAATGGAAGTTGAGATGTGACAGAGGCTGCTTTCCACAGGACCAAGCACCAGGTCAGATGGAAAATCATCTGAACTAAAAAAACAGACTGTAGTCTAAAACCTGTATTATTAGTGCCTTTGTACCAGTTTTCTAAAATGCAGCTTATCCTTTCTGTTCAACGTTTCAAACAGACAGGAATTTTTAATGAGATAAAAAGGCTCCTCCATTTGTGAAACTGAGCTGGGAAAAGACGTAAGATCAGACAGAGCCACACAAAACTTGTTAAAAGCCTTGAAACCATTCCAGAAGGCAGATACTGTGTCAGAGGAGAGGAGGAAGAGAAGGTGAAGGCCTTTTAAGACTCCTGACTCAAATTCCAGAGGTGTGTTAGGGGCACGGTGAGAGTGCAGCTATAGGAGGGAGGTTTTGTAGTCTTAGGGTTTCTCTTTTAAGGGCCAATTTTAGGCATCAAGACTGCCACACAGAGAAATCATGGAGTGGCTTGGGTTAGAGGGAACTTTCAAGATCAACTCATTCCAGGTTCACTGCCACAGGAAAGATGCCACCCACCAGACCAGGCTGCTCCAAGCCTCGGCCAGCCTGGCCTCACCAGGTTATAACCAGATGCTTTTCACTCCAGCCAGGTGGGGACACTGAAACACAAAGTCATTTTAATTCACCCCAAGGCAGAAAAGCATCTTGCGGCACACTCAGAGCAGAATGTGGGCTCACCCTCTGTTGCTGCAGCTCTGAAAATCTCCCTGGGTTCCTCCTTCTGTGCTAGCTTCGGCACAGCACTGCACCAGGCACCTATGGTGGGCTGAGTGCTCTCTGCACCCACAGGAAAACACAAGAAGCAGCCAGGAAAGCAGCAAGAAAATATTCTCCTGAGACACTTGAGCCTGAGTTTTTTCCATGAGACTATTTTTACAGATGGGAAAACGAAGCAGAGACAAGAAGTGGCCCCCAGCCGTGGAGTTATCTCAACCAGCTTTACTATCAGGTGTACACACAGCTGCCTTACTATTCTGAGCAATAGCAGCACCTTAAGTAACTACTTCCAGTGTAGCACAGCCCACATGGTAAAGCTCAGCTTAAGGACAAGGTGGCCAGCTGAGGGGATGATCCACCCCTTCCCTGGACTGGGTCAAGGGTGGCCAAGGGGCCCGGAGCTTCTGAGAAGGTAAAATCTACACTAGCTCAGCCTCCCAGCTCTAACAAGTTATGGCAGAAAAAAGCTGGAAGAGACAGAAAACAGCAGGTCTAGAAGTGGAGGCAACAATGCTCCAAAAATCACAGCTTCTCTTGAAGAGTTTTTTGCATTATCTGCTTCTCCAGCAGCAGCACTGGCAGGTGGGAAAGGGGGCAACCAGCTACACCAACAACTCACTCACAAGTGAAAGAGATTGTGATTAAGAGGCACTTTAAAGAAGGTTCTCAACTAACATTTGAAGGACCCTAAGACATGTTTGCAGTCATGTCTGGAGCTGATTTAAACAAAACGTTTAATTGCACAACTGGGTGAGTGTCAAATTATGCAATTAGTTTTCTTCACCTTCCACAGGTCTCCCCCAGGTATGTGGACCCTGCTGCTCAAATTTCTGCCAGACCTGTGTGGAATAAAACCTTCCCTCTGCACGTGCAGGTTGTGGGTCTGGAAGAGCTCCTCTGCTCACTGCAATCACAGCCTCCAGTGGCTCCCAGGAACCCTCCAGCTTCTCAGGCCAGTCACAAACAGGCACCACAGCTTGAATCTCAAATGCTACTTGAACAACTCTGAGAGCTCTTCATCAAAACCACTTGAAGGAGTTTGGGAGAAAACTCCTGTCTGGAGCAGTGGCTGGTGCAGCAGAGGAACCTGAATCCTCCAAGATCCACAGATTCTGAGTGATGGGAATAGCTGCTCTCAGTGTATCACGGCAGCCCAGAGAGGTTTTGGTTTGAAGGGACCTTAAAGCCCATCCCATTCCAGCCCCTGCCATGGGCAGGGACACCTCCCACCAGCCCAGGTTACTCCAAGCCCTGTCTGGCCTGGCCTTGGACACTTGCAGGGATGGAGCAGCCACAGCTTCTCTGCCCAACCTGTGCCAGGGCCTGCCCACCCTCACAGGGAGGAATTCCTTCCCAGTATCCCACCTAACCCTGCTCTCTTCCAGTGGGAAGCCATTCCCCCTTGTGCTGTCACTCCAGGTCTTTGTCCAACGTCCCTCTCCAGCTGCCCTGGAGTCCCTTTAGGCACTGGAAGGGTCTCTCAGGTCTCCCTGGGTCCTTCTCTTCTGCAGGTGAACCCCCCAGCTCTCCCAGCCTGGCTCCAGAGCAGAGGGCATTGAGCATCTTTGTGGTCTCCTCTGGACTCTCTCCAGGAGCTCCACATCCTTCTGCTGTTGTTCCCCAGGGCTGGGGGCTGCTCTGCAGGGGGAGGGGGTCTCACCTGAGGGGACAGAGGGACAGAATCCCCCCCCTCCACTGCTGCCCACTGTGGGATCAGCCCAGGGCACGGGGGTTTTCTGGGTCCCAGAGTATGTGGCCAGGGCATGTCCATCTTCTCATCCACCAACACCCCCAAGTCCTTCTCCCCAGCCTGCTCTCAATCCCTTCTCTGCCCAGACTGTATCTGGGATTGGGACAAGCAAAATACATCCATGTCTCTCTGCTGAAAACTACTGCTCCTTTATCTCCAGGGCAGTGCCAGCAACCTTGGGCAGCAGCACTGACATGACCTGTTCCAAGTCCATCTGTCTTCCAAACCTTTCCACCTACACCTCATTCAGGATGTTTCATAAAGCACATCTTACAATGGTAATGAGAAACTCTGCTTTCTGAGCATGGTGGTCCTGTAATACTCCAAGAACAGAGGTAGAGTTGATGGACTTAGGGCAAAACTTCATTTTCACGTCACTGAGAAGCAGAAATCCTTCAGTTTTAGTCCAAAACTACTCATCAAAATATGGTGTGACTGATTTTGAATGGAGGAAAATGGAGATTAATTTGAAAACAGACTGAATCACTGCAGAGAATCAGTCCCAGAAGAAACCTGAGACGGACCTTGAACCTGAACCCGTCACACCTTGGAATGAGTACTTACTGTCCATACTCAAACTTCTAAAGCTCTATATTTTCATGGTTTTCAGCTTCTCTTCTGCTTTCCTCTGGTATAAAGTATGGTTTTATTTGACCAGGACTTCACCACAGTAATTGAAACACATATTAAAATAAAAAATTCTTCATCACAAGCTGAAATTTACACCAAAGAAACCAAATTTTCAAAAGAGGTTTTTAAGTGGAACATTTTTTTCCGTTCAACACTTTTCCTGGGACACCTTTATTTTCCCAAACATTTCAAAACTGAGGAAAAAAAGTTATTTTATGAAAAAGATATCTGTGTTCAGGATCTCACCTTACTACACTCAGTAAGCAGTGATTTACCTAGAGGTGCTAAGAGGCTGCTGGTTAGGAGAGAACAGCTTCTTATACCCTCTGGGACATGCAGGTGCCAGCAGAGCCCAGGGATGTCAGGGACAGAGCCACCAGAACAGGTCTCCCCCTGTCCAAAATCTTTGCCCACTAAGGTCACTTTTATGTGTTTTAGTGCACTCAGGAATTTTGTTTTCTTCATTCTTTATTTTTTTCCTTTTTTTTTTTTTGCTGTGATGGAAACACTGTCCCTGGCAATTCCCATAGTTGAGAAGCTCTCACTACTCCCAGGTGACTCCATCCCTCAGATTTGTCTGTGTCTTTTTCCCAATCACAGGATCCAGAATGATGATCCAGATGGGATGAGCAAACGGAGTGTTGCCCTCTGGAGATACCAGGTAGCAGATGAGGAGCCTCAGAGCTTTGGACATGCTCTGTCTGCCTGTAGGATGTTACTACACCCTGAAGAATGAAAAGGGGAAAAGAACTCAGAAGGAGGTTTTGGGAAGGAGTACTTGGAAAAATATACCACTGGAATAGGGATAGAAAAGCCTGAGGAGGCGGAATCCCAGGGGTCAAGTATAAGGCAGCCCCTGCTAATATGCTGGGAAACACCAGCCCGGACAAGTCAGGACAACTGACCTCCAACACCATTCCCAGATCTCCCGCTAGTCCTAAAACACCTTCCTCAGCTTCTTCACTCAGAGACTGGATTAAGGATTTCCAAAGGTCCACTCCCACCTGAACTGCTCAGTTCCAGAGCTCAGGAGAACTGTGTTGGTATGGCAGGACTGTCCCCTTGGCCTGAAGGAGTCCCAGGCTGCAGAACTACAGGCAAACAAGCAGGGAATTGGAGCAGCCTGGAGATAAATGGGAATGGCTTTGCTGAGGGGCAGTAACATCCCCTGCCTGCTGAACATTGTCCTGCTGAAAGCGGGGAATGACAGACCTCTGGAGGAAACTCAGCCCTCCCCTGACCCTCCTTCCACAAGAGCCTTGCTTCAGGAATCGCTGCAGCCCGCTCTCCCCCGCCTTGTGCAACTCAGAACTTCCACCAAATCCAAAGCATGAGCTGCTTCCCAAGCCCCTCAGCTCCATGTGAGATTGTGCAGATGGCTGGGAGTCAGGGCCCTGGTGTGACTCCTCCACCACACAGAGACCCAGCTGTCCCAAACCCGGCTCTGCCCCTGGATGGCCCCACTGCTGACCCCAGGGAATGGGGCTGTGCCGGGCACAGCCAGGCTTGGCAGGGCCATGGGGCACCTGGTGCTGTCCTCTGCCTGCTCAGCAGCCCTGGTCTGGGCTCTCCTGGCTCACTTCACTGCAGGACAGACGGAGGCAGGTGGGTGCATAGAGGGGACAGCCAGAGCACACCTCCAAACGTTCTGGGGAGGGTCCCCCTTAGGCAGCACCCCAACACGAGCTTTTCCCCTGTACCAAGTGTGTGCCACCACTGTGAAAGATTTAAGTCAGGTCCTGAGTTTTAGGCCAAAGCAGCAATAACATCCCCCAGCCACCAGATCACCTTCCCCCTTGCTCTGCCAACACCCCAGTCACCCTGGAGCACCCCAGGCTGGGCACGCCTGCTCTGCAGACCCCTCGGCACAACGCAAGGGATCGCTGTGTACTCCACACAGGGCTGTGCCACCCCAGGCACAGAGCTCCCATCCTGGAAATCATGTCTGGGAGAGGGAAGGGAGAGCCCCTCGCTGCCAGCTCAGCAACGACAGTCCTGCTGTATCCTCACAGAGGTGGAGGGGCTATGGATTACCAGGAACATGTTAACTCACCTGCTGAGTTCTGCTTCTGCATCCAGCAGATATGGAAGACCAGCTCCATGGGGTCCTGCCACAATTCCCTCCTCCTCCTCCTGACGAGGCTGACTGTCCACTCCCAACTTGTCTCCAAGGAATGAAAGGGATGCTAAGCACGTGTTTATGTTGGAATGGAAGAGTCCCAGCAAGATGGGGAGGTGTAACACGGTGGCAATCACCTTATAGAAAGGTAATTGTTGTTGTTGGCTGGACTTCGAGAACGAAGATTTTGGGCTCAGCCTGCGCAGTGGATGTTTTAGGTGAGGCACAGTGTGCGCGGAACTGGCCCCACCCCCTTTACTCCTGAGGTTCATTTGCCACGGCCGAGCAGCTCGGACGGTGACAGCGAGTTCCTCGGGATTGGAACCGGCGTCCTCAGAGGAGGAGCCGCTCCACAGGCGGGGGCCTACGCCACTCGGCCAACGCCCGCCGCATAGAAAGGTAATTAGTCTCAGGGTAATTACAGGAGAAAGGTGCCTTACAGGGCTGCACCCATGTCTGGCTCTGGTCATGGACACTGCCAGCCAAAATCCCCTCTGGAACTACCCTGCAGCTATGGGAAGACTACAGTCACATCCATTCTCCTGAGGAGTCCTGTCCCAAGAGAGAAAACGTGCCCATATCCAGTTCTGAGGACTGTGCCCATCCTCAAAGAGCCCCAGACACCATTAGGGTTTGTGGCACCCCCCAAACAGGGCTGAACGCACCCTGAGCCACCCACAGGTCCCCAGACCAACCCTGTGTGACCAGCTCTGTGTCAGGACCACAGTAGAGGAGATACAAGCACTTCCCTGATTTCAAAGAGCATCCTGCCCAGATTGATTTAGCCCAATTTGTCCTAAATTGATTTTCCATTCCCAATGGTTTAAGGAAAAAGAGGGAAAACAGATTGGAAGGGTATTTCTGATACTTGCAGCCAAGCAGATCCATGCTGGTTACAAAATGTAAAGGTCTTGTCAAGGCAGGAATATTAACTTGGGATTCCTCCCCATGTATGGAGAGGAGGATCTCTTTTAATGCCCCTGCTGTCCCCAGCACAGGAAGGATATGGACCTGCTGGAGCAGGTCCAGAGGAGGCCACGAAGATGCTCTGAGGGCTGGAGCCCCTCTGCTCTGGAGCCAGGCTGGGAGAGCTGGGGGAGTTCACCTGGAGAAGAGAAGGACCCAGGGAGACAAAAGAACCCCTTCCAGTGCCTAAAGGGGCTCCAAGGGAGCCAGAGAGGGACTTTGGACAAAGCCATGGAGTGACAGCACAAGAGGAAATGGCTTCCCCCTGGAAGAGAGCAGGGTTAGATGGAATATTGGGAAGGAATTCACCCCTGGGAGGGTGAGGAGACCCTGGTACAGGTTGGGCAGAGCAGCTGTGGCTGCCCCATCCCTACAATGTCTAAGGCCAGGCCAGACAGGGCTTGGAGTAACCTGGGCTGGTGGATGGTGCCCCTACCCATGGCACGGGGTGGGACTGGATGGGCTTTAAGGTCCCTTCCAACCCAAACCATCTTGGGATTCTATGATTCTCTCCTGCTGTTAGGCCTGGCTTTTCAAAAACACCTGGGGAGTGCAGGTGTTCCAACACCCTTGGAATTCATAAAGATGTAAGGGAGACACCAGCCAGGAAGAAACTTGGGCTCCACTGAAAGTCTGGCTGTTAAAGACACCACATTAAATAAAATCTTACCTTCCTATTATGCCTCTCATTTCCAGGGAGCCCCAAAGCCCTTTGCCAGCTGACACTGCTGCCCTGCCTTCACCTGCAGAGGCACATCTGGTCTGGGAAAGTCACATCCCCCCCAACAGTTCAGGAGAACCTCCCACAATCACAACAGGGCACTTGGTGTCCTGCTGTCTGTGAGGCCCCTCCTCCTGAGAAAAGCAGTATTATCTTTCAACAAGAACAAGCTTCCAGGAGACACTCTGCCCAGCCAAGTTTCTCAGCCCATCTGTTCACTGGGCACAAAGTCCCTTCTACACAAACCCAACCCTGCAGGTCAAGACTGGCCTCGTTGCTGGGGTATATGGGCAGGGGGAACAGCAATCCTGGACACACAGCTATTCCCTACCCTAACCAAACCAAACCAAATCCAACACCTGTGGTGTTTCTATGGGGGTATAAGGTTCATTGGTTTTAAAGATGAAGCACTAGGACAGTGGAATTATGAAAATCCACAAAACTGCTTCCCTCTTTTCTGGTTTAAATACCAGTTACTGGCCACCTTCAAGCCATGCAATTCCAAAAGTGGTAGTTCTTAGGCATCAGTGGGCCTGCAAGATTGTTCTCTCTGATTCTACAGAATAGCTTTTACTCTTTATAAACCATAGTGCCAGTTCAAAACTGGGCAAAAATGCAAAAGCAGCAGCCATTCCCCTGTGCTGGGCTGTCGCAGAGGGCAAAGGGAATGAACTGGGGGGCACTGCTGTGCCAGGACAAGCACCTGGACACTAGTCCTGGAGCCCAGGACACACAGAAGCAGGAAAGAGTGGACAAAAGCTTCACACATGTCCTCTGGCTGCTGAACTACATGTGGTCTGTGACCCAGAAGGCCCACAGAGACCCCACAAGCTTCCCAACACTTCAACATTTCCTTATTTCTTCCCATTCACAGGAAAGATACTAAAATGTTAAATTTGCCCTGGACCCTACAGATCCTCCAATATTAAACTTCCTTTTCACCCACACTGTGGCTTTAATGTCTCCTTAAAATCTGCAGCCAAGGAGGATTCCTGGGCATTTTTGGGCCACTGTAGTTCAAACCTCCCTGTGATCTCTGCCTATCTCCTCAGGGATGCAGAAAGGCTTTGGCAGTGCCAGACACAGCTGTACCATTCCCACTTCAGCCTATCAGTTCAACAGTCTCCACTGAGATTTTTTCCACCAGGCCAGGAATCAAGTTGTGCAGATGAGCAATTCCCCCCCACCAGGAGCCTGCAGGTCCTCTGGGAGACCAGGAGAAGGCTTCAGTGGGGCTCAGGCTGGTCCCTGCCAGGTAACAGAGCGATGCTGGACCACAGATGAACTGGCACCTGTGTTGTAAGTCACAGGTCCCTGGGACTGGCAAAGCCACCTCCCTGGCTGCACATGTAGATACCCAGTGTACTTCAAGAGGAGAAAGAGAAGCTTTTGGGGGGCAGAGGAGCCTGGCAGGGAGCAGGGAGGGAGCTGAGTGTGCAGGGGGGGCAGGAGCACAGCATACATGTGCTGCAGCATTTCAGTGCCAGCCCTGCAGAGACGGCACGGGCTTTCCTAAGAAGCCCCTAAAGCAACCACTTCACAAGGAGACAGCAACTGTGCTCACAGGTTTTGTCCCAGTGATCCAGACTGGTCCAAGAGGACAGCTCTGTGTGCAGAGGGGAAGGGAGACTTTCCTTCCCCCTTATCCTTCTTCATCCTCCTAAGAGGGGCAGCAGAGGGGCAGCTAGCAATCTCTGTTGACAGTCGAAGGACCTGAGGGAACAGCTGGAGCCGAGATGGAGGAGGTTTGGGCTGGATAAGAGGAAAAAGCTCTTCATCAAGGGGGTGGTTGAGCACTGCACAGGCTCCCAAGCACCAGGCCTGTCTGAGTTCACAGGGAGTGTTTGGACAATGGTCTCAGGGACAGGGTGGGCTTGTTGGGGTGTCTGTGCAGGGACAGGGCTTGGACTGGATTATCCAGATGGGTCCCTTCTAAATTAGCACATTCCGTGGTTCTGTGATTATAAGTGCACAGGCTGAGGTCCCAGCTCTCAAATCCACAGGCTCTACCTCCTTCCTCCTGTCCCAGCTCAGTGCTGGGGACAAGCAGAGCATCCCTGCAAGGTCCTCGAGCCGCTGCCCTTAACGTACCCCAAACTCCATAAGCTCAGCTGCCTCATACCCATCCAGGAGGGATTCAGCTCCTAAACCTACAATCTTCCACCTCTCATCTTTAAACAGTTTTAAACTCAGCTCAGCACTTCAGATCACTTAAGCATAACCACACTGTGCCTTATGAAGGGGTCAGAGCAAAGCAAACATGCCAGTACAGCCAGGAGCATCACACTAGTGTGGGGCATCCACCTGGGAACCTCTACAGAAACAAATTCACCCTGATGGTGAAGGGATCAAGGTCAAATCTTACCTCCACCGGGAGAGTATTTTGTTTCCATCCAACACAGATACGCACCCCAAATACAAACAGAACTGGGAAGAAACAAAGGACATGTACCTACAAGCTACTCCCTGGTCTGTATAGAGGGTGAAGCGCCAGGGGAAAGAGGTGGAGGCTTGAAGGAGGAGCTGCAAAGAATCTGTGTGCATGTGGCTCAGATGAGACTCACCTGCAGTATCTGAGGCACACTGTGGTGCTTCCCAGCAGGAGCCCACACCCAGGCACATCTAATTCCAGGAGGAGTCTGGGCACTCCACTCACAAACACTGGTCCTTGCAGATGTGAATCTCTCTGCAGATCCAGAACCTCTAAGCAAGGATGAATTCTTTTCACAGCTACTTTGTAGGATGAAAAATCTGGAAGAGCTCTAGAAAGAATTTGTGCTTATCACATTCCCAAACCGGGGGAGGGTCCAGTTGGAGTTAACATCTGGTGAGAGCTCCAAGATCCCAAGCTCTGAGCAAATAAATTTTGAATCTGAGACAGTCACAAACATTTTGCCTTTCCTGAAAGAGCAGGTTTGACGCAGTCACTACTCAGGCACAGGCAGCTCTGTGTCTAAAGCGATCACTCATTCTGGTCCCTGAGTTCTTGCCCAGCATCCAGCTGCTTTTCCACAATCCAGTGCTGGGCTGTGCCCTGGAGGACAGCAAAGCCCAGCCCTTCCCCAGCTTCCTCAAAGTATACCAAATTAATTGGAGTCCTGAATCCCTGAGGTTAGAGCCAATTAGCTCCATTTGACCCGGATGCTTTAAGCAAGATTTTTCTAATATATTTGAGCTCGTTATCACACAAATTCATCTTGGTGCCAGGTAAAAAATGAGCTGTCTCAGCGCAGCTGTGACCTGTGACCCTTAGGGATGCATGTTCATCCTTTCTGTGGGTGCCAACGCGCTCAGCAGCAAAGAGCCAAGGAGGAGAGCTCAGACTCATGTTTGCAGCCCCTCCAGCCGGGAACAACCTCTGTGTCTCCACATAAATGAACACACACTCACCACCCCTTTCCATCCCACCTGCTCCAGGCAGAACCCGCTCAAGACACAACCTGAGTTTAATAATGTCCCCTGCACACTGAGACCTGAGCAGGGACAGCCAGAGTCACCTCTGCCCAGGTAGGACAGCATGTTAAATCCAGCAATGGACCTGGAAGTGACCAAAATTCATTTTCTGGACACATTTAACCTTCAGAAAGAAAGGTCAGGTTGGGCGGGGCTTGGAGCAACCTGGTCTAGTGGAAGGGGGCCCTGCCCATGGCAGGGGCGTGGATTGAGATGGGCTTTAAGTTCCTTTCCAACCCAAATGATTCTGTGGATTCTAAGGAAAAAATAATCCTGCTTTGTTCATTTTCACTGGAAGAGTGAACCAACTGCAGCTGAATGATGCAAGTCAGAGAAAGCCCCGGTGACAGCATCCAAATGTGCAGCAACCTCAGCAACTGGGGCTTTACAAAAAGGAAAGAATCCTCAACAAAACTTCCCATTTTCCTGAAGAAAATTGTACAATTACAGGACTTTATTTTCCCTAATGAGAAATGTGAAAGCAAGAAAGGGTTTGATCTTTTTTTTCCCTTTGAATCAGCATTTCAAAGTATCAAAAGAAGCATCAAAACCAACCCCATTTCCACGTGTCATTTTATTGACATTCCCAGCAATACGACTGGTTCTGCAAAAGCCCTCCCTGAAGGGGATAAGTTCCTCTCCGCCAAATTTGCTTTTATTCTGTGAGTAGTTCCTTCAGTCTGTCGGATGTTCTTGTCAAGACGTCAGATAGAAGCATTAGAATCTCTTACAGATAATTTCCCAATTCCAGGAGCCCTCCACAGACAGCAGTGAGTGCTGCTCATCACACCCTGCACCAGCAGCAGTTCAGGGCACTGTCCTGAGGGGGAAGGGGAGGGAGATGCCTTCAAAGGGCTTCAGAAGAGAGGAGAAAGGTCCACCTCTACACTAGAGGACATTCAGCCTCCAAATTCCTCACTGCAAGTCCAGACAGTTGAGTTTCTTCGTGACAGGGATACCACAAGCCCCAGTGCTGGATCAGAACAAGGAGGTGTCACAGTGACAGGATCATGGATTTAGGTTGGAAGAGACCTCTAAGATGATCTGGTCCAACTATTCCCCCAGCAGTGCCAACGCCACCACTAACCCATAGCCCCAAGTGCCACATCCACATGGCTTTGAAATCTCTCCAGGGATGGGGACTCCACCACTGTCCTGGGCAGCTGTGCCAGTGCCTGACCATCCTTTCAGTGAAGAAATATTCCCCAGTACCCAATTTAAATCTCCCTCGGTGCAACCTGAGGCTGTTTCCTCTTGTCCTGTCCCTTGTTCCTTTGGACAAGAACCCAGGGAGTTGTAGCCCTGCAGCCCCACGAGGTGTCACATCACTTCTTCACATTCACCTGGCACCCTGGAGCAGCAAGAAGCTCTAATCACAGGACTTGGGCGTTTGGGATCCCCTCCTAGAGCTTCCCATATCACCCCAACACTGGAAGGATCTTGTGTCCCCCTACTGATGATGCTGGAGGAATCTTCTAGAGAGCAGGACAACCCTCCAGTTGCCCACACCCACCACGTGGGACCTCACCGGGATGTTGCCTCTGTGTGTGCCCACAGCAGTGACACAAGAACCCTGGGAGTGTCCAAGGACAGGCTGGATGAGGCTTGGAGCAACCTGGGCTGCTGGAAGGTGTCCCTGCCCATGACAGGGGGTGGAATGGGATGGGCTTTAGGGTCCTTTCCAGCCCAAACCATTCTGGGATTCTGTAACTCCTGCAGGGCTGAGATGACGTTTTCCCCTCTCACTAAACATAAAGACAAGACAGATCAAAATAAATGCAGCCACTGAAGAAGCACTCGCTTCTGAGAAGTTTTATAAGATCAACCTCGAACCCTTCCTGCCTATCTTTGATTGAAAAAATATATTTTGTTTTATTCATCTTTCCCTGATATTCCCTTATTATCACCACCAGGCTTAATGAATGTGATTAAAGATAAAAGCCTCTTAATTTCTTTCCCTTTTGAGCAGGTTCCATTTATTCCCTTTTTAAAGCCCTGCAATGAACAATGACTAAAGTCACAACTTGCACAAACAGAAGTGGCTACGCAGGAACAAAAGCCCAGCCCGAGGAGCTGCTCCTGCAGGATTCCCAAACACACAGAGCAGGCAAATGGAGTTGGTTTGTGCACAAAGCCTCGTTGTTGTTGTTGTTGTTGGCTGGACTTTGTGAACGAAGATTTTGGGCTCAGCCTGCGCAGTGGATGTTTGAGGTGAGGCACAGTGTGCGCGGAACTGGCCCCCCCCCCTTTCCTCCTGAGGTTCATTTGCCACGGCCGAGCAGCTCGGACGGTGACAGCGAGTTCCTCGGGATTGGAACCGGCGTCCTCAGAGGAGGAGCCGCTCCACAGGCGGGGGCCTACGCCACTCGGCCAACGCCCGCCGCACAAAGCTACGTAACTAAAGGTTAAATGCTGTGTTGGGTCAAGAAGAAAGGAAATTCCCAGGGGAATGGTTCTCTCAGCCTCTCTTGAGTTCCAGCGGGCTGCAGCCCGGCCGGGAGGGAGCGCAGGAGCTCAGCAGCTGCTGGGCAAACTTCGGCATTATTTTCAGCAAGCCTCAGTTGTCCCTGTTGCCCTGGATTCACTGTGCCTCGATGTATTGTGCTCTCATCTGCTTTGTTTTACTCCCTTCCTCCTCCTCATGGGTCTCTCTCTCTTCATTTTATCACAACCCCCAGGTCTGGCTACCACAAAAGGGCCTTCACAAGCCCATCACCACCAGGCAGCAGCAAGTTTGTTGGTCTGCCCCGGGCAGGGCTGATCATTGTGCATCCCCACGGGGCTCCTCCATGGCACAGGGGATGGGGGACACAGGGCAGGGTTAGGAGGGATATGGGGAAGGAATTCCTCCCTGGGAGGGTGGGCAGGCCCTGGCACAGGTTGCCAAGAGAAGCTGTGGCTGCTCCATCCCTGGGAGTGTCCAAGACCAGGTTGGATGGGGCTTGGAGCCACCTGGGCTTGTGGGAGGTGTCCCTGCCCATGGCAGGGGGTGGAATGGATGGGCTTTAACATCCCTTCCAAGGCACCATTCTGGGATTCCATGGTCATCAGGGCCAAATCTCCTGCTTTTGCCATGTGTAGACTAGGTAATGTTGGCTTTTGATGAAGATGAGCCCAAAACAGAATACAGGCTGGGAAACAGCAACCTTGGCTCACACAGTAAAACACCCTCAGGAATTATGTCCCAAGGTTTCCTCATGAGCCATAGAACAGATGGGACAAAGATTCTCCTAATACACTCCTCAGCAAGGAACACAGAATACCCTGAGCTGGAAGGGACCACAAAGCTCATCAGTCCAATTTCTGGCCCTGCACAGACACCCCAACAATCCCACTCTGTCCCCAGGAGGATCATCCAAACCCTCCTGGAACTCTGGCACCTCGGGGCCGTGCCCACTGCCCTGGGGAACCTGTTCAGGGCCCACCACCCTCTGGGGGAAGAACCTTGTTCTGAGAACCACCCTAACTCAGCCCTGGCAGAGCTAAGGGGTGTAGGGACCCAAACCCCACAGACATCCCCCACTCACTTCTCCCCTACAAAGCCAAAGGAAGCCCTGAGGGGTGCTGGGCTCCATCCAGGCTGGCCAAGGCACAGTGTTCCCGAGCTCAATCCCTCCCTGGCTGCCTTCCAGCCTCCACACGTGCCCGCAGACACTGCTCAGGAATTACACACTTCATCTTCTGTCATCTTCTCCCCTGCAGGAAGCAAGGCTCTAAATTGAATTATCACAAAGAAATCAATTCCAGATCAAACCTCTGTGAAATTATAATTGCTTTAATGATCTGCAGGGTAGAATAGACAGGGCCCAGGGAAAGCATCATACACTTTCCCTCTTCAGTTCATGAGGCTCCTGTAGGAATGAGCTTTTGTTCATAGGGAGCATTAGTGTTTTCTAATTATGTATTAATTTAATCTACTATTAATTTTCAATTATTGTTATTACATAGGAACTTCCTTTTTCCCAAATGTGGCTGCTGTGTAAGATGCTGAATTCCAAACAGCTCTGTGGTGAGCTGATAGGCAGCAGCTTAGCCTTTTAAGAGGGGAAAAAAACCAAAACAAAACACCTTTAACAACCATTTTTGATGGAGACATTCTGACCAAACAAAATTAAAAGAAAGATATACTCAAAATTTTCTGACTCATCTGAAAATGCTCCCAGCAGCCTGTTTAGCCCAAAGGCTTAAATCACTCAGGTACAGCATGTCTGGGGAGATTTTCATTAGAATTGACATTTTGCCAACTGAAAAAAAACTCTGCAATAACCCCACTCACAACACGACGAGCAGTTTAAAAATAATTATCAATCACGGGACAAAGATATCCAGAGAAATAGTTCCACCAAGCTCTCTCCTCCCTAAAGATGCACATGGATACGATAATAAAGGAACTAATCAACTATTCTTCCTTGATTAATTGTAGATGCCAAAAGAGCTCTGGATTTTCAGCACCACACACCAGCAGGAGCAGGAGGGACATGGCTCTGAACAGAGTTGGCCCAGATGGACACAGAAGTGTCTGTGAATGTGGAGGGATTTATTTCTTGAATTTCACATGCCAGAGATTCTGCTCCTCAGGAAGCTGCTGGCGCTGAGTGTGGCCCCCCATTCCTATGGAAAACATCCAAGATGCCCAAGGGAAGAGGAGGCACCTGGAGAACAGGGCACATATCAAACCCCACTGGTTTGGTTGTTCCGCGCCTTCCAGGGCTGCTGGGGAATGCGGCTTCTGAGAGGGAATGCAGAATTCCTGCTCACGGATTTAGGGCCAACCTGCACTGGGGCTTGGCAGACGATCCTCAAATTTTCCATAAACAGCCAAACTTGCATCCAAGAACTGTTGTTGTTGGCTGGACTTGGCAAATGAAGATTTTGGGCTCAGCCTGCGCAGTGGATGTTTTAGGTGAGGCACAGTGTGCGCGGAACTGGCCCCACCCCCTTTACTCCTGAGGTTCATTTGCCACGGCCGAGCAGCTCGGACGGTGCCAGCGAGTTCCTCGGGATTGGAACCGGCGTCCTCAGAGGAGGAGCCGGCTCCAGAGGCGGCGACTTACACCATCTGACCAACGCCCGCTGCCCATATCCAAGAACTAGTAAACTGGAGAGAGGCATTCCAAAAGTTTCAATAGCTTTGGAGCAGAGGGAGTCACACACTCCCAGTGCATTCAAAACAAGGAATTAAATAATCCTGTGAAATAAAGGCTTGGGAAGCACCATGTGGTGGTTTGATTTTAGGCTTTCCTGGGAGACAGATCACATGGGTTGCTGTATCCAAATGAAGTATTCCATCCTATTTTACGTCAGCTTAGATATCAGAAGTGATGGACAGAAGTTTTGATTCAGTCCTTTTCCGGCGGTGAAGGGCATCGGTCGGGGACCTGCTGTCTCTTCGGGGAGAGCTGCATCTCTCTCTGGGAAGCAGACCTTGTTTACTTGTTCTTTATTGTTTGTGTGTGTGTGCATATAGTAATATTAAGTTCCTTTCTCTTCTCTGTATATATATATATATATTTGTATAAATTCATACTGCTTCAGTAGTATTAGAATCCACTTTTCACCTAGTGTGGTTTCTTTTTTTTTCCCCCTTTTTCCTCCTGCAGTTGGGAAGAGGGGGTGGGGGGGGAGCTGTTGTTTTGGGGCCTTTGGATATTTGCCTTTGGCCAGGGATAAACCACGACACACCACAATACCGGCCGGAACGGGAGCATCCCAGCAGAGACCAGAGAGCACCAGAAGGACAAGCAGAGCTCCTGCACGTGCAGGTGAGTCCTGCAAGGCTGGGCTGCACAAACCCCCTGGAAGAGTTCACCCACAGCCCCAGGTGCCCACCTTGGCAGATCTTTTCTGAGGTCCCTTTGCTACTTCAGAGCTGGGATCAGTCTCTCACAGTCCAGGGAGGTGGCAACAGTAGTAATCCCACAAATGTGGGGCACAAAGAGCACCCCAGAAGTCTGGAGCTATCCAACTCTCTAAAATACATGCTCTAACTTGCTGCAGGGAAACCTTTAGACAAGCCTGCAGAGGAGGAAGAATAGAAGAATAGAATAATAGAATAGAAGAGCTTGTTTGCAAGAATAATAAAGTATTAAAGCTACTTCATGAGGTCAGGGAGGTCTTTTGAGCTGTGCGGTCAAGGTCTGTTATCTGCCAATATCCTAGCCCCACAAAAGCCCTATTCATCACAGAACTACACTCTACCATTAGAGTACACCAAAGCAGTGTAGTGAAACCAGAAGAATTACTCCCAAGTCATACCAGGATATCAACAAGTCAAGTTCACCTCATCAGCTGTAAAAGTGTTTTGGCATGAAAAAGCTACACAGAGAATAAAATCTTCTCATTACAAGGAAGTTCCTTGTTCTGTGCAACCTCCCTGGCTCCCCATGTCAACTTTACCAGACAGCAGCTGGGTTTGGCACTGTCAGGGCAGAGCAGGAGGTGTGAAAGCCCTGGGGATGAGCACATGGCTCCCCAACATCTCAAATACACGCAGAGCAAGTGGAAAAGCAGTGCAGGTGATCAGAGCCCGCTCCAAGTGCAGGCAGCAAGGAGTCTCCCTGGAATCCCACGAGGGCTTGACCGGCCACTCCAGCACATCCGTGGGAGATGAGTAACACAGCTGGCCTGCAAACTGCTCTGTCACCACAAAGATCAAGAACTTGGCAAGTTTTGAAGACAAACTGCGCAGTCAGAGAGATAAAGGCAACAACTCAGGACATCTTTCAAAAACTANGGCCAGGGATAAACTATGACACCCACTTTTGATGTGGAGCAGTGGCAGGAATCATTCCCCATGTGCTGAAGATGCTCCACAGAGGTACTTTCACGGGGCATCCTTCCATAAGAATTTACCATGGGATGTTTCTCTTCGTCATCACCTGTGCCCTGTGGGTGCCAAGGTGCCACCAGAGGGAAAGGATGGGCACAGGTACAGGAGAAGAGCTGGATCAAGGATTTTTCAGAACCTTTTTAACCGCCTGCAGGGATGTGGAGAGGTTTGTCCTTGACTTGGGCACCAGGCTTGGGGAGAATATGTGAGACCCTCTGGAGATCCCAGCATAGAAGGGACATCGACTTGTTGGAGCAAGTCTAGAGGATGCTACAGAGATGCTCCAAGGGCTAGAACCCCTCATATCTGGAGACGGGCTGGGCCAGTTTACCTGGCAAAGAGAAGGCTCCAGAGAGACTTGAGAGCCCTTTCCAGTGCCTCAAGANCCCACGAGGGCTTGACCGGCCACTCCAGCACATCCGTGGGAGATGAGTAACACAGCTGGCCTGCAAACTGCTCTGTCACCACAAAGATCAAGAACTTGGCAAGTTTTGAAGACAAACTGCGCAGTCAGAGAGATAAAGGCAACAACTCAGGACATCTTTCAAAAACTAGTGCCTTCCAGTGCCTGAAGGGGCTCCAAGAGAGAGGGAGAGCGACTTTGGACAAGGGCCTGGAGGGACAGGACAAGGGGAATGGCTTCAAAGAGAGAAGGTTTATATGGGCTATTAGGAAGGAATTCTTCCTTGGGAGGGTGGGCAGCCCCTGGCACAGGTTGCCCAGAGAAGCTGTGGCTGCCCCATCCCTGGGAGAGTCCAAGGCCAGGCTGGGCAGGGCTTGGAGCAACCTGGGCTGGTGGGAGGTGTCCCTGCCCATGGCAGGGGGTGGAATCAGATGGGATTTAAGGTTCTTTTCGAATCAAACCATCCAGTGACCCTCTCCAGGACAGCACAGCCAAATCCAGCTGGAAATAAGGGATATAAGGAGTGCCCACAAAGTGTGAAAAGACACTTCACACTGAAGCACAGACATTTTGGTCCTACAGAGCCCATGGCTGAGGATGCACCTCCACAACACCCCAAAGCTTCTCAAACACCAGTTATGGATTTTTTAGTATCTCCCACAGTCATTTCCCCTTTGCTGCCTTTCCCAGATCTTTGCTGTTACACTACAGGAGTATATAGTATATAAAAATTGAAAGCATTCAAAAGAGAGGAGCCATAAGGAACCTCAAGGATTTCATTGGCTTTTGGAGCCTAACCCAGAATATAATTTAAAAAAGAGAAATTTTCATGCCTTCTCAAAGTGCAAAGGTTCAGCACAGCATTTTAAAGAGACCACCAGGAACCTGGAATTGTGGCACAAGTCTCTCCAAACATGCAGTACAGGATAACCAGCTCAAACCACCTTTCAAGATTTGGCAGTGTTTCTTATTGGGGTCTTGACCCTTGGGGCTCCCAAGGTCAAAAAACGTGAAATCCAGAGGATTTTGAGGGTTTTTTCCCCCCCTAAACCTGCTGCTGTCCATCTTGCTGAAAGAGCTGCAAGAATAAATCTTGAAAACAACATCCCTGGAGAAGTTCAGGCAGCCAAAGGCAGAGAAGAAAGAAAAGTGCAACACACAAAAAACCAACCAACCAACCAACCAACCAACCAACCAAACAAACAAACAAACAAACCAGAATTTGAAATCATGAGACCACTTGTTATTTGGGGAAAGTTTATCTTGGGACAGAAAGGGGTAACAAAAAACCAGCAAAAATGTAAAGATGTGTCTGTGGAGAGCAAAAGTTTAATGAAAGGTACTTTACTCAAGGAATACAAGTAGGAAGAATGGGGTTTAGTGTCAACTTTTTAACTGGTTGTACCAATTTACCCTGAAGAGAATGAAACTCCACCCAAGGGAAGTGTGCACTAGCGATCGAACAGCCCACATGTGCAGAGCCCTTGCTGAAGTGTCACACCCAACATCTGAGCCCCCCACAACAGGCACCACTCAGTTGCCAGGAAATCAACACATTTTTCCCCCTTTTCAAGGTATAAAATGTGACTTGTCCATCTCCTGAGCCCTTTTCCAAGGAGGAGAGGGTGCCATCCACAGCCAGCAGCACTGACAGCTTCAGCCTGGGCTGGGGGAGCTCCTCTCTATCCCTGCAACACAGATAAATAGACAGTTTGGCCAAATTGCTCAGGCTGGTATATTGTTTTGCCTTCCTTTAAACGAAGTAACTCATGCTAATCTGCAGCTAAATCCCACCATCCCAGAGGCACTGCTGGCATCAGTCAGGAAATAATTCCCATTCCAAGGGACAAATCAGAACCCACGGACAACAGCCAGTGTCATATTCTTATTTAAAGAAGTCTCAGGCTCTGCTAAACAGACAGGAGACACCTTTTTAGAGCATTATTTCAAGGATAGCCAGTTCTGAGCTGCTCCCAGAGGAACGGGCTGGGTTTCCCAGGGTGATGTTTAAAACATGGCCCAGCCCTGCAGCTCGTGGAGCACACATGGCTCTGAAGAGCTATTGTCTCTGAATGTGTGATTTTAATCAACTGGAGCAGGCAGGGGACACAGGATTCCCAGCTCTGGAGGCATACCCATAGGATTGAAGATCAAAATAACCTCTGTGTGCACAGAGGTAAATCAAAGCATGACCTTGGTGGCAGCCCCTTGTGGCAGCAGAGCAACACCACTGCCCAGCCCTGCACCACGGGTCAACTTTATTTATCACAGGGTATTCTGTGATTCTGAGCTGGAAGGGACTCACAGGGATCATCCAGTCCAACTCCTGACCCTGCACAGACACCCCAACAATCCCACCCTGTCCCTCAGAGCGTTGTCCAAACCCCCCTGGAGCTCTGGCACCTCGGGGCTGTGCCCACTGCCCTGGGGAGCCTGTCCAGTGCCCACCCCCCTCTGGGGGAGGAACTTTTTCCTGAGATCCAACCTAACCCTGCCCTGACACAACTCCAGCTGTTCCCTGAATCCTGGCCCTGCTCAGTGAAGTGCTGGAGTTGCAAAAGTGCCTCCTTGAGGGGGAAGCACCTGTAAGGGAGGCACCTGTAGGGGTCTGCCAAGAAGAGGATTTTTATGAATGGATGAACTCATCTGCTGCTAATTAAAGACTGTAACAACCATCACCTATACATCCCCATAGAGCTGCTGTTCTTAAAGTTTTTATACTCTAATGGTGTTATAGTTCGAATGGAAAATGTATTAGATAGGTAATTATTACTATTTGATTACCTCTGTTTGTTCAATTGTTCCGATTGGTCCTGGGAACCCCGGTTACAGCCCCCCGATTGGTCCTTACACCCCAAAACCCCCATAGGCTGATTGGTGGCGCAGTGCAGCACCAGCATTCAAGGTTAGCCACCCCTATATTGCCCTTATAAGTTACAGCCCCTCCTTTCCTTTTCCTTTTATGTCACGATCCACCCGTAACTCCACCCAAGTTCTAGAACCCTCGAACAGAACCTTATAAAGGTCCCATGCACCCTAATAAAGTGTTCACGCCCATTCACACCCCTTTCCCCGAGTGGACCAAGTCTTCCTTCCCTTGGCAGACCGTGTCACCTCCCGACCCCTGCCCGTGAAGGTTTGCTCCTGAATCAGAAACAGGGATGTGTGTTCAGCTCCCACGGACAGGCTGCACGTGGAAAAGCTCTCCAGGCAGGTAGAGTGCAGAACCCAACCCAGAGGGAGCCTCAGGGGCAGTTTCGTCCCAGTTCCCACCCAGCCTTGCCTGATTTGAACAGGGAGCACTACGACAGAAAACAAGTGCAGAAGGTTAATAAAGCACACAGGCTGGCTGCCAGGGTGACAGACACACTCTGGGAGACTTCAACAGTCCTAGGATCTCTACAGCCTCTGTGGCTCTTCCCAGGACGTCACACTTGTTTCTCATGGAAATTATTCTAACAGCTCAAGCAGAGGACTGATTTAATTCTAGTTATAAGGAGGGAGAGCACCAACAGGCTGCTGGGAGAAGCTGCCCAGTCCTGCTGAAAGCACAGGCCCACCCAAAATCCTCTTGGCCTCCAAATTTTCACGAGGAAAACCTCCTCAAAGCACCCGAACTCAGCCCATCTTCTGCCATCCAACTCTGAGTTTACATCAAATTAATAAAGGCTTTGCCAAGCTGCCGGGAGGCTCAGACAGGCTCAGAAGCACAAACTTCACCCAGATAAAAATGTTCAAGATCACTTGTTTTGACCAGAGGAGTCATTTCAGTTTTGATGTAAATGCAGGGCAGGGACAAGCATTTTTCCTCCCTCCCTTATTTATTCTCCAAAAATAAGGAGTTCATGCACCGGTTTTAAAATCAAGTCAAGAGAAAACTGCAAAATACTTGAGTAGCTCTCTTTGCTTCATAACCTGAAATGCTGAGGGACACCTGACAGCTCAGGGGCACCAGCTCTGAGCTCAGCACAGCCCAGACACAACAGATTTGTCCCCTGCTCTGCTCTCTGCCTGGTTATGCCGCCCCTGTCCCCACTCCATCTCCGCTCACCTTCTGCCCAAACCCACAGGAACAGATTGCCCGGTGGGACTCTCCTGACTCACCCACACATTTTCCTTTTAAAGGTCAAAACAAATATGTTATGACAACAGGGATTTCATTAGTTTCCTCTTAGTTTCAGTTGACCAGCAGGGATTTAAGAGATTGGAGCTTTCCTAACAAGGCACTGTTCATCTTATTTAGGAAGAAGCAGCCATGGGAAACATCTCATCCCTGGACTTCCTGCTGAGTACAGCAACAGAGCAATTAGCAAGGTGGTCTCTCCAGCAGAGAGATGTGTATTGAGGTGTCCTCACACCTCCCTTCACACATTTACACCCTGAGAATCAGGAATACGACAGACCATTTCCAGTTACTCCAATTTCCCTTCAATTGCTCCACTACTGCTCTTTTCCGTGCAACTTTGTGAAACTCCACCAACTCCAGAGCCCATTTCCTAACACTGCAAGCCTGCCTCAACCCATTCCAAGACGAGTGCTCCTGAATCCATGGATCAATCACAGCCAAGTCAGCCTCGGGTGCTCCACCTCCCACGATCTACTGCCCAAGGCACCAGGATCTGCTCATTGCCAAGAGGCCCCAGAGTGCTGGACACTCATCCAGCTGCTTCAGTCCAGAACTTTCCATCCCATTTCAAGTCTTCTGGGATGTTGATAGTGCTTGTAGACAATCATGCCTTTGCTGAAGGAGGAACTCTGGGTGTTGGCCATTTCCTAAAGGAGCAAGAGGAAGGTGGAGCCCCTTTTCCATTTCAAGGGTCTCTTGATAGACTCCTAGAGCAAGTGAAGAAGTTTTAATAGTAGAAATATCTTCCACCCTGCACTGGATTGTATAAGGACATTGATATATCCATCCCCTCTGCTCTGATCCCCCTCAAACATGGACAATTCCGAGGTCATCTCAGCTAAGGAAAAACAATTTGGGTAGCAAAGCCAGTTCACAGTTCAGCTTCAAAATAAACCCTTGATTTTCTGTTTATCTGATTTTAATGGATGTTTAAGGCCCCATTTTCAAGTTTTGCCTCCACAAGGCCCCTTCTGTGAGAAAAAGTTCTTACATCACCACAGAACTGCAGAGTGAAGACAATGAAACTTCTCAACACGTAGAATCCAGCCAGACTTATTTAGGTCCCCAACTTCATGGGCTGGAGACAAACTAAGGGCATCAGAGGACCCTGAGGAGCAGGTGGATTAGCAGAAACCACACCTTTGATCCCCACTAGTTTCACCCTAGTAGAGCATCTTCCACAGGACCCAACACATCTGGGTCTGAGGCCACATCCAGGGAGCAAAGGGAGGCTCTGAGTGGCTTTAAAAGGTGTAGATCAGGTCCCTAGCTTGCTTCTGGCCAAGAGAGATTGTCTGTTCACTGCTCATTTTATCTCCACCCCTGCCAGAGTCAGAAGAGGTCAGGAAATAGCAGAACAGGATTGGCTGGGGGGGGAGAGAAGAGGAGGGAGAACTATTTGCATTTTAAGGAATACAGCAACAGAAACACAGGCTTGAGAGATTAGGAAACAGGATTTTAGTCAGAGCAAAGCAGGAGGCAGCTGCTGCAAGAAGGGCAGGGAAGCATTTAATATTCCCAGCTGCAAGACTAATCTGATATGACACTGCATCAAGCCTGGATACACAGCTCAGATAAATATTTCATCAATAAAGCTCACTGTGACAGACCTGAAGCACGTGATAAAGCTCACACACTTCACCTGCACACGCAGCCCCTTTGGGGTCTTCCCTGATGACATTCCTGATGGAACCAGCATGTGAATTTTGTGATCCTCCCTCGCTGGCTGCAGAGAGGAAATGCTGTCAAGTTGAGTCTTCATAAAGAAGCAACTCCACATGTGACCTACATAGAGTGGCCAGATGTGAGGAGCCTCACACACCGTTCCACAGATTCTTTTTTTTTTTTTAATGCATAAACATTAACCACCACCTGCTTTGCCTGGGAATGTGCAGGAGCAGGAAGCAGCTGTGCCCAGGAGTGCTGCACCAGGATTAGGGGGAACTCGGGAGCAGCACATCCATCTTTGTGTTTAAATATCCCTTCCAAGGTTGTCCAGAGAGGTTGTGCTGAGCCCATCCCTGCAAGTGTTCGAGGTCAGGCTGGAGAGCAACCTGGCTCAGGGTGGAACAACATGGTCTTTAAGGTCCCTTCCAACCCAACCAGTCCTAAGATTCCGTGATTTTCGAGACTAAGGCCCAGCTTTTGATACCAAGACTGAAAGCCCTGTAACCTTGGGTAGGAGTGTGAAGGACTGACATTTGCCCCACCACCAGCACTACTGCAAACGGCCTCTTCGTTGTAAATAACCTGCACACTCCTGCAGCATCCAGGTGACCTGTCCAAAGTCCAAGGCCATTTGGACAGGTTGGGGTTGGTCTCTTGTCTCAGGTAACAAGCGACAAGACAAGAGGAAACAGCCTGAAGATACACCAGGAGAGGTTTAGGTTGGACATTGGGGTAAATTTCTTCACATGAAATGGTTGTCAGGCCCAGGAACAGCTGCCCAGGGCAGTGGTGGAGTCACCACTCCTGGAAGTGCTCAAAAAACACATGGATGTGGCACGTGGGGACATGGGTTAGTGGTGAGCACAGGGCCGGGTTAATGGTTGGACTTGATGGTCTTTTCCAGCCTCAATTATTCTATGAGTCTACTGTCTGTTGCCATAAAGGAATCCAGAGTTTAACCACGAGACAGAAAAAAGGCAGGAAAATAAGCAGATGCAGCAATAGGAAACAAGATCTGAGTGCTCAGAGAAGGGGCATCTCCTCCCAAGCCAATACTAAGCCGTGCAAAACCAGCTGCTATGTGCCTGCACCAGGGTGAGGATCACATGCCAGGCATTCCCCAGAGGCCAGGCCCTCCGAGAAAATCAGCTGTGCCAGGGCAAAGCCCCGGGAATGACACGGGAATGGCAGCGGGGTGGGCTCAGGAACCCACTGCAGCCGCAGGCAAGCTTTGGGGGAGGAGAGAGCACAGAGCAGGCCAACCAACGTCAGAGAGTCTGAACTGGGAGCTGGCAGACCTGGCTTTATTCCCAGCTCTGCCACTGCCCAAGGTCAGGCAGAGTCATATGCCCTCCTACCTGTTATATATTTAGAGCACAAACTCCAGAGCCACGACTGCTGCTCACCAGCTGCGAAGCTCAGAGCGTCAACACCATCACGCCGCAGGGAGAAGTGTCAGGATGGGCAAGAAAGTCCTCCAGATTCTTCATATTTGTTAAAAATTAGCATGTTTTTCAGGTGGGGGACAAAAAGCAGGGTGGGAAGCCTTAGTGATACCTCCTGGTTACCTTTATTCTTACTAGAAAACTTCCAGCAAACAAAATTCAAGGGATCAACAAGAATTCAGGGCAGTGGGCACAGCCCCAGGGCTGTCAGAGCTCCAGGAGTGTTTGGACAATGCTCTGAGGGACAGGGTGGGATTGCTGGGGTGCCTGTGCAGGGCCAGGAGCTGGACTGGATGGTCCCTGTGAGTCCCTCCCAGTTCAGGATATTTTATATTGCTAACGAACTGAATTAATTGGTTTGCATCAATTCTATCAGGTAGCCTTTAGTCTATTTGCCAAAGATTCCTCATGACTGTGAGGCTGTGAGAGGGAAACAAAATCTTGACAAACTTCAGGGTAAGAAAAAAAAAATTCCTAACTTATTGCTTGGTTTAATGTAAAAATTCATAAACCAGCCTCCAGCTCACAAATCCTCCCTCCCTGCATTTAGGCACAAGCACCTGGACAGCACCAGCCTGTTTGCTACTGACAGGGACAGCAGTCCAGCCTCGGCAGAGGAAACAACTTCCATAGGCATCAGCTTCCAAAATCACTTGCTTTTAACAATCACTCAGAGGATCTAAAGGCTGTTTCCCACCAAAAAGCTTTCTCCCTGTCACATCACTGCAGGTTGTGGAGATGCTCAGTAATGCTCCACTTCTGTTACAACCTGGGGAAGAAGTCAAAATTTACTCAATTTATACAAAATTGCTGGGCTGCCTTGTCAAACTGTGTTTTGCCCCAGGACATGTCAGCTATTCAGCAGGAGTACCCTCTTAAACTGTGGTTCATCTCTTTTTTGGGACTTAGAGAGGAAAGGCTTTGTGTAAACAAACAATATTTACTGCCCAATATGCTGTCGTTTGGCAACCCAGCTGTGCAGACTTGGGGCAAGCCATGATGGAATGAGTAAATGCCTCTGACTTGCTGCTTCAATACCTCTCAACAAAATACAGATGTTTATGCTACATATATCACTAAAATCTACTCATTCCGAGGTCACAAAGTCTGTTTTCCCCCCTTCAAACTGGTATTTGGAAAAGCACATACCATCAGCACACAAACCTGGTGAGAGGGAACCTGCAAACTGAACTACAGGAGGAGACAGGAACGAGATGAGCTTTAAGGTCTCTTCCACTCTAAACCAGTCTGGGCTTCTATGACATGATAAATGATAATCAAAGCAATGAATGCAGAGGCCAGCCTGGATCACAAACACACACACAGCACGTCCCCCCACAACTCAGGCTGCTGCAGCCCCCCTTCACTAAGCACAGCTCTGCATCTCAAGCTCTCCAGGACCTCCTCTCCCCAGTACTTTGGAACATGCACCAGGAACAAGGATGATCCTGCACCTCAATAACCAGCCAGGGATGTGCTCCCTTCCAGGTCAGCTCGGGGAAGAGGTCGGTGGGAGTTGTCACCATCAAAGTGTTCCCAAAAAAGAAGTTTGTGCACAAAGCAGCGTCAAAACCATTTATTAAACCTTCCTCCCTGTTCAGCTGTAGCTTCTGGGCTTTTCCATACTGAATTACCCACCTCCACTGTCTCCTGCCTGTTTTACACAGAATAAATGTTTTGCTGCTACGGAACAATTTTTCCCGGATCTCAGTGCTCAAATGGGAAAAGAAAGAGATGCAAAGTTTCTTTTTCCAATCTGCCTTGTGCCAGGCATCATCTCCCCACTGCATCCCACTGGCATCATCCAGGGACCCCTTCCAGCCTTTCCAAGAGGAAAAATCCCAATGCCGCAGTAAGGGGAGAGAAAGTCACTTTTAACCAGGACGCTGCTCCCCAAATGGAGCACTGGTGGGTACTGCCTCAAAATTAAGTGGCACTGTGGCTTTTATCTTCCCTGGAATCCCTGCTGCTTTGCAGACTCGGCTGGAAGGCAAATCCAGGAGAACTGGAAGCAAACATGGGAGCAGTGGATTTTATACTTTGGCTGAAAGAGCTTTAATTCTCAGAGACCATACACACAGCCCTCTCATTTGAGGAAAAAGAGGTAATTTAAAATATCTTTTCTAATGTCTGCTGGCAGAACAGATGAAGGACTGTAAGACATGATCAATGTTTAAGACCATCTTCAAAGCAATTTGGGGAGCTGCTGAAGATAAACACGCAATTGGGGCCCAGGAGCAGAGGAAAAGCTGACAGAGAAATTGCCTTTTTTTTTTCCAAGGCAAACAGAAGGCAAGTCATGGCTCAGTTCAGAGAGGTTGCGCTCACTTGCCTGGTAATACGAGCAGGGTGAGAGACCAAACTTAATTTCTTCCTCGCAACAACTTTAATTAAAATCATCTAAGCCCTTCCTGCCTCTCTCCTGCCACGAGGTGTGGCTCTGCTCACAGAGGTATTAACAACACCAGCCCATGAACAGCCCCCCATGGAAACGCCGCTGATGCCGCTGTCCAACCGTGGGGCAGCCCGGCTGTGAGGACACACTTGGCTCCTCATCAGGAGGAAAATACACAAAGCCCACTGCGGTGGTTTGATTTTAGGCTTTCCTGGGAGACAGATCACATGGGTTGCTGTATCCAAATGAAGTATTCCATCCTATTTTACGTCAGCTTAGATATCAGAAGGGATGGACAGAAGTTTTGATTCAGTCCTTTTCTGGTGGAGAAGGGCATCGGTCGGGGACCTGCTGTCTCTTCGGGGAGAGCTGTATCTCTCTCTGGGAAGCAGACCTTGTTTACTTGTTCTTTATTGTTTGTGTGTGTGCATATAGTAATATTAAGTTCCTTTCTCTTCTCTGTATACATATATATATATATAGTTGTATAAATTCATACTGCTTCAGTAGTATTAGACTCCACTTTTCACCTAGTGTGGTTTCTTTTTTTTCCCCCTTTTTCCTCCTGCAGTTGGGAAGAGGGGGTGGGGGGGGCAGTTGTTGTTTTGGGGCCTTTGGATATTTGCCTTTGGCCAGGGATAAACTATGACACCCACTTTTGATGTGGAGCAGTGGCAGGAATCATTCCCCATGTGCTGAAGATGCTCCACAGAGGTACTTTCACGGGGCATCCTTCCATAAGAATTTACCATGGGATGTTTCTCTTCGTCATCACCTGTGCCCTGTGGGTGCCAAGGTGCCACCAGAGGGAAAGGATGGGCACAGGTACAGGAGAAGAGCTGGATCAAGGATTTTTCAGAACCTTTTTAACCGCCTGCAGGGATGTGGAGAGGTTTGTCCTTGACTTGGGCACCAGGCTTGGGGAGAATATGTGAGACCCTCTGGAGATCCCAGCATAGAAGGGACATCGACTTGTTGGAGCAAGTCTAGAGGATGCCACAGAGATGCTCCAAGGGCTAGAACCCCTCATATCTGGAGACGGGCTGGGCCAGTTTACCTGGCAAAGAGAAGGCTCCAGAGAGACTTGAGAGCCCTTTCCAGTGCCTCAAGAGGCTACAAGGGAGCTGGAGAGGGACTCTGGACAAAGACCTGGAGTGACAGCACAAGGGGGAATGGCTTTAAGCTGAGAAGAGAACAGGTTTAGATTGGATATTGGGAAGTAATTCTTCCCTGGGAGGGTGGGCAGACTCTGGCACAGGGTGCCCAGAGGAGCTGTGGCTGCCCCATCCTTGGGAGTGTCCAAGGCCAAGTTGGATGGGGCTTGGAGTAACTTGGGCTGGTGGAAGGCGTCCCTGCCCACAGCAAAGGACTTGGAACTCGATGATCTTTAAGGTCCCTCCCCGACTACCCTGGGATTCTCTCAAATCCATCACAGGCATAGGCAAAGTTTTACCGACCTCTTGAGATGTGTGAGTTTAAGGCTTGCACACTGAGCTTTGGAGCAGAAGTTAAAAAATATGAAGTTAACTCTAAGTTACTAGAGGAGCTCAAGGGGATTTTTGCAGAGCTTGTAGCTCTCACCAATTCCAGAAAGCATTTCAGGAGCTGTAAGAGCTCAGGTTGTTGCAACACCGCCAGTCACAAACAATACCTATTTCACAAGCAGATCCAGCTCCAGGGAGATGAACCAGGAGCTGTTGAACCACCAAACCCCCAGTGCTGCCCTTCAGCAGGAACACACTTGGCCAGGCCAGGCAGCACCTTCAGCTCTGCAATGTCCGTCCCAGGGCAACCTCAGAAGTTTTTCTAGATTCGAAACAACATCATTATGTTTGAGCACCAGCCATCTGCAGTGTTCTACACAGGGGCCACAGCTCAGGCCAGAAGAGTCACCTTGACCTCTAAGGAGCAACTGCAGGGCAGGTGAAAGCCACGCTGAACAGTGAGGGCACTGACACAGCTGACTGTCACAGCACAGACACAGAAGCAATGGTCACTATGAAGCCCCACGTGACTTCACTGGAGCACCAACTCATCCCATATTTTCAAGACTGGGTTTCACCCACATGTCAGGTTCAAGCACCTTGTCCCTGAGCGGGAGAGCTGACAAGACAGTGCTCCCCACATCCTTCTAAAGGAACCATTTCTCTCACAAATGCTCCCCAGACAGTTTTATAAGAAACATTTTCCTAGAGCCAGAAGGAAAGCACAAGATTTAGACTAATAAAGAAATCAAGAACCCAGGTGAGGAAGATCTGCAACCATTTCCTCCGTTCCTCTGGTGCCCTTCGCCAGCCCGGTGCTGACTTCGGGATTCACACATTAAAATGAGCAATGCTGATTCCAGAATGAGTCTCCAATGCCACCATTTCCACAAGACCTTCTCTTGCAGTTTCTGTCTCTGCACTTGCATGTTCAAGTGCCAGCAGGCAGATCCCCCAGCCAAGGGATGTCCTCCCTCCAAGGAAGGCAGGACACAGCAGGAGCCACTTAATCCTGCCACAGCAGTACAAGGAGCTGCACTGCCTCAGTTATTGCTCCTGCTCATACATTTAACCTGCCCATTCTTATTCTGCTTGTAGCAGCAACCAGAAAATGAGCTCACATTCATTCCCACTATGGCTGTATTTGTTGGAATTTAAGCTGCTTGCAAAAGCATCAGATAAAGCTGTGGCTCTTTTCAGCACCTTCTGTTTGGTACCATCACTCACCACATTCAGGTGATCCTGCAGACATCATCTGGGAATCACTGAGTTCACACACACATAGCCCAGGCGTGTTCATCTATTTACGTCAGTCTTGTTAAGAAAAAAAAAACAAACCAACCAAAAGCATTATATTTTCTATTTTAAAACCACACTTTTTGGAACATATGAAAAAAAGGACTGTTGGGCAACATCACCAGCAAAGCCTGTGGATGCTAAACAAAGGAAATACTCTGCTGCAGGTGCAGAGATGCTACTGGAACAGAGCTGGGCATCCTGCTGGGCACATCCTGCTGTGCAGCTCCAGCAGCAGAGGAGAAGCAAAAGCTCAGAAGCCCTTAAATCCATCGGGGACATTCCCTGCAAAGGTAAGGCCAGGTCTTGCCTCAGAGGCTCCTCCCTGGCACAACTTGCTCTACATCATTATTTGGTTGCAACACATTCTCAAGACTGGCTTTAAAAGAATAAAATACTACGATTACGAGGTGCCAGTGTGAGAGTTGCAAGACCCACCTGCTTGGAAAGCAGCTCAGCAGGTCCCCCCTGAGAGGTTCCATCCACTCTTCCATCTCCCCATGCTGGACAACACAGTGAGCAGAACAAACAGGACTGTTTGTGTGAAACAGTGTTATACAAGAGCCAAAAAATTACTCACACTGCCCTTACAGCCCTTCCCTGGTTATCCAGGGCCGTGCCAGGCACAAATAATGAAGCAGCTGGTTCTCAGGGTGAGCTGAGCTCCAGGGACACCTCCTGCCCAGATGCCACAGCTCTGGGCACGAGAAATGAAGCCAACACTACTTTAAGACAGTTAGACTTTAAGACAAAAACTGTTTTCATTTTATTTAAGAAAAAAAAGTCTTTATAACACCGTCAGGATTTCATCTTTAACAAGGAGGACTCTGCTGGGAGCTCACACCACTGCAGACTGCAGGCAACACACTATTCCACATCCATGCTCAGGAATCATCTGCTCCATCCTGCACAATACTGAGCCACTCAGGCTCCACAGAACCTGCTCCTCTTGTTTGCCCACAGCCTGACAACCCCAGGATGCTCCTTCTGATTGTTTTAAGCTGCAAAAAACATGAGAAGCCCCAAGAAAAGCTTTAGATGCACTATATGCATGCAAGCTTGTCTCCAGGCAAGCCAAGGATTGCCTAAGACATGCCAAAAGAAACGGCCTTTGCCCATGGTTACAAGCCTTGGCTTTGATAGTTCCAGCATCTTAAATCTTAAGCTAGACATGGACAGATTTTAATTCTGCAGAACACCCACCTAAGTCAGTCTCTGCCCTGGCGTCCCTCAGTTCTGCCTTTAAAGCAAATACAGTTAATTTTATATTGGAGATGGAGCAGGCAGACACTTGACCTTCTATTTCAATACCCACTTTGACGCTGCCCCCCCCCCCCACTGTGTAATATTACTCACTTGAATGAAACAGGTTCACCAGGACTGGTGGCAAAACCAAAAATAGCCCAGTTCTCACGGCATAGAGGAAGGCAGAGCGTTCTGTGCACAACAGCAAAATCAACTTAATCACAAATGACAACTTCTGAAAGCCTTTGCTTTGGATTCATCCTTGGCATTTTTCTAGGCCAGCTTGAAAACAAAAGGTTTGTCTTCTTAAAATGCAATTGCCTGAGGCACCTCTAAAAAAAGTGACATAACTCAGGTTTGAAAAATGCCTCCTGGGTTTCAGATCCTCTTAAGAGCCTCTTTACTATTCAGCTTGATTCAGATTACCCAGATCAGCATGAACTCTGCAGCTTTAGCCCCAGCTACCAGCACAGGTATAAAAATCACACATTTAGGATTATTTTTTTTTTAAATTGTATGATTAAGGCTCTACAGTTATAAAAAAAAATATAACTTATTGATCTGGATGGTTCGTCCCTTTTCTCCAGCAGGTTTATAAAAACTCTCTAATGACAGTTTATTCTAAATTTCACTCTGTTCAGCTTATTTCAGATTTTATTCTAGCCTGTTTTTCTTGCTGGGTATTCTCAACCTTTCCATCACAAACCTCAAGCTGTGAGAAGAATGAGTGACTTGTTTTGGAATCAAAACTTGAGCTTAAAATTTGATTCCTGTTTCTTCTCTCTTCCACAAACCTACTTTATTTCAGTAATTCTGCAGGCAGTGTCTCTGTGCTCCTGCAAATGCAAGAGCACAGCCCTTTGCCAGGCAAGGCAGTGACTTAATGAGAGAGCAAGGAAGGAAAAGCTGCAGTTCTCCAAGACAGACACAGCTACTTCCAATGCCTGTAATTAACATCTGGGATAACTCCAGTATCTTCAGCATATCACAGATTTTTACATCCATAAGCCATTTTCTCTGAGCAGATGCAAGTTTACTTCTAGGTCTGAAAACTCCTTATTCAGCCATCAATAAAGAACTCAAATCAAAAGAAGTTCTGTTGCTTTTATTCAATAATTGGGAACAAGAAGAGCTGAAAGCTCAGTGATGGGAATGTGAGAGTCTTCATATTCTGAATGATCAAGTCCCGTCACTTATTCCATATAAACTGTTCTCTGTCAAGAGCTTTAATCCTCCCTTTTCAATCCCTAAATAAAACATCCTCCCAAAACTTGCTGCCTATTCTCTGCCTTTTCTAAAGAAAGTGGTTCTTTCTTAAGACCCACCTTCTTCAGCTTTGCCATTCCCCTGAAATCTGCCAAGATAATATTGTGGATGGAAGTAAAACCCCAGCAAAGAAGGAGTGCCTGAACACCCCCAGCTCCAGGGGGAAGGTTTCATACGCAGCCAAACGGCTCCCTGAAAACAGAGTCACACAAAGGCTTCCAGGAACGCAAGCAATAAACCCTGTGACAAGCTGTCACCGAGAGCAGGCAGCCCAGAGGATGCCACTGCCATGCCTTAACCTGAAGTTGTGCTCATGCCACAGGCTCTTTACCTCCCCAAAGCCAGCAGTGCTTCCCTTCCCATCCCATCAGTGGAGACTCCTCATCCGGGAGCTCTGCCGCTGCCTTCGCTTGGAAACCAAACCCCTTCCCTGCCCTTTAGAAGCAAATAACACGAAGAGCCCAAACCCGAACAAATTGCTGAATAAAAGACAGAACAAAATGAAAGGGAAAGCACCACCTCCCCCTTAACTGCTAAAGGGAGGCCAAGAGTGGAGGCTCCTGTGGAAGAGCTCGGGGACAACTGGGTGGTCCTTCCACACTGTGACTGCTCCTCCAGTAACACAGCCATAGAAAACAGGATCTGGGTGTTGAGATCCACAGCAAATGCCAGGCTGAAGGCTTGTGCTGTCCCTGCCAGCTCAGGGAGAGCTGGCAGCAGTGGCCAACCCGTGCTTCATCCCAGCTCTGTCAGTGCCCAGCCAGCGCTAGCACCAGCCATCAGTCACCACATGGGATTTACTGGCAAGGGGCAGACAACAATTAATTTAATATTAAATAAGAGGGTCTTGTTTTTTGGACCTTGAAAGTAAGCTCAAGTCAGTTATGATGCTGCTGACTTTAGTCTCCTCCAAAGCCTGAGCTCCAAGAGACCTGAGCAGCCACAGGAGTGTGGGAAGGCTCCGGAGCCACAGCTCAGCATGGGCTGGTTCCCAGCTCAGCCCCACAGCCCAGCCCTTCCCCATGCCAAAAGCACCCCAAAATGATACTCAGAAGTGGCAGAGTCACCATTCCTAGAGTGATTTAAAAGATGTCCAGGTGTGGCACTTAGGGACATGGCTTGGTGTTACACTTGACATTGGTGGGGGAACAATTACACTTGATGATCTTGGAGGGCTTTTCCAACCTAGGTTACTCTGGGGTTCTGAGTTGAAGCGCTGCAGCAACCACGACTGAGACAGGCTGTTCCTGCAGGTGGGCTCTTGCTCTTTGGTAGCAAGTCAGGAAAACAAAGGTGACATCCATACATAATCCATCCTGGCAATTAGTGCCTCAGCCTTCTGGGCTGCCTAACCAGGGCAATCAGTTCTTAAACACTCTCCCAAAGCCATCCTGGCAGAGCCGGGACTAAGACCTGGAGTTTCACACATCACCTCAAGTCCCGGGATCCTTAGGGTTGGAAAAGATATCCAAGACCATCAAGTCCAACCATGCCCACTAAGTGCCACATCCACTCGATTTTAACAATGCCAGGGATAGTGAGTCCACCGCTCCCCTGGAGAGCCTGTTGCCAAATACAGATACCGACAGAAAGCAGCAGCCCAAACATAATCGCGACAGAGGAGGCTCCGAAGGCTCCAGCACTGCCCAAGGGAGCTCGCAGCGCCCCCACGGACTCGCAAGGCGAGGGGGCTGACCCCCGGGTACCACCCGCACCCTTCGGGGAGGCTCAACCCGCCGCTCGGGCTCGATATTCCGCCTGTTTCGTCTCTCTGAAGCCGCTCCCGGCCGCCCGAGGCCCCTCTCGGAGCATCTCCGGTTTGCGGAAGGCAAAAAGTAACTCGGGCATCCCTCCGCTGCACAAGCGTGCGGGACCCGCGGAGCTCAGTCCCGGAGCCACCGCCAGCCCTGGCGGGATGGGATGCACCGGCAGCCGCTCCCACGCGTCTCACATCCCGTGGGCTCCGGCATCCCCGCTCCTTCCCCCTTCCCGCTAAACGCGGCGGGGAAAATCGAGATAGACACAAGAAAATCAGCGGGGAAAAGAGAACATTGAAAAAATAAATAAATAAAATTAATTAACAGCGCGGCGATAAGTCCCTGTCGGGAGTGGGGGGGAGCCGCGCTGCCAGCGGCGCGCCCGCGGACCGCACGCTCCACAAGGCAAGGAGCGGCGCCGGGGCGGCGGCAGCGCGGGGGAAGGGGCGGCAGCACTCACCGGGCGGGTCGGTGGCGGAGCGGGGATGCCGTGCGGAGCGGGGATGCCGTGCGGAGCGCACGGAGGGCCCACNCGCGGCTCCCGCGCCCTCCCGCTCGGCGGGAGGAGCGGTGGAAGAGTCCAGAGCGGGGAGGGGCCGGGCGGGGCCGGGAGTGCGGGGATGCTCCGGCGGCGGGTCCTGGTGCGGGGATGGTGGGTCCCGGTCCCGCAGATGGGGGATCACCATCCCGCAGCGCGCACCCGGGAGCCGCAGAGCAGCTCTCGCACCGGTCCCGCTCGCGTTTTTTTGCCCGCCCGCGTTCACCGGAGCCGCAGCCGAAGTTCGCACCCGCAGCGTCCCCGGTGGGTGCGGGGCGGAGCGGAGAGACCGGCCCGCGGCTGGTCCCGCTGCTGTCGGTGAGAGCGATCCTCTGCTCGGCTGCTCCGGTCTGTGTGCGCTCCTCGCACTCACCGGGAAGGGAACGATTCTCTTGGGAATCTGGTGTTTCCTGAGCGAAATGAACGCCCAGCATTTCGTCGCTCCGCAAACGCGTGGGACGGCCGCGCTGAGAGCCCCGGCGCCGGAGGGACAGGCACACGCAGAGGGGCAGGAGTGGCGCAGGCACAGCGGCACTGGAGCTGTCACACGCGCCCCACAAGCTGCCGCTGTGGTCCCGGTTCATGGGAACGGTGTTCAGGGCACTTGAGACATTTACTGCAAGTAATTTTGGCAGCCACTGTCCGCAGCGTGTTAGTGAAGAGCGAGAGCTCAACAGCGGCAGGGACCCATCATAGCTGTGCATAGAGCCGTGAAATCATGGAATCACGGTAGCATTAAGGTAGGAAAAGCCCTCTAAGATCGAGTCCAACTGTTCCCCCACCACTAAACCATGTCCCCAAGTGCTGCATCCACGCAGCTCTTGAATACCTCCAGGAATGGTGACTCCCTGTGTCAGGGCTGGACAACCCTTTCCGTGAAGAAATTTTCTCCTGTTATGACATTTCTGGGGTAGTGCCACAGCACAGGAGATTTACTGACAATTGAGGCAGAGACAAATCCCCCTTGAAGTTTTCCCCACTGATCCCAACAGAACTGTGGTGGTAAGTGCTCTGTCATAGAAAACTACCAGCATCGTGGTGGTTCCTGGTGAGACTGGTGGGAGTGATGACGTGCTCAGAAGATACCTCTGAAGGCTGGGTGGTCACCAGTAGGAGACCTCTTAGTGAGGTGAACTCTCTTGCCAATGTCAAGACCTGACTCCCTGTGGGCTCAGGGCAAGGTCTCTGGGTACCTACCAGCCCAAATGTGGGGAATTAACTGTTTTTTTCTGATTAACTTTTTTGGCCAATTCATGGCTTCCCACTGACAGGGCAGAGTTAGACGGGGTATTAGGAAGGAATTCTTCCCTCTGAGGGTGGGCAGGCCCTGGCACAGGTTGCCAAGAGAAGCTGTGGCTGCCCCATCCCTGGGAGTGCCCAAGGCCAGGTTGGATGGGCTTGGAGCAACCTGGGTTGGTGGAAGGTGTCCCTGCCCATCGCACAGGTTTGGAATTGGAAGATCCTTAAGGTCCCTTCCAACCCAAACCATTCCATCATTCTATGATATCTCTTCCAAGCTCCAGTTTTTTCCCTGCAGAATGGGCTTCCCATGGAAGGGTTGACAGCCACATCAGCTTCCCAGCAGAACACATTGTTTTCTCATGAAATCCAAATACCCCAGTCCGACATGGGATGTTACGCTCCCTTTCTCCTCAGAACAATGTCCATTTTGGGTTTGGTTTCCCATGATAAACCCATGCAGTGATGCATTCAGGGTGTGTCCTGGGCAAGGCAGTCTCCTGGTTTCCTTCCAGAAGGAGGATCAAGGGACACCAAATTCTGCTTTCTATGGAGCTTTGCAACAGCATTTCTGAATCATTTAGTAATATCTTTCCAGTGTTGCGACCAAAATTCTCCACCCCCCAAAGCCCCAGGAACGTCTGTAAACTTGTGCAACAGCAGGTGCTTCTCTTCTTGGTCCAGAATTAAGTTTCCATCAAATCCTGATTTTCTTTAAAGTCCTATTTATTACTGCTTAACAATCACTTGAAAGTCTATTGTTGGGAAGCAATATAAAAGCGTCTTTCATTATTCATTAAGGACAAGTGATGCAGGGCTTTTGGAAGGGAATAGAAAGTACACAGACTACCCTGCACTAAAACAATTATTTCTTATTAATAACCCTGCAGAAAGGTGCCCCGTGGAGATGTGCAGTTTGGGTGTTTTGAAGTTAAGTCTCTTGATCACAAAAAGAATTTTTCTTCCCCTGTGACACTCCGCAGCACAGATCTTGGGAAATGTTTTGTCATTTTTATTTTTAAAAAATATTTAGATGATTATTTTGGGGGGTGTCCCTTTCATGGGATGGAAAATAATGCACTGGTAATAGTGGAGACCAACAGCTGCTGTGAGAATAAAAATATGCAGCTACAGAGCAAACCTGCAGTGTGCTGGGAGGAGGACTGGGGAGCCACAAGAGCCCAGGAGGGCTCAGGTTGGAAGAGACCCTGAGTGTTTCATTTTGAGGCTGCATTTTGTCCCCTTCTCAGGTCATTACTATGGCCTTAGGACAGGTCCCAGGAAAAACACCTGAGGGGTCTTTCCCGTTGTCAGGGGAGGTCTTGCCTCTTGTCACTGGCATCCAGTTAGAGTCCAACCCACTCCTGATCTCCCCAGGGCCCAGGAATCCAACCAGTCTCACAACTTTACAAAGCCACACATCTGGACTGTGATGGCCCAACTTGGATGCCAGGATGCTGTGGGAGCCCACGCCAAAGCCCGTGCCAGTACCAAGATACCTGTGCTGGTGTGGGATTCCAGGTAAGGAATGACCAGTGATATTTCTGGTCCATCTCCACCACTAGGACAGTGCTCCTTGTCCTCCTCATCCCAGGAAAGGGTGGATGGGAGCTCCAGCCTGTAGAGGTGAGGATCTGCTCTTCCAAGCCCATGCTCTGTGTGCCCTGAGCAGAAGTCACATACTGGTGTGACTGGAGGACTACACAGAGCAATTTTGCCATGGTTCCACTGGTTACAAAGGGCTCCAGGGCATGGCCCAGCAACTCGGGCTGTGCCTTCCTATTGAAATTTGTCCCTCCAGACCTGGAAAGTTGTCCTTGAGGCTGCAGATTGGGAAACCCAGCCAGCCCTGGAAGAAGCCCACGGGTGGCTGTGCACAGCTGGCCGCAGAACCCCCCATTCCCAACACCATTGCAGAGAAGGAGACCCTGGGAGCCCACCAGAGCATCTGTGTGGTGGGGAGCTGCTCCTGGGGGCCCACTGGCTGTCTGAGCCTCTCTGTGCCTCAGTTCTCACCACCATCTCCCTACTTGGAGAAAAGGGACAGGCCAGACTAGAAGGGAAGTCTGTGGGAACTCGGGGTCATGTGGGGATTGTGGGTGCCAACCTGTGTGGAAAGGGGGTGTGTGGGGATGTCCCAAGCTTGGAGAGCCTGGAGGGGAAGCACACAAGGAGTGGCTGAGGGCACTTGGCTGCTTGAGCTGGAGAAGAGGAAGCTGAGGTCAGACCTCATCAGGGTCTGCAGCTTCCTAAGAGAGGCAGAGGAGGGGCAGCTCCTATCTCTGCTCTCTGTGACCATTGACAGGACAGGACCCAGGGAACAGCTGGAGCTGTGCCAGGGCAGGGTGAGGTTGGATCTCAGGAAAAAGTTCCTCCCCCAGAGGGTGGTGGGCACTGGACAGGCTCCCCAGGGCACTGGGCACAGCACCAAGGCTACCAGAGCTCCAGGACAATGCTCTGAGGGACAGGGTGGGATTGTTGGGGTGTCTGTGCAGCACCAGGAGTTGGACTGGATGGTCCTTGTGGGTCCCTTCCAGCTCAGGAGATCTTACTCTGTGATTCTGTGAGAGCAGGGCTCCCCTTGGGGAGCTCCCTGGAGCCACGTGTAGCTCCCAGGGCTCCTCTGAGAGGTTCCTGCCTGCTGAAACATCCCCGAGAAAGCAAGTCCTCCCACGAGACCCTTCCCTGACTGCAGATTTGATAGTGGGACCCTGTGAAGGAGATGACAGGTCCTTTTTGTTGGCATATTTTTCCAGAACACTCTGTGTGTGAATTGTTCAGACATTTAACCCTCTCTCCCTTCCCTCCCCATTGCCCTGATTTCAATTCTAAACATTTGATTTTTGTGCTGAGAGATAAAGAAATGCCAGGGAGTTAGTTTCTTCCTTTTTGGTTTTTTTTCTTCTTTTTCTATGTTTTTAATAGATTTTTCTTTTTGTTTCACTGGTTCAGAAAGAATAACAAGGAAGCAACAGTGTCAACACAGAAAGAATTTCCTCCGAAGTCACAGCATGGCCAATCTGCAGCAGGAGTAACAGATTTTATGAATCCTACTGAGGAGAATCATCAGTGGAAGGAGTGGAGCATCTCAAGGGCTTCGAACTTATTTATGCCTTCCACACCACAAAGCCCTGTTGTAAGGATCTGGTTAAAGAACAAGAAGGGAAAAAAAAAACCATTCTGCAAGATTTCTGATAGCACAGAAACAAGAATTACAGAGGTGCATTGTGAGGTTAAAGAAAATAAGTTGCCAAAAAAGGCAAATTTTTCCTGCCTGCTGGGGGAGATGGGCAGAATGCTGCCAGGGGCTGGGATCACAGCTGGGCTGAACAGGGCTTGGAATTGGTTTGGGTTAGCTGTCCTGCCAGACTGCTGCTCTGGTAATGGGTCTGCTTCCCAGTCTGATCAATGTTCTGGTTTTATATTTGTTGTTCTTTACAGGAGGTGTTAACACCAATTTATGAGCTCAGTGGGATGACAGAGCTGGGTGAGCAGTGCTGACCTTGGAACTCACCTCTCTCAGGTTTCTTTTTCTGCCCTCTCTCTAAGTCAGTCTGAAAGTAATAAAAGAATGTCAGAGGAGCGGGAGCCAGGGCTCATCCACTCCATGTTAAAGGAGAAAAACTCAGTGGACATGATCCCAGAAAGCAGATGCCTCCGAGGTGGCTGTGCTGGGTCTGCATCGCTGTTGCCTCAGGAAGGGTTTCCTGACAATCTCCTGTTCTCTGCTGCTTCCCTGAGGGCAGAAACCCCTGTTAGGGAATCACAGAATCATGGAATTATGGAACAGAATATCCTGAAGGGCTCCACAAGGATACCCTGACCAGGACACCTCAACAATGCCACCCTCAGAACCTTGTCCAATCCCTCCTGGAGCTCTGGCAGCCTTGGGGCTGTGCTCACTGCACTGAGTATATCCAGGTACCATTCATTCCAGAAACTACACACTACATGCACCTAAAGATGGGCTGAAAACAAAACCTCTGCTTATTTTATTATGTTTTCTTGCTGCTGTTACAGGGAGGAAATGAAAGATTCACTCTTAAGCACTCCCTGCCCCTCCCCAGGATACACAGCGACTCCCAGGCTGTGCGGAGGCACAAACAGGAGTCTCTGAAGTAAGAAAGAAAAACAATTAACATGTTGGGGAATAACGAATGTTACTTCCAGTGAGCATTCAAAATGAACCTATTTGTTTGAACTGTGATGGTTAAACAGCCCTGGCACAGGGTGCCCAGAGAAGCTGTGCCTGCCCCAGCCCTGGAACTGTCCAAGGCCAGGTTGGATGGGGCTTGGAGCAACCTGGGCTGGTGGGAGGTGTCCCTGCACATGGCAAAGGACTTGGAACTCGATGATCTTTAAGGTCCCTTCCAACCCAAACCATTTTGTTTTTCTGTGATTTTCTTCCTGAAAACAATGTTTGTCTGTAAAGGTGCTTTTTGGCCCAGAAAGGCTGCCCAGCTCCAGCAGTGACACTTTCTATCAGGTGACTGCTTTAAATGACTGTGCTGAGGGAAGGGGGCAGAAATGCTGATCCCACAGGGACCACCTGCCCAGGAAGCTCCTCCTTGCTCGGATGGTGCCTGGGCACCAGCACTGATAAATCTGCTGTCTGGGTATCAACAGCGTCTCCCAGACAGACATTTCCTCTATTTGGTTCAAGTGCTTGACAAATGAAGGAAGCACAAGAACAATAAAGACTAAATCTTATCTTAATAGTCCTTCATTATTAACTGTCTCCAGATTTATTCATCACTCAGGGAGGAGAGAGTGAGCCAGACAGCGCTGGTGTGAACGCAGGCGAAGTTTCTGACTTTCCCAAGCTGTCTGATTTCCACCAGAGAGATCTGGCCCTGTGGTTTATTTCTCTTTCAGTGATGGCTATGAGGGTACACCGGCCACACCATCTGCTCTGGGCCTTCAGATCCTTCTCATGTCTGTGGATGCCCTTGGGATGGCAGCCCTGTGGTGTGGCAGAGGTGGGGACCAGCTTATTCCCTCTCTGCTGCCCCAGAAGTGCATTCCTGTCCAGGGAGCAGCTGGAAAGGAAGGACATTGATGAGCTGGATAATACAATTTCCCATCAGCTTCTTACTGCCATTGCCATGCTCCAGAAGGGGAATGTGTTTGATAAATGCTTTTGTTTCACAGCACTTCCTGTACCTTTAGACACTTGCCTAGTGAAACCTGGGGTTTCAAAGGATTCCTTTACCAGGAAAGCCAACAAGGCCCTGCTCAGTTCCCGTAGGTGTGCCCTGGTAAATGGATCCAGCTCCATGGGAGCTGCTGGGCAGTGCAGGAAGGTGAATAGGCATGAGAAACGTGGGGAGCAGTGGGTGGGGGGAAGGAGGAACCTGCCAGCACAGGCAGGTGCTAAGGCTGGTCAGCAATCCCGCTCAGCTGCCACAGCCTCTGCTGGGAGCCTGCAAACAGCAGCAAAGAGGGCAAAATTCAGAGTGCCTTGGGAAGTGCACATCAGTCCCTTGGCAAACCCAGCTCACAAACCAGGTGCTATTTCTGCCTCTGGAGGCGTGGGATCGTTTTTCTACACAGATCTTAATTTGTGTGTCCTTTAGCATTTTTCCCTAAAAAGCCCCAAAGCTACAGCTTCTGCTGAAGTGCCCATCCTGGAATTCCCCTCCTTAGGTGGACCACACCCACTTCCCCGAGCCCTCCAGTCATTAGGTGCCCAGCTGAAATCCCACTGAAAGGCTTTAATTAAAATGGACATTAAGAGCTCACTCGTTCAAGCCAAAGAACATTAGGAGGAATTTAAATTAAGAGATTTTTAAATCTGTGACATTTGTTCTAATGAGAAAACGCTTTCTAATCCTGAGTGTCTCTTAATTCAAAACAGATTGGAAAGACTGCAAGTGAAAACATTTTTTTTTCTCCTCCCCAAAACATATCCTGTAATTAGTAGACCTAACTGGCAAATAACATTTGGCTTTTCCCTGCAGATTCCATATCAGCTTGGAAGCAGGAGGTGAAAAGCAGCATGTGGATGTACCCACACAAGTCTGTATTTTGTGTTAGGGCAGGTAACAGAAGTCATGGAAATTGCCATCACATCATTCCCAGCATCTGGAGGGGGAAACCAATACAAAGGGTGCAGGATGCTCCTGATCCACCTAATGAGAGGGATATTGCTGCTGCCAGGGCTGGATGCTGGGGAGGGAAGGGAAGCACTGTGTTTGCAACAGAGGAAGAACACCCATCCAGTTGCACTATTTTAATCTGAAAACCCTGAGATAAGGAAATGTAAAATGACAGCAGAAAGGAAAATGTGAAGGCTCAGATGAGAGCAACTTGGAGACCAAGCAAACCATTTCAGAGGGGGTTTAGACAGATGCTAGAGAGGTGAAACACAATTCCTCCTTGTGTTTCTTTTAGCCATGGGCATTGGAAGAGAAGACAAGAAAACTGCAGGCTCTTTAATTTTCTATGTATTTCACAAACAGAAGTCCTGCACAGTGACGTGCCTCTCCCTTGGATGTCTTTTCTTTGGGAATATTAACCTCAGCATGAAATGGTTAGGCAAGAAACCTGCTGGGTACTACTACTACTTTCTGGGAGTCCCAGGCATCTGTGGTCCTTAAGGACTATCCTTTTCCCTAGGAAAAACAGACTTGACTGTACCAATAGAAATCTTCACAATTTCAGCAGCCCGTCTGGTCTGTTTGTGCTGAGATAGTGACGAGCTGGGACAGCTCGTCCTGTTCTCTCCTCTGCAGGTGCAGCAGTGGTGAGAGCCCTGCTGGATGTGAGCAGCATCCTGCCCTGCTCCTTGGGGCCCTCACTGCCCTGCTGTATGTGCTGTGAACAGAGGCAGAGCAGGAGTGTTCTCCCTGAGCCATCAGGGCACTCGGGGATGGGGACACTGTTCTGGTGTGTTCAGCAAATCAGACAGACACCAGCCTGAATCCAACTTCCCACCTCCTGCAGACTTTGCAGAAGTTGGCTCCAGAGCTAAAATTCACCTCTCTAATGGGACAAACTAAATGTGGATAGAAAATCCCAAACTGTGAAGTCTGGATGGGGATGTCTGTGGCATGTTCGATGTGCAACCTTACCTGCCCTAACAGAGAGCGGCTGCTTGTGCCATGGTCCTGTTGAAGCACCCAGAGCTGGCTGGTTGCTCCTGTGGGTGGATGCTGGTGCCAGTGGATCCAGATGGACTGTGCTTGCCTTGCTCCTTGCTGGCTCACTGTAAACACACAAGCAGGAATGCCAACACTCTTCCCAGAAACATCTAAGTTTCCATCAGCAACTCTGTGGAAGTGTCTTTGGATTAATCCTACTGGGTGTTCACTTCAGAAACATGAAATACTTTTAAAGTCCAATTAAAACAACATCAGCTTTAAAACTTGGGTACCTGTAGCCACTTTCTTGAAAGAATAATCCTGTGTTGGCATAAATGGACATAAAGCAATGAAGATCAAGGGACTGACACCCAGTCATGCTCACTGACAAACCATCTTAGACCTTATGCAGTAAATCGTCTCAGACACTGTGGAAAAACTGCTCTGAAATGTGTGCAAATACACAGGCAGAAAATGCATCCCTTAGTTCAGAGGAATTAATTTTCTGGAAATATGGTGCTCCTCAGGTTCTGGGTAAAGAATCTATAAACATGAAACATTTAAAATAATTTGCCAGTTTTGAAAATGGATCTTTTAATCCTGACTCTCCCGTCTGCAGCTTCAGGCAGCTCTGTCTCTCGTCTAATCCTTCCTCCTCCTCCTTCTTTGACTCTTTATCACTATGGATGACCCACCATGAATAAAAGATTAGGATATGCCAGACTCAAATGAAACCTTTGCTTGTGAGGTCACAGCTCCAGCTCCTGAACTGCAGGGCAGGAAAGCTGCAGAGCCCAAAGTGTTGGTACATCACATAGGTACACCTGGAGTCACCGCCTGCTCCAGGTTGAGAAGATAATGCTTCATCTGTGAGACCTGCTGGGGCTAAGGCAATGCTGTGAAGGCAGTCAGTTTTGGGTCTGATTTCAAAGAGATAACGGGACATGTCACCAGCAAATCCACAGAGGAGAGATGAAGGCAATGGATGATGGATAAAGGCTCAAATGGTGGCCAAAGGGAAGAACTAAGGATCTAAACTTTCAATGTCATGGCCCATTCTGCTCCAACCCTTCACCTGAAGGCATGGAAGAGGTCAGGTTGTGCCAAAGTGTGCAGATTCTCTTCCTGGATGTCTGGTACATCCAATGGGATGTGACTCAGTTGTTGCCATTTTAAGAACCTGCACAGGGTTGAACTTGATTCAGCTTCAAGAGGGGCAGTGAAGGGGAAGGTGCTGATCTCCTCTCTCTGCTGATAGGACAGGTAGAAATGGAATGAAGCTGCATCAGGGGAACTTCAAATTGGATGTTAGGAGGAGGTTCTTCACCCAGAGGGTGACTGGGCTCTGAGCAGGCTCCCCAGGGAAGAGGTCATAGCTCCAAGGCTGCCAGAGCTCAAGGAGCACCCAGACAATGCTCTGAATCATATGGTTTAGTTCTAGGCAGGCCTGTGAGGAGAGTGGAGCTGATGATCATTATGGGTCCTCTCCAGCTTGAGATAACCTGATTCTATGAAATTTACCTCCCTGAAAGCACCTGACTAATAAATTCACCTTGAGGAGAAGGTGTTGAGAGGTCTTGAGGCCACCACTTTGGCCACTCCTCCTGATGGTTAATCTCATTTTTAAAACATTGTTCATCTTCTCCCTGCTGTGCTGAAGTGGACTCAAACTGCTTTCTCCTCTGAGAGTACTTCCCACCACAGTCAGATACCTCTTGGGCCTGGACACATCCCAGAGTGACTGGCCATTACAGCCCCCATCTCATGGCACTCTCCCACTTTTCAGGCATTTCTGAGGCTCTCCTTCATCCATACTCTGCCCTCTAAGAGCCTTTTACACCCCAAGGCTTGTTGCAGGTTTGAGACTTGCACACAAACTGAACCTACCCTGACTGTTCCCTGTTGGAACACCGAAGGATCACACTGTGAGTGGGTTAAGAACTGACTTTGAATAAACTGATTTCAAACAAACTGATTTCTTATCAGTTTGTGTCCAATTCACCCTTCGTGCTGCTGTCTGATACTTCTCTCTGAAAGCAGCTGTACAGAAACTACTGGGACAGCTCAGGGGCTGCGGTGGCACTCAAAACAAACAAGGATGGCAGAACTAGGTCTGCTGAAGGAAGACAAGTGAAATTCACCTTCCAGCATTCACTGCAAGTGAAGCTGATCTGCATTTCTTACACCAAGCAAAGACTACAGCTCAGATGCTAATTTTATCTTGCTGGCTTTGTAGCGTCCTTGATCTTCAAGAGAATTCAGAATAACATGGAGCAAATGTATAACTAAGTCATTTTAAAGAAGCAACTGCAAAGTGCATAACTCTGCTCAAGGGGAAACAGCTTCTGTGCTAAACACAGAGTATGAAATCAGATCATGCTGGCACAGTGAACAAATGGGCTCTTTGCTCCTCGTGCTCACCGCAGGGCTGTTAGGGCAGACCTGAGAGCTTGGTGTCCATGTGCACCACAAACCCACCCTCAGGGGACTGTGCAAGAAGGTCAAGCCCCCTCTCCCAATGGCTTGTGACAGTGTGACATGACCATCAGGACCACTGTGTGCTAAACATCAGACACAGCTAGTGGAAGATGCCCTCTCTACCTGGGTCTGAACACCCAACCCTGTGCTGGGGCAGGGGGGGCTGCTCCTCCCTCCCAAGGCAGGCAGACAGCCCTGGGATAGTCCCAGCAATCCCAGAAGAAGAGGAGTGGAGAAGCAGACAGTGTGTGCCTGCCTGGCTGGGGGCATTTACACTGGGAGGGGAAGCACAAGCCCAGGAGAGATGGGTTTGAGTGCTTGAAGTCCTGCCAAGCTGTCAGTGCAGCTCCTGTGATCAATGCCTCATCCTCTCCCCCTGCAGAGCTCCAGCTGAGGCAGGACTTTAGCATGAGCTTCAGGGCTTGATGCTCTGGTCCCAGGAGCAGGAGCAAACTGTGCTAAACTGGCTATCTGGCTACATCTGATGCAATGTTCTTGAAGGCTTTTTGGGAAACATGGGCTGGTACAGCTGAACCTGCCAGGAAGCAGGCAGAGGTCAGCTAAGGGCATGGGGCTTCCTTGTTGTCCTGGGTATGGCAGCCAGGATCAGTTTGTCACTGGGTGTGTGTGTTCTAAACCCTCTGTGCCATTTCTCATCAACTGCTCCCCATGGCCCATGTGCAGCAGCTGCCCAGGGCACACCCCACCCCTCAGGGCACAAGGGGTGCTTGGGAACTCCTGGGGGATAAGGAAGTGTTCCTGTCTGCACACCAATGACTCAGGTGTGAGAACTCCCCTCTGGGAGCCACCAGCACCTTCACACCCACCTGTATGAAGGGGTCATGTCTGCTCAGGGGCCATCAGGGATGCCAAAAATATGCCAGGATTGACCTCCCAGAGTAAATCACCCCTTGGGAAACTCCCCACCCTGGGGGAGGGACTGGGTGTTCCCATCTGAGCCCAAGCAGAGATCAGCTTGGGGTTTGGGGACTGGGACCACTCATGGGATCCAGAGGAGGAGCAGAGCCTCAACAGGACTGTGACTGCCACTCTCGGCCCGACTGACCATCATCCTCCCCAGCAGGTTCCTGCTTTCTCTTTGCTTTGTACTCAGGGGGGCCGTGTGTGTGTTGGTGCTCAGCACAGGGGTTGGTGAGCTCCATCCTGCTCCTGCCCCGCTGTGCTGGGCTGCACAGCTGGTTTGGTGGGTCAAATGGATTTTCCTTCTGTATCAGTGTGTTTATTGTGATCTTTTTATTAAATTGTTATTCTGACTTGCAATCTCACTCTGAGTTGGGTTCATTTCTCCTGCCGCTTTACCTTTAAACCAGCACACTTGTCCCCAGTGCAGGCAGAAACGAGGGCTCGGACACCAGCCCTCTCCCCAGATATCACTCCCCAGGCAGTGCCTGCCAGCAAGGAATACTGAACTATTCCCCATGGAAAGCAAGTGTTTGCTTCAAGGCTGCTCTGCAGATGTGGGCCCTGATTATCCTCATCCCAAATGTCAGGTTACAGGCAAGCTGGTGAAGAGCCTGGTTTGCCAACCAGCAGCCTCAAACCCCTTCCCAGGAGCAGCCACAGCTCTCCTGGGGTCATACTCAAATTATTTTCTTAGTCAACACCAGGCTGGTAGGGAGAAAACAAGGACCATTCTCAGTGCAAGAAGGAAACTTTCTTGTCTTGCACTGGTACCAAACTCCAGACAAGTCCCTCTTTTCCAGGTGAGAGGTTCAGGAGCTCTCGGAGCAGCACTGTAGAGCAGGGGTGTCCTGTGCAGGGTCAGGAGTTGGGCTCTGTGATCCCTGTGGGTCCCTTCCAACTTGGGATATTCTGTGATTCTCTGAGGTTACTTGACCATTGTTTTTCCCTCTTAGCCAGCATTGAGGTCTCACAGCCTCATCACGTGGACCTGGCCCAAAAAAAGGAGCTGAGTCCTTGTAGAGGCAAATACAGAGAAGGATTTAACCTGATGGCAGCACAACCTAATCCCCCACCCTTGCAAAGCTGAGGTGCAGCTGCAAACATCTGCTTCAGGAGTGGAATTAGAACACTTGCCAGGGAATTCACAGTCTGCTCCTTGCCTCTATTTTTTCTCTAGATGGAGATAAATGATGTGGGGTGTGGTGGGGGAAATCCAACGAAAAGCCAACCAATCAAACAAACCCCCCCAAAACAAAAGAAACAAAACAAACCAAACTAACAAAACAAACAAAAAGCCCCAAACAAAACAAAACAAAACAAAAACCCCACAACAGTTGGAGAAGTTGCTGAATTAGAAACAAGTGGATTTAATACTCCTTGAAATAAAGTACTGAGAACCAGATGCTCTGTTCCTGAGCTCTCCATGCCTTTCCCACTGCTCTGCCCTGGAATCTGCTTTACTGAGAGTCCTGCCCACGGGGTAGGACCCTGCAGACAAATGCTGAAGGTGAGTGATGAGAGGTGCTGAACTTCTTTCTTCCTTGAGCACACTTGGATTCAAATCCGTTTCTCCACCTTCTCAGTGCTTCAGTATTTCCCTTTTTCTCAGGGTAGAGGGTGCTTGTTCCCATTCTTAATGAACCTCCTACTCCTTGTAAACAAGCCCTTTATTAGCTCCACAAGCATGCCTTGGTTTCTATTTATACCTTTTCCATATCAATATTTGAAAGTACTCTCCTCTCCACTGCATTCTTTCTCTGTGCCCTTTTCCATCTCTGCTGCCTCTTTCCCACCTCTTTTTTTTTCTCCCTGGCTGATAAAGATCAATCCTAGATTTCACATTTCCTTTGTTGGCCTGAACTGATAATTGGGAACTTCCTTTGTGAATGATTTTCATTGAAAGGAGATTTCCATATCCCTGGAGAGATGTAATCCTTTGTGTGAACTAGAAATTGGTGGGAAGTGAACACCTAAATCCTCCAGGTGGGCTTCTGAATGCCTGCTGTCCACATGGCTTTGGAGGAAGCTACACACCTACTTATTTACTGGATTTATGGGGATGGAACACCCCTCCTGGGGGGGAAGGCTGAGAGCACTGGGATTATTTGGCCTGGAGAAGAGAAGGTGCTGGGGAGACATAATTATGGCCTTTCTATGGTTTTAAGGGACTCTAGGAGAGCTGGAAAGGGGCTTTGTATAAGAGCATGAAATGACAGGACAGGGGGGAATGGCTACCTACTGCCAGAGGGCAGGGTTGGATGGGATTTTGGGAGAGTGATTATGATTCTTGGCTGTGTTGGGGGGAGGCCCTGGCACAGGTTGGGCAGAGAAGCTGTGGCTGCCCCATCCAGGGAAGTGTCCAAGACCAGCCTGGATGGGGCTTGGAGCAACCTGGGCTGGTGGGAGGTGCCTCTGTTCATGTCAAGAATGTTGGAACTGGATGATCTTCAAGGTCCCTTCCAACCCAAACCATTCTGTGATTTTATATGGCTTTAACTTGTATGTTAAATTATCATCTTATTAATATTTAGAATTAATGTTCTAGTGTTTAAACATATGAAAACAGGGTGTTGCTTCCCCTCTCCCAGCTGTATCCAGGGACAAGACTTCAGCTCCTTTACCACAAGTGCTGGGAATAGCTTTATAATGTAAATAGGCACTTCTGGTATTTTTAACAAGCACCTGCTTTATCCTGCTGCCTAATGAGAGCCTGGACAGAAATGCAGCAAAGGCAGGGGAAGGTAACACTTCCATTTAAGCTAATTAACAGCAAATTAAATTAATCTGACACACACATATATTTTGGGCCTCTGCATCTAACATGCTGCAGAGGTTTCATTATTCACATTTCCCATCACCTCCTTTTTTTCCCCAGCACCTTCCTACCCAATTACCTGGGGAAGGAAAGGGGAGAAAGACACTAAAGCCAATAAGATAATTCTCATTTACATAAAATTTTTTCTGCATTATGTTTAATAGTCTGTGAGTAACTGTAGAAGAATATATAGTCCATTCTTTAAAAAGCACCAATGCACTAATTGAAATTAAATTACATGGAACTCAGTGTCTGCCTTCTGCTCTTTGGGAGATAATATGCAAGCCACAGTTTTATGTGTTATTATTAATATTGATGGATGAAACACTGTAGTTGCCACAGAGCCACTTCCCAGATGTGATTCCACTTCCTTCAGCTCTAGGTGAGCCTAAAATGATGGGTTTTTCCCCATTAAAATGCCTCATTTGCTGCAGCCAGACCTGGAATCCTTTAGCATTCTGGACAGCCAGCACTGCAGGTAGTGGTGCCTGCTTGCAGCATTGACACTGGCTAATGCAACTGCATCCTTCTTTCATGTTCCTTTGCATATCTCACAGCTCAATTAATCTGTCAGGGTGACGCTTCCATCACAAACAAGATTTAATAGCATTTAATGCTAAGTTGGCAGGCCTAGAAAGCACAGTCTGATGTTCCCTGGTAGAGGTGAAACGTCAGGACCTGCTTTGCTGACTTTCTAGCCCATCCCGGGAGCTGCTGGGGTGGGAGTTGGGGTCGTGCTGGGGATTCAGGCTGTGTGGAGCTCGCTCCTCACCTCTCCAAGCTGTTAACAAGGGAGCCAATTAGTGCAAGTTGTGATGGGAGCATTTTTTCCGCCAGGAGCTGGATTGAAACCCTTAATTCATTTTGCACAGGCAGAGGCACACAAAATGTTCAAGCATGGATAAAATCCAAAAATTCACAGGGTTTAGAGTATCCCCATGGATTTTAGTCTTTGTTTCAGACTTGTAGCTTTAAAAAAAATAAAAAAAAAAATAAAGAGGGGGGTGGGGAGGGGGAAAGGTTTCTTGCCCTTTGATAGTGAAGCTAATTTTCTTTATCCAAACTAATTCCAAGCCTTCCTGAGCTGCTTGTGCTCAAATGGGCTTTCTCCCCTTGGTGATGTGGGAATTTGGGATAACAAGTTGCTGAGGTTGGACATCAGTCCTTGCATCTGCTGCCCCCAGTGACATCCTGCCAGGTCCTGCCTGCACTCCCTGACATTTCCCAGCACAAACCAGATGAACCAAGATGCTCCTTGCTATTTTTTTTTCAGCTCTTTAAAATCGAGAGGGAATAAGATGGGGATGAAGAGCCCCTCCATCACTGACTGTCCCAAGGGACCCAGCTGCACCCGAAGCTCTCAGCAGGTTCTGCCAAGGAGTGCCTGGTCCTCAATTCCATCACATTCCAACGTGGGAAGGATATTGAGCTGCTTCTTGGCATTGGTGCTGCCTTTTACTTGGACCTCTGTAGGGTTCAAGAGTAGACAAACTGTCTCTTCTCCCACAGGGCTCCCCCAGGACCTGTTTTTTCAACTGGAGACAACTTTTGCTCTTGTCTGACACAGAAGGAAGTCCCCTGAGACTGCAGAGAACTGTCCCAGAGGCTGGTTTATCCCACTCACCCCCAAGGAACCCTGCCAGAGGTCCAGCAGCACCAGGCAGCTCCACGTGCCCAGCACAAGGCTCAGGGACTGATATGAGGTGCCTTGCCCAGATCCCATCCCAGGGCTTGGGAGCATGACTGGAAGAAGGCTGGACCTAGTTTAGAACACTAAGTCCTGCTTTAAAGTCTAAAGATCTTCTAGAGGGATGAAATTTCCTTTCAAAGACATTGATCAAACACTGCTCACACAGTATCAGGAGGGCATCATTTTCCACCAATGCATAAATGGGAATGCAGACTCCTCTCTGTGCTTCAGATGAATCATCAGGAAAATGTTCCTGAAACCTCCTGTCAAAGAGACTTTACATTAAAGGCAGCACCAGAAAACAGAAAGCGTTTTTCTCAGGACGTGCATTAAGTTCTGCAGCTGATTGATCCACACATTTACAAAAGAAGTGCTTGACAATACACACAGTTCAACTGAGTTCCATAAATGAAAGAAAATATCAAATCAGGAAACCCACACAACTCCTCTGGTCCATGACAGATCTCCTGAGCAGTGAAGCCCAGAGAGAAACTTCTCTTTTTTCCCTGAGGTGAAATCCTGTCTCAAACACTGTTTTTCTCTCAGCCCACTGAGTTTGTGAGGGTGAAAACCCCATGCAAGGACTGCATGTTCTGCACCACTGCTTTTAATAGGAATGCACCTTGGGAAAGACCATCACCCTGGGCAGTCCCTGGTGGAGATGCAGAGTATTTGAGTGCAGAAAAGAGCAGAACTTCCTCCTCAAACACACAGAGCTTGGCTACCTCACCGGTACCTTGTGAGCCTGACTTGTTTATAGTTCTCTGGGCCTTCTGCTTTCCCCTTTTTGAAAATGGGGGTTGTATTCCCCTTTTCCCAGTCATTGTAATCCTCACCTGACTGCCATGATTTTCCAAAGATGTTGGATGATGGATTAGCAACTTTGTCTCCCAGGTCCCTCGGTGGCTCCTTGGAGATGATCCTTGGTTTAGATAGTAGGAGGAAATTCTTCCCTGGGAGGGTGGGCAGGCCCTGGCAATGGTTGCACAGAGAAGCTGTGGCTGCCCCATCCCTGGAAGTGTCCAAGGCCAGGTTGGAGGGGACTTGGAGCAACCTGGTCTAGTGAAAGATGGCACACCAGGGAGTGGAAATAAATGATTTTTAAAGTCTCTTCCAAGCCAAACCATTCTGAAATTCTATCTCAGACACACACCAGGTGTTCTTGGGTACCTGCTGCCACAGCTTAAGGAGGATGTGCCCAGCAGGATGTAGCACTGCTGACTGGTTCACTGAGGACCAGCTCTCGTCTTGGGTGTTCACACCAGCTTCTCATGGCTTTTGGGGCAATAGCACAAGATGCTGTGCAGGGCTGAGCCCTACTGCTTGGGAGGAACTCCTGGGTTGGAGACACCCTGCAGTCACTGGAGATGGTGCCTTTCCAAGGGAGAGAAGGTAGATGGTATGGAAGTAGTTCCAAGAAAAAGCAGCCCCATGGTAAAGGACAGGGAGAGGCTTGGAAACTGTGGTGTGAAGTGAAACTGAGGGTCTCTGCATGTTACAGCCATGAGACACCCCAGCATGGCCAAGAGCTGTGCCAGTTCAGCCAGTGCTCCTGGAAATCCTGGTGGGCTCCACATTCATTAGAGCCTCCCACTGTACAGGCATCTCTAGGAACAGGGGGAAAGGTGTGAGCTGTTGTGTTCTGAGACAGACTGAGCCAAGGGTAACAACACACTGTGAGCAGACTGACACTCGGCTTGGAGGAGAGAGAGCCTGTAACAGGTTGATTTAAGAAACATCAGCAGTTACAAGTGTAGTCCCAGAGCTCAGACTCGATGGGGTGAACAGAACTGCTCCTCACCTTCTGCACCGAGTGGGAATTGTGCCCTGTCGAATTCTTTTCCATGGAACTGGGAGCCAGATGATATTAGCTGTTAGTTGCCTGGTTTTACAGGGCTTCTTTAGGCTTAATCACCCAGTTTATAGCTGTGTGATGCAACTGTCAATGAATGAGGCTGTTTACAGAGTCCTGGCTTGGCTGTGTGAGGTCTCAAAGCTGATGAGACATGAGGACAATGGAAAGGATTACACAGACCCCCGACCCCTGGGACAGTGGGATTCCTTCTGCACCACCAGCACACTGAGTTCCCCGTCAGTTTTTCACCTCCCAGCACTCACATCTGAGCCATGAAACACATAGCCCCAGAGGTTCAGTCCTCATGGGATCCAGAGGGAATGTAGTGCCTGACCATCAAACAGCTTCTGAAAGGGCTGTCTGTCCCAGGCTGGAAGCCACCTCTGTGCCACACACACACGTGCTGGCTGGGAGCACAGGCTGGCCCTGCCACATCTACTCCATGTGAGCCAGAGCTTCATTGCAGGGAATACATCAGATGGCCAGTGGGAGTGAAAAAATCTCATATATCACTGTGTTATGTCCATACTTGCAGAGCCCAGCTCTCAGTGCAGCATTCCTGTATGGGAACAGAGCTCCCGGATTGCTGCCTGCAGCCCCTCCGACCTCACAGACCAGTGGAGCTGCTCTGGAGCAGCCCGTGCCTTTCTGGGAAGGCATGGACATTGGGTCTCCAGGGACCATCCAGTAAGGAAGAAAAGGACAGCCTTACTGTAATAAATCCTCAAATTCAGCACTGACACCATTATGGGTTGTCAAGCTACTGAATCTTCTTTTTTAGCTTCCTAGAAACGCACAGTCACATATAACACTTTCTTGAAAAAACACTAACTTCCCATTCTCAGCAGCAGAGTAAATATGGAAAAGATAAATTGGAGAAGATACCAATCAGCTGCTGAATGGATTTTAGAAGGAATTAATCTGGTCTTGTAATTTCTGTGTTCAGAAGTGACACAGAAAAGCCCCTTGGAGAAGCACAGAGCTGCTGGCCAGCACATACACTGGGTGTTCCCTGTGTCCCCTGTGCAGAGTGACCTCCTGGGGCGAGGGAAAACTGCTTTGATGCATCCTGAGGTCACAGAGAGTCCCTGAGATCAGGAATTGGGGCTGTGTGGGTTCTGGCTAGGCAGGTCTGTATCTTGGGGTGCTGCCATAAACATACAAAGCTCTTTTCACCTTTCCTGTCCTGTTTGGGCTAGTGCAGGGAGCAGGGAACCAGGAGCAGCTGATGCTCTGAGGGTTGCTAAGACCTGATACATCACCTCTACATACAGATCTCAAAAGATGGGGAGGTAGGGGTCAGAGAGGATCTCAGATTATTCCAAGTAGCTTAATTATTTCATAACATCTTTAATGCTTCTGAGAAGCTTGGGAAGACTCCTTTCATGCCTAATTGCAAGGCTTTCTGAGAAAGCAATCACCACTCAGAGGTATTTTCCAAGGATTTTTCTGCTTTTTCCCTTTGTAACATCAGTCAAACAAATGACTCTTCAGCAGCCTCTGTAGTATGGCTCCCTTTTTAACCTCTCCTGTGAAACCTTTGGATTATTATCCTTCCCCTATTTGTTCATGTCTTATGAGTACAGATGCTTGTTTGGGGCTTGCATTAGTGCACTCACCAAGCAAAGAGGAGACATGAAAGGAGCAAAGGGAGCAGTTAAGTTGAAAGTCTCTTGGAGGGGCTTGGAAGTTATTTGTTACTGAAAGAAAAGCAACCTTTCAACCAGGAGCAGGTCAGGGATGCAGCCACAGGTGAGGAGCCTCTGCAAACAGCTCCAGCGGGGGAAAGACTCCCTCAGAGGGTGTGTTTGAACACTTTATCCCTGGGCTGCAGCCCTGCAAAGACTCGTGCTGAGCAGAGGCGTTTTCACCATGTCAGTCCCTTGTCCTGGCTCCCAGAACAGTGAGGTCAATACAACACTCCCCACAGCCCTGCAGCAGCTCCCTGCCTGGAGTGCTCAGCATCCACAGGAGCCACTACAGATCACCTGAACTGTGGGAAAAACAGGTTCCCTCCTGCTCAGGTCACCCCATGCCTGTGACTCCATGGCTGGAGTCACAGGCAGAGCAGAATGAGGAGAAGGACCAAGAGAAACCTCGGGCAGGTTGTGGGAGTGTTCCCTCGGTCAGCCAGGACATGGTGTTCTCCATCCCTCATCCCAGAGTGGATCCACAGACCTCCTGGGAGTAAACACACAGCAACTGTGACCTTTAGAAGTGATCCTCCACTGAGAAATAGTTCTCTCATCACACATTAGTTGTTTCATAATAAACATGTTGCCCAGTGGTCAGTGGGAGTCAGTCAGACATGCTGGCTCCAGTGCTTTGCTCCAGCTGTTCCTGTGGTACTGATCCCAAAGACACCCTTTAAAAAGAAGAACTAAAATGGACAGGACTACTATGTGTTATGTTTCTGGTGTCCCAAGGGACATTAAATCTGCTCCTAACCAGCCTAATTTCTCTGTACTTTGTCTGGAAAACCAGCCAGTGGCTCCTCAAAGTATTTCAAGAGTCACTACTCCAACTGAGGCAGAAACATCCGAGGAGCTTCTCTTAACCCCTGACCCACTTGTTCACACCCCTCAGCCCTGCAGAGCAGTCTGGAGATGCCGTTCAGTCACGGTACCACCAGGGCTGTCACTGGTTACTATAAGCAAACCACACTCTCCATCACACATGAACCATAAATACGTGGGGGGTTACCAGATGAAAGAGGTGAACAGAGTCAGAGCATCCCAGGAGGTACCAAAACCATGGAGGATGTCACTGCTTTTGCCTCAGTCCTCGGGGAAATGAGAGGCACTTGATGGTTCTGCCTCAGTGGGAGGGTCTCCCTGACAATCTCTGAAGCTCCCACTCTGCCCACAACATTCCCCTTCTCTGGAAAAGTGGGGATGGTGGGGATTTCCTTCGATAAGGTGTGGAGGAAGCATCAGGAATCAGGGCCACCCTCAGATAACTCTTGTACATTTAAAATCCAATTTTGCAGTAACAAGTCAGGCACCACTTTCCCAGCTACATTTTGTTCCGTTATTCTGGAAAGATAAACAGTAAAGCGAAAAAAACCAAACCAAACAAAACCAAAAAATAAAAAGGAATGGTAAGGATGCCAAACACACTGGCAATGGTCCTTGCACAAACCCCAGGGAAGTTTTCTCTCTTCTCAGACAGCATCAGCTTCCCAGGCTGCTGCAGGACACAGAGATTGTAAAGACATTTAGATTTCCCTTTGATCTGCTAAACAGACACTGGATCAGATGCACAAGGTGTCTGTGTGTTCATCTGTCACACAAACCCACAGCTGGAACCTTCAGTGCCTCTGTGAAACCTCACACAGAGGGATGTTGTGAGTCCTTTTAGTCTCTTGCAGCTACAGACTCAGAAAGCCAAGCCCTCTGAGAAGTGTCCTCTGGGAATGAACACAGGAAGTATTACTGGTTTGAATTTGATGAGGGTCTGTTCATACTCTTTCCATGCTCCATCACCACTTAATTAGATGTCCTGGCCATAAGATCATTGACCAGGCCAGGAGGAGCATCCCTGGAAACAAACATTGCCATCAGACTCCACACTGCTCATTCCAGGGGCTTTCCAAGTGCTGCTGCTCTAAAACCTAAAGGGAAGGGGGTTTCTATTTTCGAGTTCTCATTTCTTGTGTCCTTGTTCATTTGAGATCAGGAAGGAGACAGTTGCCTCTCATTTGTGCTGTGAACAGAGAGCAAACCCAGGTTTGCCCACGTCTCCATTCCACAAGGAACGTGTCATTGTCAGCTCCAGACCTTAAGACTTCACAGTTGTTCAGAAGTTTCCCATATCCACAAGGAAAACTTTCCTGGAATGCTTCTGTTGGTTTTGTCAGCATCACCCTGACACTCACACACTGTCCAGAGGTTGAAATAACCAAACAGCAGAATTAGACATAAGGGAAGGAACAGGGTGCTGTCATGCCATAAATCAAAGCACTCAGACATGAGGGCAGAAATATTTGCATCAGAGGGAGCTCAGAATAGAAGTGAAGCATCACAGATTTTGGCCACCGGAATACCACAAAGATCCACCAACCCTAATGGTTTCACAGACAGGTCCCAGTGTCTTTGTTGTGACTCTGCAGTCAAAGCATGTTACACAGACTCTTCCTACAAGTCCACCAAGGGCCTTGCCTGGCCCAGCTCCAGGAGAGAAGACCTACCAAATCTGCTTTTGGAGAACACACAGTTGAGCAATATCTGTGCAAAGCTCTCCACTTATATTAGTGTCATCCTCCACCTTGATGATAACTAAAAATAAAGTGCTGCAATAACCAACTAGATTGACTAAGACAGATGCTGCTTTTAACATGTGTACTGTAATTAACTTACACAAGGCTAGAAAGCTCCATCTCAGCCTCTTCCCACAGTGGAGGAAATTTGGCTTTCTAATTATAGGAGCTGGTAACACATGTTGAATTATAAAATAATGAAAGTTGGTTTTGGCAGGAACAATCCTGATTTGTCGTGCTTCCATTTAATCTCCAAGTCTGACAGGCACTCTGCTCCCAATGGACCTGCTGCTTTCCCTATAGCTCCCTCTGAATGTCTTTCCTCTGCCATAAGGTAGGGCACAATTCCTTCACGAGGGGAGAGGGGATTGCTGTCCTTGACTGTCCTTTTAACAATGCACGTGCTGACTTGCTCTCACGTGCCATATGGTTTGCACACACCAGTCAGCAGCACACACACACACACACACAGACACATACAGCACGTTGTGTGTGCACACCCACACAAAACCTGGCCCAGCTCCGAGCTCTGCCTTCCCTTGGAGTGGCCTCACCCTGAACTCTCCCATATGGGATTACACGGCACTGTGTGAGCAGCACATAAAAGATGCTTCTGTGCCCTCTCCCATTTCCCAGCCTGCACACGTTGCTGTGCCGTGTCCTCCCGCTGCCTTTAGCTGCTGTTGACAGACATCCATTATGCTGGGACACAGCTTTGACTGCAAATGGTAGTTAGCACTTTCTGGGTCATTGACTTCCATCAAAAACTCTCTCCTAGTCCCAGTTTTCAGATCCTGATCCCAGTCAATCTTAGTGCTGTTCTTGGAACGTGCTGTCGTGGGCTCATTGCTGGTATCACCAGCTTCCTCCTGCATTCCTGACCTTCTCACTTCCTCTCCAGCTCCCCAGCTGCTCTCTCCTTCCTTCCTTGGGAAGATCACACCTTTTGGCAGGGATTTAGCAGAAATGCAGTTCAGGCAGCCGGTGCCTTGCTGGCTTTGATCTCACCAACCTAGCTAACATCCACAGGAACTCGGTGTCAACAGGGGCTTCTGTGTATTCCAAAATTCCAGAATCCATCCTGGATGTCAATTTTGGTTGATAGACCAAGTCCTCAGTCTTCTTGCTAGGTTAAGAAGCCCACCCTGCCCTCATATCTCCAGCTTGCCCTGTCAAGATGCCCCCTCCACATCCCCCAGTGTGTGCAGAGCACCCTGAGGTAACCCAGGAACTGTCCCTCTTCATCCCACCACTCCAGATCAGCCTGACCAGCGATAACTGACCCTTGTTCTTCTTTTACATTTGCTGCCAGCACTTCCCTGGGCTCTCAGACTTGCAGAATAATTTATCCTAGCTTGACTCCTGCTTCCACACAGAAAAACCCACCCCCACAGTAATGTCTGTAATGTTTGTGTGTGTGTGTGTGTGTGTGTGCGTGCAGACATCTGCTCCAAATCCCGCCTCGTCGGGGAGCATCTCCAGGACAGACATGCATGGCTGTGATAGACCAGGACTGCACTTGGTCAGGGGCAGTCAGAGAGTCAGGTTTAATTTTTTTCCCCAGAGTCACTGCGATGCCAGAGGAAAGGTTTTTGGCCATGTCCACATCATGTAGCATTGACCTGGCTTCCATCTGCCTCCTCTGGCTCCTGGGCAGGTGAAGGGAGGTCAGGATCCACCAATCATGCAATGCCCTGGATGGACAGAGGTAAGAATAAGATTCCCTGCCTGCTCCAATGACAATATAACGAGTTCAGCCTTGAATTTTGTGTAAGACCTGGCCTATGTCTTGGCACTGGCCATTTATTTGCTCTGTTTGGCTCTTACACAAAGCAGTGGTCACTCCCAGCACAAACCTGAGGAGTCAGAGGATTAGGTGAGGTACATCATGGAGATTTCCTTCCATTCAGCAAGGAGAAGGCGGAAAGTAGGAAAGTGTTTTTGTACTGGGAGAGAGGGAAGCACAAGGAGAAGATGGAGAGGGTGTTGTCACCATGTGAACTAAACCAGACCTGCAGAGCTGACTGTCATTTATCCCTTTCATCCCTGTCTGTTGAGCTTCCTAATGAGCAAGTGGGACTTCAGCTGATGCCAGTCAGGTTTGTTCCCTTCTGTTTTGTGTGTTAACACCAAAATAGGGAAGTCATGCCCCTGCTGCTCTCATTAGAGGTGGCTTTGTTAGTCCTGGGTGATCTGGGTGTGCTGCAGGAACACATCCAAGGAGGATGGTTTAGCAGCAGGTCCCGAGCACACCTAAACTGTGGGATACCAGCACCATGAGCAGTTCAAGTGTTCCAGCTCCCCCTGAAGCCCCTTTGCTGCAACAACCTGTGCTGGGGGACACCTCAGAGGAGCCAGCTGTGCTACAGAGGTGCTCAGCAGGGTGGCATCTTGTAGGAGAAAGACATCGTGGAGAGCCTCTTAAAGTTAGAGGACCCTCTGTTTAGTGATCCAGTCCCAAGCCAGGTCTTCCAATCTGCTGCCATGCTCCCCCTGGGCTTTATCTGCAGCTCTGCTCCCCACTAGAGGGGTGCTTGGAGCTGTGCTACAACTCTAATGGAGAGAAGAAGCCTCATGTGGAGAAAAAGGTAAGGGAAGAAACAAACATAGTCCTCACTGCACTGTCAGTGCCAGAGAGGTTCCATTCCAGGGCACATGTGAAACCAAACACAAAGCATCATGCTTTGACTTCAGCCAAGCACAGCCATAATTAAGTCCAAGTCCTGGTACTTAGCTTACATAAGGTAATGAAATCTTGACAAGGCTCCTATTTTATGGCCTAGAAGTCACCTGTTACAGAAAGTACCATGTGCTGGACCATTCTGGCATCCCTTGAGGCACCCCAGCAGCACTCAGCTCAGGCAGCAAGGTACCAGCATTTGTTGTATCACAGTTACACACATGATTTTCCAAGACTTATATTCACTTGAATCAAAAGGTTGCATCCAAACATGCAAAACCTTCTAAGGTAGACATATATAGTGCAAATGTACCTCTCCCAACTCTCTTCCAATGCAGAGAGAAGAATAATCTCTCAGTTTCCTCAGGCTTGTGCTTTTGCACCAAGGGTTAACCATAACCAAGTTCCAGCTCTTCCAAAGGGAAGTTAGATTCATAAAATAAAGGATGAGATGGAAACATGTAGCAGAGGCTCTGGCTTCATAAGGTATGCAAGTGGTTCCAGGTAGGAAACGCTGCCCTGAACATCTGTGGTAGTTTGTCTGTAGGGTCTTCCCTAGAAGCCGAGGTACAAACCCACGGAAGTATTCCATATCATTCCCTTATGAAATCAGGTGTCTACAGACAGGAGGGAGTTTCCTGCCTGTTCTCTTTTCTCTCCTCTCCCGTGTCGGATGGACACGGAGCCGGCAGCTCTCGGTGTTTAGGTCTGGCTTATCTCTCTGAGCTCAGGCCTGGCTGAGAGCTGTTGTCTGTGTCGACAGAGGAGGGAAGGCACTCACTGCTCCTAAGGGAAGTTGGTGAGATCTTTCCTGTGTTAATTGTTCTACTGAATTAATTGCTTGGATTTGATTGAGTGGGTTTGTTTTTCGGTCCTTTTCCCCTTCCTCTTTTCCCTTTTGGGGGGTGTTTGGGATTGTTGTATTATATGTACATAGTATTTAGCTGTATATATATAAAATATCTATAAATATATATACATTCCTTTACTAATTTTGCTTTTTACTAGGGTCTTTTTTTTTCCTTTTGTCAGGAGTGGGGTGGGGAGAGCTAGCCGGCTCACAGCTGTGTTTGGTGGGGAGCTGAGCAAACCCAGGACATCTCAGTGACTTAGAGGAGAGAATGCAAATACAATCCACACAATGCCCATGAAAATGGCAAATGAACATTTACCCATCCTCTTCTTGGCTCGGCTCACAGCTGTGTTAAGTCTTTTCTGATCTTAATGATTTTCTGACCCTTTAGTATAAGTAACTGTTTTTGCCCTCTTGCTTTTCACTTCTGGTTAGCAAGGGCAGCAGGAGTTAAGCAGCTGACCAGGACAATGCTGTAGTTGGAGAATTTTGTGCTCAGTGAGATAACCCCTTCCCCTCCAGCAGAAAAGGAACAGGGAAAACCTACTCTGCCTGGACCAGGCTGTTTCTGGGATGAGCAGAGTCAAGAACAGCCCTGGCTGCCAATCTGGGGAGGAACCTCGTTGCCTGAGAGAGAAGAGAGTCCTGAATAAGCAGGGACAGGCCACAACTCACAGGCCATGGGAGGGAAGGTGATTGCAGCAGACTGGGAAAGGAGGTACAAAAATTAGATATGGGCAAGAGAGTAAGGAGTGGGTGATGTTGTGGGGAACAGAACAATCAGAGATTATAAAATGCCCTGTTGGGGGCAGAACCTAGATAAGGATAGGTTGTTCTCCATGGAGTCCCACATTCCAGAAGCTGGGCCCTCACTTAGTTCTCTGGTGGAAGGCACAGCCCCAGGCACTTGCCACCACTGAGAAATACAAAACTGCTTGCCACCAAGCCCTGCTGCTGCCATGGGATCTCCAGCCCCGAGGGAAGAACAGAGCACAGCCACACCAGTATTCCCTGCCACCTTCTCACTCAGGTACAGCCACAAACCCTGAACACTGATTTTCACCTTTATTGCAAGATTACAGCATGAAGCAGCTCTGAACACAACCAGATCTCTCTGGCTGCTTTTCCTCTCAGTTCTCCAAATGCAGTCGAAGCCACTCTCAGCTAGTTTCACTTATAAAAAGTCTAGCAAACCTGCGAGTTTTACACAAAACGCAAGCCTTAAAGCATCAAAGGTTCAGTTGGAGGGTTGGTGAACTTTAGCAGTGCCTTTGATGAAAATGGTCTGAGTTTCAAGTGTGTAATGAAACCCCAAATCATTCAAGTTTCACATGGTTGCAAATATTTCTCACAGTTCTGATCAAAGGTGTATTCAGCAGGGGAGAAGCTTTGATTTTGCAGTACAGGGGACGTGCTGAAATTTTCAAAGTCAGTCCTTGGGATTTAGCTGAGCAGTTCTTCTTGGAAGCAATACAGCTAAACTTAGCAACGCTTAGGGGAAGGAATGCCAAGATGCCATGTTTGGATTATTCCAGTTACCCCTAGCCCCCTTCCCAGGGGGAAGCTTTAATCCCTCCACTGATGGCCAGGAGGTTGCATGCCCCAGCAGCACGTTTGGGTTCCAGAGCTGCCCTCCCTACACATTTCTTCCCTATATTCTTCCCTGACTTCTCTCTCCTGGCTGCTGACATTGCTGCTCTGTAGCACAGCACTTCAGAGGGAAAGCTTGAGTGTTTTGAGGAGGAGGCATTAATGCTGCAGGACTGGCTGCTGACCCACATTCCAGCAGGCAGACACTGGGAAGGGCTCCCTGGATCCCTCCACCACCCTGTGTCTCCCTGGCTGGCACCACCCTGGGTAGAACAGGAAAGCAGCCACATCATTCCCTGCGCCCAGTGAGGAGACCCAAATCCCCCCAGAGCCAGAGGCATATGGAAATGTCTGGGTTTAATACCACTGCCTTGCTGTGAAGTCTTCATTTGTGACAACCATTTCCATAGCAACAGTCTGATCTCGCTTGCAGGACTGTGGTCCCCTTGGAAGAGCAGGTGGAAGGAGGGAACAGAGAGAGCACAAAATGCTGTGGAGAAGCAGATACAAGTATGAATCACAGGATGTGCTGAGCTGGAAGGGACCCACAAGGATCATCCAGTCCAATCCTCAGCCCTGCACAGGACCATCCCCAAGAGTCACCCCCTGTGCCCCAGAGTATCATCCAAACACTCCTTGAGCTCTGCCAGATTTGGGGCTGTGCCCACTGCCCTGGGGAGCCTGTTCAGTGCCCACCACCCTCTGGGGGAAGAACCTTTTCCTGAGATCCAACCTCACCCTGCCCTGACTCATCTTCAGCTCATCCCTTGGGTGCTGTCCCTGGTCCCAAGAGCAGAGGTCAGTGCCTGCCCCTCCTCTGCCCCTCCCAAGGAACTTGGAATCACAATAAGGTCTCCCTTCAGTCTCCTCTTCTCCAGCTGAATACACTGAGTGCCCTCAGTGTCCTCACACACTTCCCCCCCAAGGCCCTTCCCCATCTTCGTTGCCCTCCTTTGGACATTCTCCAATGGCTTCAGACCTTCCTTCCATTGTGTCCCCCCAGAGTGCCCCAACATTGCAGGTGAGGCCACCCCAGTACTGAGCAAGGCAGGACAATCCCCTCCCTCACCCGGCCATGCTGGGCATGATGCCCCTCAGGACAGGGATGTCCCTCCTGCATCCAGGGCACACTGTAACCAGTGTCAGGCTTCAGCAGAGCAGAGCTCCCAAAGAAAGGGAATTCACCAGGAATCTGGTGCAGAGGATGCTGTGCTTGGGAGACATGGACTCTGCACAAACCTCATCTCCCTGCCTTGACGTGCCCAGGCACGGCATAGGGATCCTGAGGCTGCTCTCCTTTGCTGTGACACCTTCCCTATCCGAGGGGACACGTTGCAGGCACCTTGGAGGCACAGGAGCACTTTTGGGTGTTGCAGCCCTGCACTTAAAGGCGTTCAGGGCAGGGGATGGATCACACACAGGCAGCAGATGGGAGCTCTTACCACAGCCAGACATTTGCTCTGTCCCCAGATCACCCTGTAGCCTATTTGTGTCCTCCAAAAGCAGAAGCCAGTAACACTGACCCAGCAGAGTGAGCTGGAATGAGCCACAGACTAAACAATGCTTAGATGCTGCCTTTGAACTGCAGTAACTTGGCACTGCAGAAATGCAAAGCTTTGTCATGCTGAGAGATACAACTCTGGAACACACAAACTGCAGATGCTGCTTTTCCTAAGAACAGCCCATTTTACAGGCAGCCTGGCATGATAGTCCTATTCGTTCTCACATCCAGCCTCCAGTCAGTACAAATAATATGCACAAGAGTTACAGAGCCATCAACTACCGCCCAAGGGGCAGGGACAGTGTCTGCTCAAAAAAGGGCTGGAGCAGACAAGGATTTTTTTTTAGGTAACAGCAAGTTTTTCTGACTAATGTGCCTTGCTTCTTGCTAATTTTGTTATTTTCCCTGAGATATTACAGTAAGTGGCCTGGTAGCCCCTTGTGATTTCATCAAATAAATCACATCACAACAATTTACCTACAAAGGTGGTGTCTTTGGCTGGCACATCTCACTGTAATGTGTCCAGAGGCATTTCTGCAGAGTCCTGCAAAAGCAAGGCAGAGTTTTGTCCTCCAGCCTGCCTAACTCCCTATTTAGTTGTCTGTTCTGTCCAAATAAGAGCCTACTGTAATAGCAGGTTCAAAGACTGGAAGCTCAAAGGGGAGAGAAGATCGAGCATCACAAAAATCTCTAGTAACTTTAGTATTAACTGACTTAACACTTGTGTTGGTTTAAAGCTAAACCAGCAGGGGAAATGAACCCAACTCAGAATGAGATTGCAAGTCAGAGTAACAATTTAATAAAAAGATCACAATAAAAACACTGATACAGAAGGAAAATCCATTTGACCCACAAAAGCAGCTGTGCAGCCCAGCCCAGTGGGGCACGAGCAGGATGGAGCTCACCAACCCCTGTGCTGAGCACCACGTGGGCCCCCTGAGTGCAGAGTAAAGAGAGAGAAGGAACCTGCTGGGGAGGATGATGGTCAGTCTGGTCCAGAGTGGCAGTGCCAGTCCTGCTGAGGCTCTGCTCCTCCTCTGGATCCCACCACTGGTGCCCCCAGTCCCCAAACCCCAAGCTGATCTCTGCCTGGGTTCAGATGGGAACGCCCAGTCCCTCCCCCAGGGTGGGGAGTTTCCCAAGGGGTGATTTACTCTGGGAGGTCAATCCTGGCATATTTTTGGCATCCCTGATGGCCCCTGAGCAGACATGACCCCTTCATACAGGTGGGTGTGAAGGTGCTGGTGGCTCCCAGAGGGGAGTTCTCACAGGTGAGTCACTGGTGTGAAGACAGGAACACTTCCTGATCCCACAGGAGTTCCCAAACACCCCCCTGTGCCCTGAGGGGTGGGGTGTGCCCTGGGCAGCTGCTGCCAATGGGCCATGGGGAGCAGTTCATGAGGGTGAGCAGCCACAGAGGGTGTAGAATAGTCACAAACTGGGCCTGGCTACCATAACCAGGACAACACTTTGCCCAATAACAACAAAACCCATTGTTCCTGAAATTCAAAACCTAATAACGGTGCTTCCTGAGTGACTGACAAATCTGCTGAGGAGATTTTCTTGCACCAATTCCTTGGACCTCTGAGTGCTCTCATTGCTGAGGGCACCATCATGGTGAGAACTGAAACTCTTTACTAAAACCCTTTACTAAAGGATGCCCCTGAAAGACCCAGTGGGTTCTTAGGTTTGAGCATGACTATGTGGGTTTGGATATTTATCAATAATTCTTGTAGACATTCATTCTTGGTACAGAACCAGTACCCTACTAGAACCATCTTCTTGCTTCTCTTTATCTCCTACCCCATCACTTCCACATCAGAATGATGAGTTCAAGGGTGCCAGGAAAAAATAAACAAAAAAACACAAACAAACAAACAAACAAACAAAACCCCCAACCCCCCCCAAAAAACCTCTTAAGACCAGGGAAAACTTTATTACAATGCCTTTACAAAGCTTAAATGTATAGAAGTACTTTCTAGCCAGCCCAAACCACACTAAATTCCCCTTTTTCAACAAATATCCTGAGCAAAACCCATCCTTCTCATCACACCAGCACATCACAAGAATTTTAGGATCCAACCTTTTATTCCCCAGGAGGGTAAACTCTCGACGTCCTGCCTGATTTGCTGAATTGGGTATTTTCTCCCACTTCACGCAAACGAGCAGTTAATTATTTACAAGTCTGTCTGTAATGCTCTGGTTTACATGCTGGAATTTTTACAATTTATTAAACAAAATGGCATTCAAAAAGAAATCCTGTCATAGATGAGGCATCCTTAAAGGAGATTGAACATTTTTTTCCAAATAAGTAAATAACTTAAGGAATTTCTGCATGTGCCTTCCTTTGTTTGCAGCCATTTCCAGCTGAAATCAGCTCCCTCCTCCCTTCATTGACAGGTTTGGTGAAGTCTCATTAGCTGACTAACCTTTGTGAGGATGTTGGTGTGGAAGCAGGAACTACTTCGTGAAGAAGATTATTCATTAATCATGAATTCCTAAAGGACTGTCTTAAAAATCTGGGAAGGTCAGCTTTAACTCTGTGTTGATTAGTGGCCCAGAGAATGCAACAGGAATTAAATGGGTATTTAACACTTGCAAGGTAGTTTTAATTATTATTTTTAACCCAAGCCTGAGTTTTTTTCTGCTGCGAAGATCTGATTTGTCTGAAAAAGCATTTGATAGTGATTGTGGTGGATTGTTTGGATAAAAAGCTTTACAAATGTCCCTATTTCAAATTTGTTTTTCTTGAAACAATATCCCACTTAGAAGGAAGATGCTGCTGCATGTTCCTGAGTGTTATTCATTCCAGAAACAGACTGTGATGCTGCAGATCCTGACTAATTCCTGACTGGGATTTACTCCATGGCTGGACCTTCTTGGAGCTCAGTCAGAGCCTCCAGGTACACAGCTGAGCTGCACCTCCTTTAAGAGGAGATAAACCCCAATGCACTTAAGGCTGAGTCAAAATTTTTGAAACTGAACTTCAAATAATAAACATATCAATCATTTTTCCTTCATTGGATTCCATGTGTATCAATCATGATCTTCACAGCCACCCCCTAAGCAGCACTCTCACACTTTCCACTGCTCCAAGGATCAACGTCCTTGCACTTGGCACGGGCCACCTGCACTCTCTAACATCTTTTGTCAGCCAAAATGCCTTCTAATTTCCTTTTTTTTTTGATAAGCAGGTATGATCCATAACTGCTGAAACAATAGGTTCATTTGTTATTGCAGGAAATGATGCAACTGAATAGGAGTTGCCCTGTAAAATCTGTAAATAACAGGAATTTGGCCATAGGGAAAATACTGGGATAGAACTCAAGTTCACTTTTGGGCAGTGGCAGTATTTAAATCCTTGAGCTAGGTTACTGAGAGATGGATGTGGAGGCTTTTGAACTGAGGTCCAGTGTCCTTTTCAAACACTCAGTTCTGCTGCCAGTCACTGGCTTTGATGTAGAAATCCTGAGGTGAACTTTGGGTTATCAGGAAGATCAGGTTTGATAATCACAGTGGTCTGTTCTGGCCTTAAAATCCCTGGGCAGGGAAAGCAGGGAGTCTGAGGAGGAATTTCTTAGCCCTGACACTGATGTCTTTCTTCTTTTGCACAGCTGAGCTCTGGAAATGCTGGACAGCAGTGGAATCAGCACAGCAGCCCCAGTGTCTGTGGGAAACATGGAGCAAGATGACTGGAAAATATTGCCTCCTGTGGTGCTGGGGATGAAATCAATGAAAGGGGTTATTTTGGCCCACGTCTGACAGCAGAGGTGTGCTCCCAGCTCCTGTGGTGCTGGAATGCCATTGGATTTTGGGCAAGCTGGAATTAGTGTAACTCATAGAGGGTGGCCAGGTTTTTCGGAGTCTGAATGAAGTGAGACTCCAGGCTGGGGGGATGCAGACAATGAGCCATGTTTTCCTCTAGTCTTGCAGTCCAGGGGAAATCTGTGTGCATAATCCCAGAGGAGGACATCCAATTAAGGTGGGACTGGAGCACTCCCCTGGCTGATGAGATAAAACTGGGACTAAACCTACTCTTAACTGTCTGTTGAACCCAGTCAGTGATGGGCCCAAGAGATCTGATGGCATCAGAGGCTGAAGAGACAAATGTGAGGTGGGAAAGGCAAACTTTCCTGACATGAGTCCCTTTTGGATTGTGATATAGACTGCTACCACCTGCCCCTGTTCCCTGTTTAATGAATATTCTCTGAACAAAAACATGAGCAAATCATTATTAGATGAGGCAAAAAGATTAACTCAAGACAGTCATTTTCTTCCCCTGCCTGTGAGACTGGAGTTACACTTTTTGACAAAGAGCATAACAGCAAGAGGGGTATGAATTTCCACCTTGTGCCTCAGCTGTGACCTAAATGCACCACATCCTCAACAAAATAGGAGTCTGGCATCTTGGGCACAATTAGTTCTCAGCTGGGCACCAGGGATGTCAGGCAGGCCATGATTTGTGATGTAAGGAAAGCTGAGGGCACCACGATATGCTGGCGACACCTGTGAGTGATAGGACAAGGAGGAATGGGGACTCATTGAAAGAGAGGAAATTTAGGTAGATTTTAGGAAGAAATTCTTTGCTGTGAGGGTGGTGAGACACTGAGGCAGGTTGCCCAGGAAGGTGGTGGATGTCCCGACCCTGGCAGTGTTCAAAGCCAGGTTTGATCGAGTGGAAGGTGTCCCTGCCAGTGGCAGGGAGGGTGAGGACCAGATGACCCTTAAGGTCCCTTCCAACTCTTAGCATTCTGTAAGTCTGTGAATGGTGGCTGAGCACCCAGAAAAGGACCTGCAGTCATCAAACGCTGGAGAGTCACTAGAAGCTTTTCCACCAGTCCCAGTGGGCACTGGATTAGATTTTTAGGGTCTTAGCATCTTCAGATGCTTCCTGCCATATCCTTCAGGATGCAATGCTCAGGAGGAGCTCTGTGGGCTCAAACCCTTGGCTGACCCAGACAAGGAATGACCAGGAAGCTGAGAAGTTCCTGTCTCTGTTAGTACTCTGAGCCCAACTCTGCTGACAGTTTGCTCATCTTGTGAACATGTGGTTTGCTTTACAAAGGTGGTCCCTCTCCTTGCTGGCAGCCCTTCATCATCTTCCTTGATGCCCAGTAAAAGGATTCCCCTCAGAAAGGATTTATCTGGGCTTTGCTTGTCAGATCCTGCCTGCAGCATCCTGGAAGGAAAATTCTCTGAGAGGTGAGGATGAAAGTTTCTCACACAAGGAAACAAGAGAGGCCACCAGAGTCCCCAGGACATTCAGGGCCAGGCTTGGGGCTTTGTGAGCAGATTGGCTAGAGCACGTATTCTTCTGGGATGCACTCCTAAGACAAGGCTGTCCTGCTTTGTATGTCCCACTGGAGCAGCTCTCACTTCAGAGAGAACACTGAGTGGCAGAGGGAGAGAGAAAAGATTTGGACTTCAGCTTCCAGCTCTGTCGTGGTGCTGAATTCTCCTTGTCTGTGCCAACTGGGCTTGATTTTACACAGGGTATCCTGATTCTCCCTCTCATCTGCTTCAAACATGGGATTAGGCAAAGCACTCAAAGTTAGTGACAACCACCAAAAACCCCTCAGCCACTGAATAAACAAACACAGGGTGAAATCAATTCCTGTTAGTATTCCGTGCATTGCAACAGAAGCAATTCCACTCAGCTCTGCCTCAAACGCCACTGTATGTCACCCTTTGCAGAAGCTGATGGTTCCATTTTCAGCACACTGATCTCCAACTGAATCAATGGTCTCGAGCAAGCTCACCTGGCCAATGCACAGAGGAGACCTGAGCTCCCCAGGGTGCAGCAGGTGTGCATGGAAAGGTCTGGAAATGCAGCTAAAGTTGTAGGAGCTCATGTTGTGCTGTGCACACACAAGTGGCATTGCTGAGCTCCGTGACAAAAGGCGTGTCTGACTTTATTCCTTCAGGAGATCATTCCTGGAGGAGTGACCAGGGATCCTGTCTAGCAGGAGCTTAGGCAGGAGCAAGGGAATCTGCTCCCTGTTCCACTGCCAGCCTGCCCACTTTGGCCAGCAGGCCAAAGACTGTCAGGAGGAATTCTGTGAGGAGCCAGTGGAATTACCTGGAGAGGCTGAGAGTAAAAGGCTGGATGAGATGCTCCGATGGAAGTTCAGTTCCTGGCAGGTCCATCTTTAAAAGCTCTTCTGGTGACTGGAATCCTGTCTCATCCTTCAGGGAACATCTTTCAGCTCCTCAGGAGAAGAGAACCAACAGAGTAAAGAAGACATGTCCAGCCCCTGGAGGTGCCCAAGGCTGTCAGACTTTTCCAGCTGGATTGCTGTGCTGAGACAAGGGAATGCCATTGTGAGGAGCACTGAAACTCACCACCCTCCTCCCCCCACAGCCAGGGCCACAGTAAGAAATGGGATGTACAATTGTATGAGGGATTCTGGTGCTTTGGAGCACCCACTGGTGTCCTGCCAGACATACGGGGGATTCTTGATGTCGAAGTCAACCAGTCTGGAGGGGTTTTGCCACTTGGAAGACTCTGAGATGGCTCCAGTATGAGGGATAACAGGGCTTGGGCACCTTCTGGGAGGTGTGACCAGCCTGTGGGACAAGGGGCAGGTCATGCCCACATGCTCAAGGAGCAGCTGATCTTCAGCTGTGGGGTCAGGCAGGACTTTTCCCCGGGGATGGATTAGCACTGGCTCCGGGGGTTTCTGGCTTCCTCTGCATCATCCCCACTTGTCAGGGGATGGTCTCTTTGGGCCAGGTTACTGCCTGTGCTCCCAGGGCAGCTGGGGAGTGTCTCTGGGGGTCTTTGGCTCTGCAGAATTGAGCACAGCCCCTTTCCAGGGCTCCTTTGGGCCATTTTGGCTTGGTGCCTGCTGCTCATCTTTCGTGCCCCTCATCTGGGAGCAGGGGGAGCTTTCTTTGTCCCCAGGGTAGGGAACTCTGCTGGTCCTCACGCAGAGCAGGAGTGTTACTCTAGTGCTAAACACTGAGAGGGCACCTCATGCTGAAGTGGGTTATTTTTCTGCAAACCCAAGCCCTCCTGTGCAGAAAGTTCCTGCCCGGGAAAGCCTGTGAGATCCAGGGACAACAAAGTCTGGAGGAGTGTGGCTTGTGCACCGCTGGGACAAAGAGTCATCTTTGTCCTCACGGAGGAGGACATTAGGGCAGGTTGGGTGCTGCAATCTTCCCTCAGAGGAAAACTGCCTGAGCACATCAGCACACAGGACAAGGAGCAGTGATTGAAAGGAAGAAGCATAAAAGTTTAGACTGGATATTGGGAAGGAATTCCTCCCTGGGAGGGTGGGCAGGCCCTGGCACAGGTGCCCAGAGAAGCTGTGGCTGCCCCATCCCTGGAAGGGTCCAAGGCCAGGTTGGATGGGGCTTGGAGCAACCTGGGCTGGTGGAAGGTGTCCCTGCCCATGGCAGGGGGGGTGGAATTGATGATTTCCCTTCCAACCTAAACCATTCCTGCCTGGCTACACCACTGTTTTTTCAGGATGTCTTTGTCCAGGGATGATGAACAGTTTTATCATCTATCCATGGCAGACACACAGACCCTCTTCTCACTGGGACCCTCTCAAATCATGCAGAGGTGACAGATGCAGAACATTGGCACATGAGACATTGGTGATTATTTGGGTCAGCTGAGATTATTAGCAATGTTTACTCAGAGTGTTGGGCAAGCACTGAGGTCCATTTTGGGCACAGGGAACCTTTCCCAGTGAGGCTCCTTTGTGGGAGAATAGAAACACAGGGAGCAAAAAAATTTTCCCATCTTGCTTTTTAGGCAGAAGAGACAATACTTGAGAAGGGGCTTACTTTGATAAGTGGAACATCTGATGAGAAAACTGCTCTCCCTCCTCCACTGGATACACCGGGAAGGAAACATAGCAGACTGCAGGGATTGCATGAAGTTCTCCAGCTGCATTTGGGATAACTGAGGTTTAGTCAACGTGTTTTTATGTCCTTCATTCACACGCCACTGATGCTGTGATTTATCAAGCTCCTGTGACAGTCCCTTCTGAACTTTGACCATCAATCTCTCTCCTTTTACCTGCTTTGAGTTATCTCCATTTTTCAAGAGCAGCCTGTGGGAGGAAGGAGCTCTGCAGGAATTTGTTACTTCCCTTCACAAACACCCCTCTGGAGGCTCTGCTCTGTCTTTAATCCCTGTGAGCCTCCCGGGCACCAAACACCTCCCCCCTTCCATGTGCTGCCCTTGGCTCTGTCCATTCCTTATGGCACAGGTGGGGTACGAGTGGGAAAGAGGTTTTCCTGGGCTTAGTGGGACTTCCAGGGGAGTGTTTTCTGTGTTGGTGTGGCACATGAGGCATGTTGGGAATTGGGCAACCCAGAGCAGGGAATGGTTTTTTCCTAGGTTCAGAACACATACTCAGAGTTTCAGGACCAGTCCAGCACTGTGCCAAGGAAAGCAAAGCAAGGAACAAACTGAGGCTTCCAACTCCCAGGAGCACAGAGTGCAGGAGCCCCCTGAGGGCTTGTTGGATTTGATGTAGCCTGAAAATGCCTGTGCCTGAACCAACCCTGCTGTGAGGGTATGTGCCATTCAGCCTGCTGAGTCCTTTCACGGGGACTTTGTGTTGGGCCAGCTCCAGGAGTGCAGCTTCCTTGGCATGGTTTTGCTCCACAGGCATCTTCTTATCCCTGCACTCACCCTCTGAGCCCTCCACACACTGACATTGCTGCATGACAATAAGGAATGGACTGAGCAACACGGGGAATTTTTTACTCTGACACATCTGTCTTACACCCCGGCCTTCTGCAAAACCCAGCTCAACAAACTCAGTTCCTCTCTACATTCTGGGCAACACCCTCAGGGACAGGGCAGGATTGTTGAGGTGTCTGTGCAGGGTCAGGAGTTGGACTGGGTGATCCTTGTGGGTCCCTTCCAGCTCAGGATGTTCTGTGATTCAATGATTTTTGAGAAACTTCAGGGCAAACAGTAACTAAACAAGTGCTCATAAATAAACTTGCTCAGTGGGGTTTAGACCTAAGAACTTTAATCTTCCCAGTCTAGTTCTTGACAGGTATAGGTCTGTCACACTTAGTGGCTGCTTTGTTGTCCTTCTTGCCATGCTCTGGGATAGGCAGGGAAGTCTTGAGGCAGGTCTGAGCTCTCTGCCTTGGCACTGGTGCAGGTGACAAGCCTGAGCAGCCCTGAGCAGCTCACAAGTCAAGGCCAAGACTGAAAGTCCAGAGAAGATTCAGGGACACAAATGAAAATATTACAGAATTGGAGCTGGAACTGATTGCCTCCTTTTCTGACCTATTGTTAATGCAGTTGTAGGGGAAATGGCAAACTCCACTGCTGTGATCTTGGCTTGTAACAAGCTCTCCAGCACCTCTGCAAGGAATTTTAGTTTAGTTTGATGGGTTTTAGGATTTAATTTTCAGTGGGTTAGAATTTGTGACCCCCCAGCTCACCTGAGCTCATGTAACACAAAAGCATTGGCTGCTTCTCATCACACAGAAAGATACTTCCCCAAATTTCACTTGTAATTTTTAGATCTGGATATCTGGGGTATAGAACAAAGAAAGTACTCAGGAACATGAATCTGAAACAACTCTGCATATTGCTGGAGCTGGACTTTGGAGCTTTCCCACCCAGTTTCCAGCCATTTGTGGAAGGTGAGGTTTGTGTTTGCAACAAAGTTTGGCCAAAGCAGGAACATCCTGAGTGCTCAGAGTGCTTAGAGTGCTGATGCATCTCCACGACAGCAAGATCACACTGCTGGATCCTGTTGGATCTTCCTGTCAAACCAGACAGGAATGAGTTTGATTCCATCATCTCATGGACACACAGTCAGAGTGACTGGATAGGCTTTGCAGAACACAGTGGGCTCTTAGGCAGGCAGTGGACTGAAGGAGAGAGGTGATAACTCTGATTTTACTGGATTTAGAACAATTCTCCCTGGCCCACACTGTGCTCTGAGCATCCATGCTCTGAGCTTTCCATCTTGTTCCCCCCAACTCCCAGAAGGGCTCAGGGTACAGTTTGATAGAGTGGAGACACAGGGATGAGGAACCCCAGTCCCTGGGCCAGAGCCACCATGGACAGCACCTTGTACTGCCCATTCCCCTCTGGAAAGGGTTCATCTGCCAGAAGAGGGTAGCACACAGCCCAGAGAAGGCTCCACAGCCCAGCTGAGCCAGAGGCCCCGTGGGGGAGGAGGAGGATGAGGAGACCCCTGGCAGAGACCTTGTAGCCACCACTGCCATGGACCACATGTATTTACAGATCCGTATTTCATTCTCATCTCCTGCTGAGCTTTGCCTGCTTCATATCTCAGGTGCCTGTGAGTGAAAGGTGACTGTGGTGCTGACAAAGCTCTATGGCAGCTGGGCTTGGGGAAGAATCCCAGAATCACAGGATGTGCTGAGCTAGAAGGGACTCACAAGGACCATCCGGTCCAGCCCTCAGCCCTGCACAGGCCCATCCCCAAGAGTCACACCATGTGTCTGAGAGCATCATCCAAACCCTCCTGGAGCTCTGGCAGCCTTGGGGCCGTGCCCACTGCCCTGGGGAGCCTGTTCAGTGCTGACCACCCGCTGGGGGGAAGAACCTTTTCCTGAGATCTCCCCTCGCCCTGCCCTGACACAACTTCAGGCTGTTCCCTGGGTCCTGTCCCTGATCCCCAGAGAGCAGAGGTCAGTGCCTGCCCCTCCTCTGCACCTCCCAAGGAAGCTGTACCTGCAATGAAGAGGAGGAGGAGGAAGAGGAGGAGGTAGCCATGCCCATTTCATGCCCAGCCCCAGCACAAGGTCTTCTGCACAGATTGCAGCAGGAGAGGGCAAGGCAGGGCATGGCAGAGCTTGTCCTCAGTGTGGGCTGAGCTCAGGAAGGCTTGGACCAAGAGCCTGCTTTGCAGTACTGCCATCAGAGAAAACCAACTGCTTTTTAAAATGGTAGGATCCCCCCCTCGCCATTCCCATTACCATGACAAAGGATTTACAACAGGTGTTTGAAGCTTTTAAATATTTGCTGACTGGGTTTGAAGTTTGCTTTTACTCCTTTAACACAGTTATCTAGACCTTAATCACACCCCAGGTGCTTCTGGAGCAGGACATGTTATCCCTGCTCTCCCCCTCCTCCAGGGCAGGAAAAGCAAGGAACAGAGCCCAGACCAAAGGTCACCAATGTTAAAACTCCACCTGCCTGACAAATCATCATCATCATCATCATCATCATCATCATCATCATCATCATCATCATCATCATCGTCATCATCGTCATCATCATCATGGCCGGGCTTCACAAACGAAAGTTTGGGAAGGGCTCTCCCCCCGCTTGCTGCAAGCACTGGCGGCTGATAAGGCTGATAAGGCTGATGTGGGATAGGCAAATCCGGCTGTAAAAGGCACAGCAGAAAGTCTCTATAAGCAGTGTTGGCCAGGCACGGTTCTTTCTGTGGTGTCTTTTCTCCTCCAGACTCATTCTGCATGTGTTCTCAGAGGAAGCAGCAGCGTTAGGGATGGTGTGTCTCCCAACTGGAGGCCAGGGTGGACCACTGATGGTGGTCAGTATGGCCAAGGCTGAGGTGTTGTTTCAGGCTGTCCTTGTATCTCTTCTTGGGGGCTCCTCTCTTGCAGCAGCCGGTGGTGAGTTCACCGTAGAGCACAATCTTAGGGAGGGGTGATCCTCCATCCTGGAGACGTGCCCTGCCCAACGCAGCTGCGTTCTCAGCAGCACGGCCTCGACACTGGTGACCTCTGCCTGTTCCAGAACGGACACATTGGTCACATAATCGGACCAGTGGATGTTTAGGATTGTACGGAGGCACCGCTGGTGGAAGCGTTGGAGGAGTCGCAGGTGGTGGCGGTAGATGACCCAAGATTCAGACCCATAGAGAAGAGTAGACAGGACAATGGCTCTGTAGACACTGATCTTTGTACTTTTCTTCAGGTGTTTATTTCACCAGACTCTTTTATGGAGTTTTCTGAAAGCTCTGTATGCCTTTGCTAACCTGTTGTCAATCTCTTTGTGCCTGACAAATAAACAACCCCCCAAAGGAGTGAGAAAGCCCCTGTGCTGGCACCAAGGTGGGATGTGCTGCAGGATGGGCCATCAGTGTTTGGCTGAGCCGATGCTAATCCAGGACTGGGAAATCAGCAGTAAACCCCAGGACTGACAAATCTGCAGCCCAATTACTGTGGCTGCACCACGGAGAGATGGGGAGCTTGGGAGAGGGACTGATAAACAGCTCCATAATGGGCTAATGAGCAGCCTGGCAGCTCTCCATCAAAGACCTGGTGGGAGCTGCTTGGAGACCCCCGGGGTGGTACAGGATGAGAATGTACAGACTGGGAAAAGTCCAAATATGGCACTAAAATCCAGCAGGAGCTGAGTGAGAGCTCGTGCTCAGCACGTTGATAAAGCAGCTTCATTGTGACACATACATGAGCACTGACATGTTCTCAAAAGGGCTGTATTTGCATTCCAGGAAGCACAAGGAACTGACTAAATATATATTTAGGAGACTCATTTTAGACTTGGAGCTTCTGGCTGGCTGGAGGCATCTTTTGTTCCATATAGTGCAGGAAGCTGCCAACAAAATCAGCCTCTTGGGGCTTGATTATTGAGGAAGAGCAGAGAGAAAGGGATACCTGCAAAAAGCGGTATCAGAGGTGGGAGGGTGGGAGGTGATTTGGGAGGAGCTGTTGAAAATCACAGAGGAGGAGATGGGCAGGGGCTTAAGAGGACTTTAGGGAGGGAAGTATCCAAAGCACTCGGAGCTGGAGCCATTAATCAGGCATTTATCTCTGCTGTCCAGTAAACAACTGATAATCATCATCTCCATTCCTCTGTCCTGGAGATCAATGAGAACTCCAACAGCTTTCTACTGCTTCTCCTTATAGCTCAGCTGAAGGACTTGCTGTGGGTCTGAACATCCAAATCCAGCTGATTAAGTGTGTGAGAAATCAGCACTGCTGAACTGTAGGACAATTTTTCCTTCTCAGTTTTTAATTTTTTTAAGAATTCACCAGTTGAGGGCATTTGTAAGTTGGCAAAGTTGAGATCTCAGAAGTTAGGTGCTGTCTGTACATCCCAAATTCGCCTCTCCAGTTATGCATGATGCAATTCATTTTAATGAACTGTGCATGCAGGAGCTGACCTGCACCTGCCTGTGCTGCCTCCTGCCAGCACAGTCCCCGCAGGTGTTTGGTTATCAGCTCCTTTCTCTCATCTATTTTCAGGAGCTTGCCTGGCTGATTAACTGGGATTCCAGATACCTTTCCTTGACTGGCAACTATTTCAGCATGTGCTAAGAGGTGTTTGGGAGATGTGTCCCAAAATAGGTGCGGATTGGAGCCCCAGGGGATGTAAGCAACTTAATATTGTCCAGGGTGAGGAAAATAGCTGATATCTAGTTATTCCAGAGACGATTGAGGGACATCTGTCACAACAGCCCGTGTCACACCAGCCTGCCCAGCACCCGGGTTTGGTCTCTGCCCAGGAATGCTGATGATCTTTCTTTATCAACCTCTAATTTCTTTCTTCTGATTCTTTCCTCCTGCACAGGTTCTTTTCCTCCTGAGTGATCCCTCAGAAACCTTTGCTGGTGTATCAGGCAAGGACAGTCTTGCTTGGAAGGGAATGGGTGCTGACCTCAGAGGGACTTAGTCCAGGCTTAGGGATCTTGTAGGGTGGCACCAGTGGCTGCTGAGGTGACAACAGGTATCGCAGTGAAAGGCTGCAGGCAGCAGTCAGATCCTGCCCGTTGTACTCTGGATGAGGGGAGTTGCAGTGCCTTGGAAGTAAAACTCCCTGTGACTGACATATTTTGCTTCAGCTGCCAGAGTGAAGTTTCTTTAGTGCCAGACTTGAGGTGTAATTATTGCTAATGGTGTCATGTCGACTTGCTGCTTGGAAAAAAGGTAGTTTCAGTAAACACAAGAAACTAAATCAAATTAATAATAAAACGGATGACTTCTGCAAGTGTGTGCCTGAATGGAGTGATGAGATGTGTGTGAATGCTTATTCCAATCAAAACCCAAAATTTCCAGCATTTTCTGATCCTTTCTGTCCATTCCTCATCAGCATTCATAGAAGTAAATCTTGTTTGTGAGAAGTTCTGTGAGAAAAAGGAGCATTTGAATATTAATGGGAATGACAAGAAATGCAAGTGCATGTGCAAAGCTGTAGGAGAAGCACTTGGGCACCCAGAGTGTGATGTTGGTGGGTTTGGCACAGTTTTGCAACATCTGTAGAGACAGAAGTGGGTGCAAATGTAGTCTCAGCTGACTGAAAAAGCTCCATGGGCAATAATAGCTAATATTCAAACTGAAGGAACCCTGGAGAAATCCTTGGCTTAGATCTCCTTTGCTTACAACATTCAGTTCATGAATATACAAACAAACAAATAAATAATAACTTTATGAGGTTGTTGGGGTAGGCAGTGGAAAAAAACACCTGTTGACTCCCGCAGTGTCAGGTTTTCACCTTCAACTTTTCAAGCATAACTTGTGAACCAGTTGTGAACAGAACAGAGCTAAATTTATTTGTTTTGTGACTGAACAACTATGCAGAATTTTATGCTGGGGTCAGGGCCTGCTGCATCTGCTGCTTTCAAGCAGAAAATGAACCAACAGCAAACAGAGCAAAGCAATGACTCGCTGAATGGAGATATATATATTAATATGAGTATAAAAATCAACTGTTTAGAATTCTGGATTGCTTTCCTGGTTTGCATGAATACAGATCTCAGATGATGAGATGTCAAGGTGTTAGGATTTCTGTTTCACCCCCCTCCCTCTCCCAGTCAGTGGGGTGATCATCCCAATACTGACTGAGCTGCTCTTAGTGCTTATATTATTCATCTCTCTGTTCTTAATCCTTTTGCCATAAGTTTCACTCAGTCTTGCACACGGTTGCTCCTGAGTTTCTAACTAAATCTGAGTTAAAAATGAATTTTTAGTGAGATCTCTGCTTTAACACCCTGGACTGCTCTCTAGTTCTTTTATCTTTTTGCTTATCATAGAAACATAACATGTCCTGAGTGGAAGTGACATTAAAAATCATCTTGTGCCACCCCCTGCCATGGGCAGGGACACCTCCCACCAGTCCAGGCTGCTCCAAGCCCTGTCCAGCCTGTCCCTGGACACTTCCGGGGATCCAGGGGCAGCAACAGCTTCTCTAGGCAAGTTTGTTTGCTTTTTAACTGATGCTTATCCTTGACTCCTTTTTGTTATTTCAATGGATAAAATATTTAAAACTGTTTCATTTCATTTTAAAGGAGTGCTAAGAGCTGATCCCCATTACTGTTTGTGCTCCTCTATTGCATGGCCCTTGTTCCTTGTATTCCCTGACCCTACAGGCTCCAAGTCTGCTGCCTGTGCATGTGATCTAAATTCTAGTTGAATGAAATTGCTTGTAAAGTGCCTCTAAATACTAGTAATAATTAGAAAATAAAGCTCAACCCACCTGTGAAAGACTAAAAAGTTAATTTAATGGTGTGTAAGTCCACGGGAACATTTGCTTGACTCCAAATCTGTGGTGTGCAGGTCCTTTTCCCTCTAGCACCTTGGGAAATAGAAGCAGGAGGAGGGATAGTGAAATGAAATTTTAAATTGTTTAAATTTTTAACAGGCTAGACTGCTGCCATCTTTTGGTGCAAAATTAGGGAGAGCTGTTGCCACAGTGACTTGGGGAAAAATACCTTTTCACATGTAAACAGCAGTGAAAAGGGATCACCTGCTTGACAAGAGCATGATCCATGGAGCTGCCTCTCTGTTTCCTCTGTGCTCTGCTTCCTTCTGGCAGTTCCCTCCTTGCCTGTTGTTCTCCTGAGCAGGTTTCCAGCCCTGTTTATCGTGCCTGGATCCATGAGGAATGCAGCACCAAACTGCTCAGAGCATCCTCAGCTGTGGGAAAGGACACTCCAATGCTTCTCTGAGGAGGAGCAGAGGCTTAAATCAAAGCCATGGAGCAGCTGAGCAGGTTGGAGAAAATTGCTTGATGTAGAAAAATGACTTGTGTCGAAGTGCAGCTTGTCTTGTGGCACTGTGGAGTGAGGATGGGATGGAGCTGGTTTATCAGCCTGGCTGGAAGTCAGTGGCTGGTTATACACAATTAAGCTTGAAATGCTGCTGCTTCCTCCATGCAGAACAGAGAGACATAAAGTGACAGTGCATCATATCTCTGTGTGGTTTTACTTCCTGCCACTCTGTGTTTAAATGCTGCTGCTGAAAATTTTATGCAGTTTAACCCACAGGAGAAGGCAGACACCATAGAGACAATAGGGAATTCTTTTCAGGGAGGATTTAGGCAATGTTGAAAGGACATGGCACCAAAATGGAGATCTCTATGTCATGTAGAAACACCCTTAAAATATCTTCCCAGGATTTGGGAGGGGAGGTCAATGTTGAAGTAGCAGTAGGGATTATAGAATCATAGAATGGTTTGGGTTGGAAGACACCCTAAAGTTCATCCAGTCTCACTCCCTGCCATGGACAGGGACACCTCCCACCAGCCCAGGTTGCTCCAAGCCCTGTCCAACCTGGCCTTGGACCCTTCCAGGGATGGGGCAACCACAGCTTCTCTACCCAGTTTCTTCCAGCACCACTCCACCCACACAACCAGGAATTTCTTCCCCAAACCCCATCTAACCCTGCCCTCTGGCAGTGAGAAGCCATTCCCCCTTGCTCTGTCTCTTCAGGCCCTTGTAAACAGTCTCTTTCTATCTCTCTTGTATCTGTATCTAACCCCTCTTTACTAGGTCTTGTAGGAATGGAGGCAGCTCCTTAACCAGGTCATGGCTGGAGTCCCCACAGGGACCCTGTGCAGCACCAGCCAAGGAGTCGTGCCAGGGTTAATCCATGGGAAAATGCCCTGGGAGCTGTCAGGGTGTGCTGGGTCAGAGGCTCTCCTGGCTGTGGAGGTGCAGGCAGCAGGAGGCTGCGAGTACCCGGCCGCTGCCTAGAGGATTTTAATAACTGTTCTTTGGGTTGGTAATGACAGGAATATTTTATAAAGAGTAAAAGCTCCCCATTTCCTTACTCTGTAGGCTCCAGCTTATAACTGAGACTTAAATAGCACTATAATTCCACTTTACAATACATTCAAGATCTCTTTTTACAACTTTGAGTAGTGCTTTCTCACAGGAGTAGGTTCCTTGGCTTTAAAGACATTGGACACATAAACAAAGATGCAGAATCTTGTCTTACACCTGCACTGTACAGACATCCACTATTGGATGGATGCTGTAATTATTCTTTCTGCCCATGTTGTGAAGTTGGTGTGATTGCCTCTGTTTCAGGGCAGAAGCAACCCGGTCTAGTGGAAAGTCTTCCATGGTAGGGAGTGGAGTAAGATGATCTTTAAGATCCCTTCCAACCCAAACCATTCTGGGATTTTGTGATTTTGTGGTTAATAACTAAGAAGAAGCTACAAAGAAAACTTAGCAAAATGCAAAACACACGATGTCAAGATCTGACATTCTTCGTTGCTTATAAGAAGACACCTAATAACTCATAAGTGAATGTAAATGTCATATCACTCCTAAAACATTATGCATTCTCTATCAACCAGAATGACTGATTATAAATGTTCCGGTGCGCAAAACACCAACAAAACAAAAGTGAAGCATGAAATTAAATTAAAGAAATAAAGCAGAAAATAATACTCATGTTACTGTACCTGGCTTTATTAATACCCATCATGTTGAAGGATTTCAGAGCTCTGTGGGCAGGATGGCACCTCGTGGGCACCTCACCAGTCTGACCTCACATCCAGGAACACTCTCACATCACTCACAGGTGACTGCTGGCACATGGCAAGAGTTTTCTAATTCTTTGTGGACTTGCAATGAGGAAGACCTTGAATTCTGGGGAAAATGAAATGCGTTTTGAAGGTCTCTTTTGCAGTTGCAAGCACTGGAAAATGAGTGCTGTCAGCAGCAGCACTTTGAAATCTGGCGCTGAGTCCTGAAGTACTTCCTGTGGAGTGTCCTGATGGGGGATGTTCCCTTTCCTTAACATCTCACAGCTTTTCTGCAAGAGTAGGTGGAAAAGGGAATATCTCAACTTCTTAGTTTTTCTTATCTCTTTGTATGTTTGTTGGTTGATGTTCTTGAAATATTTTTGTCTCTGCATGTCCATGATGTCATTTTAACCCTTCCTTTTTCTGTTCGTTTCTACTTTTTTGGGGGGGGATTCGGGTAGGAGACACAGTTGCTGTTGTTATTTATTCAGGATTATTTACTCAAATGCTGAATTGTTGGGGTTTGGTTTTCCCTGGTAATCTTGAAAAACATTCATCTGCAAAATGTCTTGATACACACCTGGAACTATGAAAAAAAGGTGGGCTTAAAAATTGTTCTTCAGAAAATAGCGGGTGAATTCCCTTTCCCTTCTTCTTGATGAGGTGTGCTCCTTTTAAAAAGCAACAAAGCCAAGTGGGAGGTAGGAAAAAAAGCCCATGTCTTAAAAATCACATAAAGGCAAATTCAGAGACTACACAGAGGCACATCAGCCCATCGATGGAGCTGCAGGTTGTCCCTAAAACCCTCCTCCCTTGCCATACAATCCAAGATGACTGTTTCTTTCAGGGCAGGAGAAACTGGGCTAATCTGGCTTCAGGGATAAAGCAGGGTGACCATTACACACAAATTTCAGCAGAAACCCTCTCCTGCTCTGCACTGACCATATGCTCCTGGAGCCTGGCTCCTCAGGGGCCTCTCGGCAGAAGAAGCTCTGCTGGGCAGGCACCTCATAACAAATGAGCAGAGCAGTGGCCTCATGTCAGCACTCCTGCAGGGGCCGGGAGGTCTCTCCCATGTGTAATGCCAGACAAACAATGAGTCAGACATTGCAAAGGGCAAAGCTGTCCCCAGGTAGGATTCCAGCAGCTCCTGGCATTTGGCTGCACACGAGGTGGGAGGTTACAGGGAGATTGTGCAAGCCTGACTGGCCTGAGACTCCTTCCTGATGTTCTGTGATAGGAATAGCAGGGAAACTCCACGGGGCATAAATTCTGAACTGACTTCTCCCATTTCTGTGCCTGTCTCCATCAGAAGACATTTCCTTCCATCCTGCTCTTGCCTGGTGAGGTCACCTCTTCCTTCTTGGCTCCTTTCTTCTTCCAGATCCATGAAACCCATTGTCCTAACCCCCTTCCCCTCCAAGAGAGGAGGCTGCATTCCTCCCTGCACTTTCCTAATGCCAGATGACTGCAACTTCTTGCCTCTCCAAGGGTTGAGGAACACTCACCAGGGGCTGGCTGTGCCAAGCTCTTTGGCTTCTTGTCCCAGAGCAGGAAGAGGAGAGACACAGCTGGCAGGGGGAGAGGGAAAGGTTTGCAAAATTCCTGCTGGCAATCCAGAATCCAGAGGAAAAATGGTGAAAGGGAAGTCTTGGAGATCAGAGCAGTTAGCAAAGCCTAGAGCTTTGACTTGCATGTGTCCTGTGACCATAAGAATCTGTATTTTGGGATCCTGACCTGAGTTTTTTGAAAGAAACAATGACTAATTGTGTTACAATGCTGTCTGAGCACAAAAGCAGGGTGGGAAGTCTATTTCCAAGCCCCAGCTGTCATGTTCTGTGCTCCTGTAAAGCCCATGCCCTAACCAGCCAGCTTCTCTGCAGCACTGTGAGCAGGGTGTTATTTGCAAATCAATGGAAATCTGTGCCTAGAACTGGGTTTTTCAGTGATGAGCTCCTTGTAAAGGGAAAATTTCTGGGAGCTTGTGCCCTTGCTCAGGAGACCCATATGAAAATTGATTTTATCCCCCATGAAATCCATCTGTAGCATTTCAGAATCACCCCCAAAATGTGTGTTACTGTGTTCTGTTAAGTCAAGTAGGAATTTAATACAGTTTATGTAGAACATTGTGCTGGTTTAAAGGTAAACCAGCAGGAGAAATGAACCCTACTCAAAAAGAGATTACAAGTTAGAATTACAATTTAATAAAAAGATTACAATAAATACAATTATACAAATTAAAAAATGATTTTAACCCACAAATCCCAGAGGTATAACCCTGCCCCCTGGGGCACAAACAGAATGGTATTCTTTGGCCCCTGTGCTGAGCACCACGTGGGCCCCGAGTGCAAAGTGAAAGGAAAGGAAAACTTGTTGGTGAGGATGATGGGCACAGTCTGGTCAAGAGTGGGAGTTGCAGTCCTGTTCATGTTCTGGTCCTCCTCTGAATCCCATGAGTGGCACCAGAAGTCCCAAACCCCAAGGATTATCTGTGCTCAGGTTCAGGTGGGAATGCCCAGTACCTCCCCCAGGGTGAGAAGTTTCACAATGGATGATTTAACTCTGTGAGTCCTGGGATAATCTTTGATGGCCCGTGAGCAGACATGACCTCTCAGGTGGGTGTGAAGGTGCTGATGCCTCCCTGGAGGGGAGTTACCCCAGCTGAGTCACTGGTGTGAAGACAGGAACACTTCCCTGTGTCACAGGGTCCTTTAACACCCTCCCTGTATCCTGAGCGGTCAGATGTGCCCTGGGCAGCTGCTTCAAAGGATCACTTATTAGCAGTCCCTCAGAAATGACACAGAGGTTGTAGAATACACGGTTGTGGTTACACAACTTTGGTTTATCCCAACCACCGTAACTGGGAAGACCTTGTCATTGCTAGTTGCTAGTTTGTTGTCTTCTCTGCCACGAGATGAGGAGCCCAGTGATTAAAGCCAGAACATCCTGCCTCCAGTCCATTCTTCTCCCACCTCTATTTTAGTCCCTTCTCAGTTGTTGGCTCAATGGATTGATCCCAGGCAACAGGCACGGTTTGTGTCATCGTTGCTCACAGGGACCTGGTGAGTCACTGTTCTCATCTCACAGAACTCGTTAGCAACAGGAATATTTGCAGGCTGAGATTTGCCACCTTTGCCCCCAGAGTGACCAGCCCCACTCTGCAGCTGCACACAGATGCCTGGGCACACAATGGGGAACTCATGGCAAGGAGCCTTTTAATTATACCCAAGAGTTGGTGCTGACACAAGCTCACAACATGGATTATGACTTTAATAAACAAATGTCTTTTTTCCAGAAGAAGCTCTGCAACAGCATTTTGACCTTATTCCTTCACCTCACATGGGGAGCATTCTCAGAATTCACTGTTTATACCTGCTGGTAACTAATGAACTAACCTTTTGTGGAAACTCCGAAGCACACAACATTGTTTAGAAACCCAAATTACAGTACCAACCAAATCATTGCAAATGAAATAGTTAGTACACCAAATAAAGTAAATGCATTTTATTGTTGCCTCATCATAAATGCTTGTTTGCTCCCAGCAAAGTACAGTATATGCAGATATAAATATTGGATACCCATTTAAAAAAGCCTTACGGGAAAAGGGACAGCCCTACAAATGAACTACGTGTTGGATCTTCGGTGGCAGAGGTTGCCAGAGCACTCATGTACATGCTAATATTTATTGAAGATGATGCTTTTCTGTTACACAGAGTGAACTCAGTGCCCTGACCTCGATTTCTCATTCTGATGCTGGTCAAGACCTTTAGAAAGAAAGAGAAAATTGTATTGATTATGCAAAATGTTTGTAACGCATATTTTTATGAGGGAGACCTGGGTGCACTAAAACAACGGGCTGCTGGGATTTAGTTGGAAGCTGAAGCACAAGGAAGGATGAGGGGTTAGTTTGGAGCTGGGATGGCAGCAGTGCAGCTGGAGAATACAAATCTAGGATAAGGGAAGGTGGTCCAAGACTGATGCAGTAAGGTATGGAGTGGGAATCTCCATCACTGGTTTGTCACAGAGGTGCCCTCTGTTTTCTCCTGTGCACTGGCTTTGGCAGCAGGAGCCCAGGCTGCATCCTGCAGGAACCAGCTGTAGGGGATTCTTGGGCTGCTCTTGGATCTGAGGATGCACCTTGAATCATGAGGGTGTGTCTTTAATGGTGCTTTTGTGAAGCCCTTTGATATGAGTAAATCAACTTTGATCTCCAGCTGCTAAAAGGAAGGCTTTTGCCTGGATCAGGTGGGAAAAGTTCCCTTAAATAAGCAGGATGAAGAGAAACACAAGAGTGATGGGGATAGTAATACTTATGGTATCAAAGAGAGAGGAACACAGTGAATCCTCAGTGCAAGATCAGGGTAAGGAGAGCTCTCCAAACACTGAGGTGATGGGTCTGGACTGAGACCCAGCCTCAGTGCAGAACCTGAAATGATAATTGCAAAAACAATTACTACTTATAATCGTTTCAACATAAGCTGTATTTTTGCTTTTGCTGTGAGACAATGCAAAATAATGGCAAAACTTGTTTAGCATGGACAGGTGGATTGTCCTTTTCCGGTGATTAATGTTTGCATCCTCACTGACCTGGCTTGCCTGAGATCAGGTGAGCTAATGCTTTACCTCCTCCTTGGTTGCTTTAGTTCTTTCTCCTCTTTCTCGTCTCTATGCCCATAAATTGGCCCAGCAAAGTGAGTGTGTTGATGTCACTGGGGTTTTAATTAATTCTCCTGATTGCTGGGAGATAAATGGAACTGAGGCAAAGATGTTGGCTCACACCAAACAGGAAGCTCAGTGCAGGGAGAATGTAGAGAATGGGGTGTGTTGGAGATCTCTGAATAGATGGATGGTGCGGATCAAGATGTGAACCAGGATATGGAAAAATCAAGTTCTTTTTCTTCCCTGCTTCAGATTGTACAGTTTGGATGGGCAATCTTGAAGGAGCTGAGGATTTTTAAGGACTTCTAGATGTACTTCAAGAAGTGGCCTCTTCAGGGCTATTTCATTTTTCAGCATGCCTGGATGTAGGCAAAGTCCTGGTCTCGTTGGCATGTTATCATCATTACCTTTCCAAGCAGAATTAAATCAGCTGAGATTCTTATATCAAATGCAGATGTATACATGGGAGACAGTCATTAAACAGTGCTCAGGGGGGAATTTTTAAAGAAATCAGATTGAATTTGGCTTTAATAAAGTTTTCTTTCACATTGGGTTTACCTGACCGAGAGTAACAGCTTCTTTCTTCCCACCTTAGCATCAAATAATCACCAATTTTTCCCCAGGAAAGTACTTCTAATTAGCAAAGAAGGGTGTTTTATGGTGGGAGATGGCCTGGTGTAGATTTTATATTAGCTGCATAGACAAAAGTATTTTCAGGCTAAGAATATGGTATTTTATTTGAAATATGCCTGCTAAGTGATTTCACTTAGTAAACTGCTATATGGCAATTTCTGTGAGACAGCAGTAAAGGCATGTTTGTGAAGGCCTTGGCTCCTGTTCAGATCTGCAAATGAGCCTGAGATCAGAGGAGCAAGGGATGTTATTTCTCCCAGCCCTGCTAGAGGTTCAGATTAATTTAATTAAGGTGCTCATGCTCTGCTGAGGGAAGGGGAAGTTGTTTGCAGGACAGAAAGAACTTATTAACAACAAAAAAGTCATGTTATCAAGTTACCAAGGAAGATGAGCTAAACCAAAAGCTTTTATGGAAGTCTCTGTAGATCAGAATTGGGGATATTCGTGTACTTGGATCTTAACCATCTCCTGGTTTTGTATTTAAGGAAGTTAATGAGAAATTACTGTAACAGCTGGAAAATGACCAAAACATGACTTGGGGTCATGTTATAGGTGAACTGATTCCAGACAGAGCATGTGGATCTTCTTTGAAGCACTGGAAATCCATGTTCCAGCCCTGGGAGGAGTCCCAGCTATCACACAGGTGTCTTGTCTCAAGGCCCAAGGACATCAGCGTGAACATGTGCCTTTGGAACAGCACACAAACAAACCTGCGTGCTGTGCTCCTGGACAAGCAGCTCAGCATTTAAGCTTTGCTTGTAGTAAACCTCAAACCAATTAAGCCAATATCAGGTTTTTAATTGCCTCGGTTAAGCTGGTGCAGACCTCGGCGTGCACGCTCATAAATCAATTTAAATGCAAGTTGTAGGAAAATTCACATTAAAGCAGCACTTCAGCGGGCTGCCTTTTAAACCAAAACAAGAATCATGAGGGACCAATCCTTGGTGACCCTTTGCAGACTCCCTGAGCCACAGCACGTTGCTCCAGCACAGGCTGTTCCCTTGTGGAGCTGCTATGCCGTGGCTGGATGTGGAAGCAGGAGCATGGATGTGCCTCGGAGCCAGGGGAGCAGGAAGGGAAGCCCAAGAACTGGGCTGAGCAAGGGGCAGAGCTGCTGCCGAGCCCCAGAGGAGCAGGCATATGCCCTGCATGCCTGGGGACACCTCAGGGACAGGAGGTGTTTGCAGGGGCTGCTGAGGGGTCCTGTCCAAGGGTGCCCCAGCAGTGGGACAGGGGCTGCCCCAGGAGTCCTGTTTGGTCCAAAGCACCCCGTGGTGTCCCACCTTGTTTTACCACACCACAGTCTACAAGAAAGGCCTCATCCCTGACCATGTCAGCTTTGCCTGAGCCAGCTGCAGATTAACTTTCTTCTCCAAGTCCTGGTGTTTTCACCTCAAGTCTCTTTTAAGGCCAGCTTTGATTCAGTGATTTTATTCTCCTGAGATTTTCTGGATGGAAAGTGGGCAAACAAGCCTTTCTTCTGTGCCATGCTCCATTGACTTAAACCTCCTTGCACGGAGTTTCTATCTCAGTCCCCTCAGCCCACCTGCTCTGCAGACTGTGGGACTTGCTATACAAATGCTCCAAAATTCAGAATAAAGTCATGACTAGTCCTGGGAGGAAGGAGAAAGGACTTGTTTGCTCCTTCTGCCTGCAGAGACTCCACGTGCCAACAACTGTGATGGGGACTCTGAGTGAAAAAGCCTCCCCAAACCCCACAGTTCTTACTCCAGTTACTGCTTTAATTTGGTTTTCAGGATTTTTTTTTTTCCAGCTGGGAAGAATAAATATAGCCACAAGAACTCATTAAATATTTAAGCCATGGTTGCAGTGCCACACTGCTCTTTCTCTTCCCCTCTGCTCATGTCCCAGAACGTGGCAGACCCTGGCACAGCCCTGCTGGCAGGGGCAGGAAGAAGGTAAGAAGGGTCTGTGAAAGGCATTGCTGTGCTCACCTCTTTCTCATACAGGAAAGAAATGTGGGAGAGAAATTTTCTCCTGAAAAGCTACAGAAATTTCTTAGGGCAAACTTCTGTGCAGGAACTGCAGTGTTCTAATTAATATCTTAGAGCACTGCAGTTAGTTATTTTACAGGTGTGTTATTTGCCAGCACCTTTTTTCTTTTGGTCTGTTAATCCTAGTTATGTAAATAATAACTGCAGAAAAAGACATTGAGTACAACCTTCCACTCACTGAGGTCTCCAAGGATGGAATTCCTGCACCTGGGAAGCAGCTGCAATGTCTCCTTAATTCTTGTGATGCTCAGCTATGGGATCAGGTAATGATCATTTAATAATGTACTTCTAATACCTCCTATGATGATATAAAAACTGCATCCATCTGTTCTGGAGGGCACATCCTGAGCCTGTGGATGACACACAGAGGAGTTCCCACGAGTGAACTGAGCTGTTTTAAGAGGCCATGTGTGAACTGGGAGCTCAGAGGGATGGTTCTAGCAGACAGTCTGTGAACCAATGCTTGTGGAATGATCCCAGACTAAATTCCCTTAGAACACCCATGTTAGGGATTACCAGAGTAAATTTAGTTCTGCATGGCAGGTGCTTTGATTAAGAGACATTGCCTTGAGGATTGATCTGGGCTTTGGAACATACTCAGTATCCTGGAGGTGGTAGATGAGATATTACAGATCTGCCAGATTTTTCTCAGTTGGATTTTGGGTGGGAGCTGGTGAGTGAAGATGCACTGGAGGAGGGTGCCAGCCCCATCAGCTATGCCAGCCAGCAGGAGCAGGAAGGGAGAGCTAGAACAGAGACCTCAGCTAGAAAATGCAGAGGATTAACTCATTACTGCCTTCTGACTCAGTTTTAAACTTTTCATGGGTGTCACTTCATCCTCCATCCATCCTTTCCCTTTTGTTTTCAGGCAGTTATTTTAAGATTGGGGCTTGGGCTGTACCTGCACTTCGGGAAGGGGGAAAGCTCCACTCATGTTTTCCATTCAGCACAGCAAACACTTGCCAAAGCTGGGGTGGAGCTTGACTTGTGCTGGTCCAGAAGGAAAGTAAGAAGAGGCATCTTAAAGAAAAAGAAGCCTCTGGACTGCAGGAGGTCCTTCTTGTACACAAGAACCCGTGTGAGAAGCTGCAGGTGAAGGGGGACTGTGTGCAGAGCCATACCTCAAGGACTTTATCACAAAGCCATCAAGCAATTGTCTTTTATATTGATATCATATTTGTACAGTTTTTCTTTCCTTCTCTCCCCTTCCCCTTAATTGGATGTCAGCCACGTGGCAAGGTTATTCTGTTAGACAAGCTGGGAAATGACAATGACAGCATTATAATTAAGTGCCGGGGGACACGGAGCCAACACAATTACCATGCTGTTATTACACTGGATGATGTGCTAAAGAAGCTCATAAAAACGCTGTAAAGAATATAAATCATGGGACATGTACACAATTGGGGAAGAAAATGTTTCCCCTTTTGTTAATGCCCACCAGTGCCAGATAACCCCAATGAAAGAGATGTTTCCTTGCACTGAAAGAGTTCCTACTTTCAAAAGGCTCTTTCAGCTTCAGGGCAGTGCTTCTTTGGTTATTTTCAGCTTCAAGTGCTGCAACTGTCAGCACTTTTCCAGCTGGTATTTCTCCCTCTGTTTTCAGCCATTGCCATCCTTCATACCTGCACCATTATCATGCCTGGCCAAATCTTTCTGTTTCTCGGGTTTCTCTTGGTTCTCTGCAGGCACTGCTAGCAGTGCTGTCCTGTTCTGCTGATTTTCTTCGTTGTCTTCTTGATAAAATAGATAAACCAAAGGCTGAATCTTCTCACTGAAGGCAGAAAACCCAGGGAATTCCTGTGGAAGATGCCACTTACACAACACACTGAATAATAGCATTTACATTTGTGCCTTATTTTTAATCTTTTCTCCTTCAGCTGAATGGTGAATTGGAATTTCGTGCTTGTCAACATCTACCTCAAGTCAAGAAATCTTGACATTCTGTTCAAAAGAGAAGCTGATCTGTTTGTGGCCCTAGCCCTTTCAGACCTTTGGGCTGGAGCTGAACTTCTCTGAAAAAGCAAATGCCCCAAAGCAGCGGTACCCAGGAGCTCTGATGCTTCTATAGCCAGAGGCTGTTCTGCTGAAGCTTTGCCACATTGCTGTGTTGATAATAGTTTTGCTTCAAATCATCTTCTCCTCAGAAAGCTGCCACTCTGATATCATCAGAAAAATGACAAAACCCTTGGTTTTTTTCATCTTTTAATTGGCATGGTTTGCTGCTCTGCTGCACAAAGCTAGAATTTCAAATGGTCACATTTTATCAGTTTGAAAAACCTAGCACTTTGAAATGAAATGTAAAAGAAGTTAAATTGTTTCCACTGTCTGTTTTGACGTTTGAACTAAACATTCTGGTAATTTGAACCATTTGAGGCTATTTAGGGGTTTGAATCCTAGACTAATATGCTTAATTCCCAGCCACTGAACTGCTTGTGGTATCTCTCAGGTCTGTCCCAGTACCTCCAATACCCTGAGTCCTTTCAAGGCTAATCAAGGAGAGCTTCAGTCTGAAGAAATAACTGTCCAAACTACAGATGGTTCACTAACTCTGCAAACACCCTGTGCTCCTCTTGAGCAGCATCATGGGATCAGGCCCTGAGACCTTCCTGCTGGACTTCCATCTTATTAAACTGGAATGAAAGCAAAGAAAAGGCTTTCCTGCCAAGTCTGTATTGGTACAAATTTTGAAATATGGAGCTGGTGAATTTGATTTACTGTCCCTAGTGGTAATTAGCATGGCTATTTGTAAACATTGTGCTTCCTAATCTCCCCTCCTGGGACTTTCATCAGTTTGATCTTGCCCAGGCCTTAGCAGTTCCTTTTGCCCTGAAGTTTGTGTGTTTTGGGAGCTCGGTCTAATGGATACAGAGCAGCTTGTGGGACTCAAGGAACCCAAGGCTGTTGTGCTGCCCCAGGGTGCAGTGGGGTCTCAGATAAAGGGTTGGTGAAAGGTGTTGGTAGGTCCCTGTGTGATAAAACCTTTTCCAAAGGTCACTGTAAAGGTCCTGTTGTCACTGGCTGGGTTTGTCTTTCTGTAAATTCTTATCACAGTCAGCCTCAATAAGGGGAAAAATTCCTGAGCTGACAGGACTTTATTATTGCTTATTATTATTTTAAACTTCCTCTTTTCCAGCAGGCAGGATAAGAGGCTGCTCCCTGACATTTCAGTGGATTCCTTTATTTCATATTTTAAAGCGTAATGAAGCGCCTGATGCACTGACTGGCAGCTGCAGGGGAGCATCTTACTCATCCAAAACCAGAAAGATGAGAGGAACTGGACAAGGGCCTGGAGTCACAGGACAGGGGGAATGGCTTCCCACTGCCAGAGGGAGGGTTGGGTGGGAACCCAACTGGGTTGGGAAGGGTCACTGGGAAGGGTGATACCCTGGGAGGGTGGGCAGTTCCTGGCACAGGTTGGGCAGAGAAGCTGTGGCTGCCCCATCCCTGGGAGTGTCCAAGGCCAGGTTGGACAGGGCTTGGAGCAACCTGGGCTGGTGGGAAGTGTCCCTGCCCATGGCAGGGGGTGGGACTGGATGGGCTTTAAGGTCTCTTCTAACCCAAACCATTCTGGCATTCTGTGATACAGCCATGGCTTGTTTTTGTGTTTTAATTTCTATACTGCTCTCCATACATGGAAAGGAATGGATGGCACAGAGGAGCTGGGGATTATCTGAGCACAGAGCTGCTTGGCTACAGCCAGGGATGTGTCAGGCAGCCAAACCCTTCCTGCAGCCCCTTCTGCCCAGCCTGGGCCATCACCATGGCCTCTCCACGCTCGTGGCTCAGCAGCTTTGCTGTCCTGTGGCTGCTTCTGATCCCCAGCACTGCTCCTCTTGCAGGACCCTCTTTCTGCTGATCCTGCTCGTTCTGTGCTGGGATATTTCTGGCTCTGAGAGGCTGAGTGGGCGAGCCAGGCTGTTTGTGGTAGCACAGGGGGGAGGGCTGTGCCAGAGTTTGTGCCAGGCTGAGCCACAGGAGGGGAAGGGGCTTCTCTAGACCTGCCCTGGACACTGCTGGCTCCACGGGGCCTTCCCACCTCCTGAAACACTCAGCTCAGCATCCAAACTTCCCTTCTGGGCTGGAGCAAGTTACATTCCTGCGGTGGTTTCACTGAAAGCCATCAATTGATTCTGCAGATGGAAAACTTTGCCCGGCAGTGCTGCTCCCAGGAGTCTTGGAGACCAAAATACCCCTGAGTCTCCAGGACATGTTTCAAGGGGTTTATGTGGAATACAACCTTTGTAACAGTGTCATCATCCCTGCTCATCTCTCTACAGACCTTTTGCTTCTCTTTTTATGTCCCATCCCTTGGAAATGGGATTAAGTATGAACTTCCTCTTCTTTTTGTCTTCCCTCCAAGGAACTTTCTAGTTGTCTTGGTTATATTTTCATTTGCTATTTGCAAATTCTACCTTTTTTTTTTTTAAGTCCTAACTTTTTAGGATTTCTGGACAGAGTGCAGACAGATGCTATGTGAGATCCTTTCCCTTGGATAAGAGCTCATATATTTATTTATTTATCTCCTCAATTAGCCCATGTTGCAATGTAGAACTGCTGTGCTCAGGTGCTGCCTCTTGATCTGTGAGCATCAAGGTGCTCAGCTTGCCCCCCTGCCTACTGCCTGTGCCACACAGCCAGGAACAAAGTGAGGAGTGATGAAAGCAAGGAAAATCAGGGAGTTTCATTCAGCCAGGCCATCTTGAAAGCTTGCCTTAAGTATTTCCTGTTGGGATAATGTTGGGAAATATCTGGAGGGAAGTGGCAGGGCTTGGCACATGTGGCAGCTGACCTTGTTTTCAATGTGTCACTGACCCCAGGAACTTTAAGCATGAGAGACAAGGGATTTTGTGAAGAGTTGTGGTGTCCAAGGAGCAGACTCTGCCTTGGAAAGGTTCAAGGAGGTTTTTTGCCTTCATATTTCCTGCCATCAGCTGAGTCTGACTTGAGCTTGTCATGTCAACAAATACAGAATTGATAGTGAGATAAGAGGTGTCAGTGGAATTCAGTGCCTGTGTTTGCCAACCAGAGGGGACTCAGGGTGTCAGATATCAGAGCTCAGTCCTTTTGGAGAGGAGGAAGCAGCAGTCAATGATGGAGAATTGAACCCCAAGGTAGCTTGAGTTTTACATCCACACCACTGCTCTGCTTTCAGTGCTGAATCAGAAAACAAAGGCTGAGATTTGAGCCTTTTACTTCTCTTTTACCTACAAGGATGCAGAAAACAAGCACCAAATGTATCTCACTAACTACACCAATAAGCTACAAAACTGAATTCAGGTGAGTGAAAGAAGAAGAAACTGCCTTGAAACACAGGGGCTGTCCCTGTGTGTCCCCTGGGATTCCTGCTGCTCAGGGACACTGGGGCAGCTGCACAGGAGGAGGCAGGAGCCCTGGGATGCAGGAACAGCCTCCTGAGATGAGGGAGCTCTTTGAGTTCCCTCCATGGGAATCTCAGAGAAATTGGAAGGACTTGGAAAAGAAGAGAGGATATAGTAAGGAGTGAATGGGGAGATTGTCTTTCTGTGAACTGGAACCCAGGGAGATGGTGCATGGTGGAAAGTGTTCAGACTAAGGAGACCAACTCAGTGCTATGCTCAAAAGGGATAAAAAGCTGGAATGTCAGCAAGGTCTGAAGAAAAGAACAGGCAGAATAACTACTGAGGGTATTCAGGTGGGAAACTGGGGCAAATCCATTGCACACCATCAAAGGGTGCTGCCACAGCAAACCTGCTCTGCAGTTGTCTCTTCCATGGCCCAGCACAGCAGATGCTGAGATTTGGCTTTTCTCAAGCAGGAGGCACTTCTGCCCAAGTGGTGTGACCTGAATATTTGCAGGTCTGCCATTTCCCACCAGCTAGAGTTTCGTACTTGGAAATGACAAGTCTGAACTCAATCAGCTGTGGATTTGGGGTCAGGCACTGGCAGTGATATCCCACTTTCCTGCTAACACACACACAGAGCTCCTCCTGCCTGCTTAACCTCTCCCCAGTCTGTGCAATATTGCCCTAGATGCAACATGTTGGAAAACTCATGCAGAGGTGGAGGGGGGTAGTGGATTAAAATATGACAGCTCTGTGACATCAGGGGGACCTGGAAGGCTGATTCCCTTTGCCTCTCTGACATTTCTCCATTCCCTGAAGAGACTTTTGGTTTAGAAATTCAGTTACCAGTAACCATAAGTGAATTTGTCTAGCTGACTAGGAAATGGATATGTCCCAGAGCCTGCTCTCAAAGAAATGACCTACTGAAAATAGCTGTGCTTAAGTGCAGGTGAACACCAGCATTGCAAAACTTTTTCCTGGTGTAGTAACTGTGGCTTGCTGACCTTGGAGACCAAAGTGTTTTACCTCTGTGAGAAAGTAAAGTAAAATAAAAATAATAAAAAAAAATATATATAAAAGCTCACATGAGAGCTCGTCCCAGAGCCAATTCAGGGCAGCATGGGCCCTTCAGGCTCACAAACTCACACACACACTTCACGCAGTGAATCAATCCAAAAACCTCAAAGCCTTTATTATCATACCAAACCTTGTATTTATATTCTGTACTTTTCAGTTACATCATTATATCAAATGATTGGATAGCTTAGGACTGTCTATTCTCAGGCCACCTAAAGTCCTCAGTCCATTGGTCTTAATGTTAATTAACTCCTCCCAAAAGCTCATCCCATGATGGCTCTGTAAAGGAATTTTGGGAGTACCAGCAGATGTTCTTCTTATAGATAAGTCCCACTCCAAAGCTGAGAACTGCTCTCCTGAAATCTGTAAGCACAGGCCTATTTTTCCTGGGAACTGCACAGTGAATCGTTCATAGAATATTCACAGAATATCCAATTTTCTGCATTCTGCCACAAGAAACCAGTGAGATGCATGATGGTCTTGGCTTCCAAAATCAGGGCTTATTTGGGTGTATGGAAAACTTTCTCTGCAAGTGTTCTACCATTTCTCACAACTGAGCAGGCCAAGAAGGGATCTCTGAACCCATGGGAGCTCTGGAAGGACTAGTCTATGTTGGATCCAGCAGCACAGGAGATGTGTCAGACTCGGGGGAAGGAGCAGCATCTGGAGGTGTTCCTGCCTCCTCAGTGTTGGCAATTCTGGGGTTTGTTGGCATCTGACAAGATAAAGTTGGGATTTGCTAGAAAATGGGGAGACTGGACTTGAAAACTCAGGCAATGGGATTTTTTTGGTTCTTTGCTATTTAATTCTGCATCTGAAATGGTTTCTGTTGTGTCACCAGAAATAAAGGTTTCTGTGGACTGTAGTTCTTGTGCTTTTAGGGTTGAAAACTTCTGCAGCTGTTGCTGACTGTTCAAAAGAAGCAAATCTGAGACAGATCTTTCTTGATTCTTTTTTCTTGGCTCTGCTCAGCACTTTCTCCTTCATCTCCCAAGAGCAGATGTGCAGAGGAACGGTCAGGAAATGCTGTGCTTGAATCCTTCCCCAGCCACCACCTCCCTGTGTTGCTCTCTGTGGGTGATGTGCTCGGGATGTGATGGGACAGATGTCACATCATCACTAGTCCTTGCACTGATCTCCTCTGGAGAAGCTGAGCGTGATCTGAATGTCATTTCTGCAGCAGGAGGATAATACTGTGATTTCTTGGCATTTTAAGGACCCTGTAGCATGTCCTGGACCTGTCTGGTGTGCTGTGGGTGCTGAGATAATTCCAACTCCCCCTTGATGTATTTCCACCCTGCACTGGCTCCTCTGGGCACTGTTCCTCTGCTCCCCTCATTTGCAGTCGGGGCCCATCGCTGGGAGGGTGTCTGTGGACATGCTGGATGTCAATAAGCTGCTGAGCTGATGGAGCACAGCCCTGGCAGCAAATAACCAGAGCTCAGGGAGGCTCTGCCAAGCACATCAGTCACCCCTGCTCTGCCAGGCCCCGCTCTGTGCTGGGCTTTCAGTCCAACCGTCTCCTAAATGACTTGCTGGCCACCACAGAATGAGAACTGCTTGGGAAGAGGGGGGAAGAAAGGCAGGCAGCAACTCTATATCCCACTTTAGTTGCCCTTTTCTTGAAGCCAAACAATGCAGTGCTGAAATCAAATGGTCTTTGGCGGAAGTGCACAGAATAGAACATAAATGAGCCAATCTCAAGGGCTGGTTTTCTCACAGAGTGCTGGTCACAAATAATTTGCTCAATGGCTGCATCTAAGGGGTCAGGACTGATACAAGAATTCAACTTTAAAAGGTAACTTGCAAATCACTATAACCAATGAAGGAACAGAGGAACTGCCAGGCTGGATTAGACCCTTCTTGCTTAGGTTTATGTTGTGATTTAAAACTAAAATTAAAAGTAACTGCTTCTTTAGAGCAAAATATGAGAACTTAATGGAAGCAGGAATGGAAGGACTCACCCACATGTTGTGTCTTCCCTGTCTTTAACCATTAACATTTAGTTTCAGGCCTGATGAACAAAGATGGATCCTCCTTCCACAGTGTTGGTGCTGTAATTGATACCTCCAAGTACTCCTTCTATTAAAGGAAATGTCAGGATTGCTTTCAGATCTTCAGGTTTCTCCTGTCTTGGTGAGTTCTGGTTGTGCTCAGACCCACTTTGGAGAAGATATGGAAACAGAGACTCTGGATTCCTTTTGCATCCTTTAGAATTCCCACCTTTGAATTCCTGGACTGTGCCCTTTTCTAGATATTAATCAGCAGAACTCTTTAATTTTCCTAATGTGCTGGCTTTCCTTGATTAAGGCAAAAATATTTACAATTAAATCACTCGTGTCTCTTTCTGGGAAACAATCCTGTTCATTTTAGTTCATCTTTTTGAGCACTTCATACATCTTTTATTGTTCTCTGAATTCTGCCCCTGTTTTGAGCCTGGCTGACCACTGATCTGAGCCAGGATAACCACTGATGTGAGACATACTGACCACTGATCTGAGACACACTGACCACTGATCTGAGTCACACTGACCACTGATCTGAGCCAGACTGACCACTGCCATGTGGTATTAGTGAGACCTCCCTGTGTCCAGCAGTTTCCTTGAGCCAGCTGGTTTTGCTGCCTTGTCCCAGCTCTGTGAGAGTCTGTGGCTGAAGGAGCATGGCAGGAATGCTGTGGGTTCTTGAGGGTGTTACCTGAAGGTGTTTGGTCCCGCTGTCCTCCTCCACAAGAAAGGTGGCCTCTGAGTCCCCAGAGCTGCCTTTGCTCCTCCTCTTGCTGTAAGAGTCTTCTCTGGCTCCTTTCTGCTGTGCAACTGATTGATGCACCTTCTTAAATCACTCCCTGTTTCCTCTTTTCCCTGAGAGGGAGCTCCTTGCTCTTCTGAGAATACACTTTCCTTCCTGGATTTCACATAGATGGATTCCTTTCACCATCCCAACCCCATTTCTGCATTGAGTTCTGGTTTCTCTTGGTTATTCACCTGGGAAATAGCACGAGAGGAGTGGAGGAAGATGAGCAGCAGATTCGTTTTGAAACCAGATCCAGCCTGCAGAACTGGAAGATATGAAGCCTTTAAGTTGTGCTTCATCAGAGTTTTTGAAGTTTGCTGCTTTCAAAGTAACCTCCATGAAAGTCAAGAGACCTCCAGTCCTTTGCAGAAGGATTTGGTGAGTCATGAGTTTTCCTTTCAGACTCTGTGCCTTCGTGTAATGGTTTATCTGTGGGTCTCAGGGACCAGGTCACAGGAGTTATACGAACTAGGAAGTAAAGGATTCCATTCTATTTCTACATCAGCTTAGATATAAAGGGGAAAGTGGGAAGTCAGAGGGCAGTCTTTCTTCTGGTCACACAGTTGAGGGAGCCCCGTGGTCACCCCTGGCGTGGGAATGGGCTGTGGGGCAGCAGTGGGTCAAGTCTGGCCAGGGGAGGGAGTGGGAGGAGTCATCTTGACTGTCTCAGCACTTGTTTTGGTGAGAAGGAAAGTGAAAACTTGTTTTCTTGTTCTTATTGTGTGCATGTGTGTGGAGATATTAGATTTTCTCTTTTCTTCTCTCTCTCTATGTTGTTGTTGCTGGCTGGACTTGNCAACAAACAGAAAAGCAATAATGTCAGGCTGTTGAGCAATCCTGGGAGCCCACGTGGGTCAGAGCACCAGGGGAAGACCTCGCCTTGTCCTCTCTGCCACCGAATGACACAAACGTGGCACTGCAGCCACTCCTGCAGCACGAGCTGGGGCAGGTGTCTCTATATGTATATATGTATAAACACATATAAACTGTCTCAGTTCTGCTGAAAGTGGCAGGTTTTTCCTTCCATCCTTTCCCCTCTGGCTGGGGGAGGAGAGGGGGCTCCATGTCAGGCCCCCGGTCAGGGGTGAACACCACACTCTGGCATCAGGACGGACATCCAGAGGTGGCTTCAGAGGGCACCAGGGTGGTGAACTCAGAGGGGCTGCGTCACACCCTTGTCAGGACCAGGCCTTCACACAGTGGTTGTGCAGGATGACTTCTGCCTCTGCCTTCCATGTCCCTTTCCCTGAGCTGTAGCAAAGCCTGTGCTCACAGTGCCTTGACTTTCCTCTGCCCTGGGAAAGCCTGTGGGACTGCCCATCCTACAAAGAGAGAGAAGGAGAGCCAGGAGGATTTATTCTTCTGTGCTCAGTCTTGTTGAGCAGCAGCATTGGTGTGGGACGTTGGGAGGGGATGGGTTTGGAGGAACACAGTATTTATTCTCCAGTTGCAGAGTTCCTGAGTGAGACATGAGCAAGGCTGCAGGGAAATGGGAGATGCACTTGGGAATTCCACTTTTTTTAAAGTGTTTCCACAAATAAAAACTACCCACGCATTTCTGGGTGCCTACAAGCACTTCTCTGTCCAGCTGTGCCCTCAGTGGCTCTGATGGTCACCTCTCCAAGGGAGTGTTGGGAAAGGGTAAGGACAAGGCCAGGTTGGACTGGGCTTGGAGCAACCTGGGCTAGTGGGAGGTGTCCCTACCCAAGGCAGGGGGTGGGATGAAGTTGCGGAATTAGAAGGAAATCGAACACAGCACTATGACCGATATGATCTCAGTTTGATGCCCATTTATTGTGTACAAAGCTCATTGTTTTATACATTTAGAGCATCAGCATCACACATACATCAAGCGTTTATTGGCTACCACCTACTGTCCATGCGTTTTGCTTTATTCACACAAACTGCTGTTCTTCTTGCACGGTCCCTTTGTCACATAGACATCTTTTTGTTCATTTATATTTGCAAGTTCAGACGTATTTCCCATCCACAGTTTTCTCTTTTGTATCTTTTTCAAGGTTTTTATCACACAGCCACATTGTCTCACAAACTCAGAATCTCTGGATTGCTCACGCTTACAATATGCCCTTGTTCTTGCAAATATCCCACAGGATAAGATGAGCTTTAAATTCCTTTCCAACCCAAACCATCCTGTGATTTGCTGATTCTAAGTGTGAAAACCCCTCCCTAACCACTCTTTTAACTGCATTTCTGCTAAGATCCTGGTGTTTCAACTCTGTGGCCCAAACTTGCAGTATTTTGGATGGAGACAAACAGAATGCATCCTTCCCTTGCCTTACTGACAGCACATAGTTCAAAATGGAGCACACACAGGACTGTTTTATTGACACTGTCTGACAAATGGAGAAACTTTAATAAAAATCAAAATGTTTAATCCAGAAAAACTTGAAGCACAACATCAACTTACCCACCCTGCTTTGTTTTTTCTTCAGCAGCAGTTGTCGATACAGTGCAAGTCCATGTAGGTCTGGTTATTTTAAACCAGCGTGTTTGGTGAGAATATTATTTATTCCCAAATATTAACCTCTGGTCCCTTACTTGCATCTCTTGGTGATAAGTTCATACTGACACGCATTACTGGCTATTGATTCTTCATTGAGGTACTTTATTAGAATAATTTGCTCACTGTGAAAGAAATCTAGTAACTTTTAAAGAGATCTTGTGATGACCCCAAGCAGTCACAGAACTGTGGTACTGCACTTTGGTTCCAAATGGATCTGCTCATCAGTTTCCCACATTATCACCTCATCTATCTCTTCCCTGATTTTGCCAGAAATAGATTTGGCCCAAACTGAGAACTCCTGAGGCTTCTTTGGTTTCACCCTTTTCTTCTGCAAAAGACGGAAGTCTAAGGCTCCCTCACTGTGTTTGTGAGAGTCCAAACAGGCTGCATGAAGTGCTCAATCCTTCACTTTAATAACTGAGATATGTGTTCATCTTGTAAACAAGATTTAATAATCTTTAAAAAAACCATCTCTTTAGTGCTGATTTCATGATTCATTAAAGTATCAAGTCTTGTCTTGTTTCTTGAGTTTAAAGGCTTGGACATCTCAAAGTTGATGTTCCTGCAGAGCTGCTTTAATTTGGGACAGGACATTTCCTTCCTGAGTTCAACACTTATTATTTCACTGATTTTTTTTTTAACTTCTTCCTGTGTCAGGAAAGAGCAAAGAAAAGTATTTGCTCTCCATTTTGTAGCTCCCTTGGGACTGATTAACCTGCTGTTCATTCCTTTTCTAAGGTAAAGTCATGATTTTGTTCTCTTTGTGTGGGAGGAGGGGAAAAAATATCCTTCCCATCACTGCTGTGTGAATCTGTGCCAGGCTGGTGGGAGCTGCTCTGTGGGGCAGGGAGGGAACAAGGCAGGCCCTGACAGGGATGAGGTGCTGGTTTGCACTGGAACATTGTGTTGCTCATTTCGTACACTGAATTCCTGGGGCCACAGAGCCAAAAATACAATATATATATAAAAATGTAATATACCATTGGGCTGCAGAAGTAACACAGAAATACACCATCAAATGATTGACTTTAAAGCTGTCTCATAAATATGACTCTCCCCTGGGCAGCCCCATCCAAACTAAAACATTGACAAACCTTGAGCTCCTCTGAGCAGGGTGGAAATCCACCCTGTGGATTTATCTTTGTAACCTCATGTGGTGGTTTTCATCCAGTGTCCACCCAAACCTCCAGGCTCCCCCCCTGCCCCACCTTTCCCAGAAGGGAAGGGAAAAAGGAGAAAAGGAAAAAAAAAAAAACAAAACAGCTGAGAGATAATGGCAAAACAAACTCAGAGTAGCTAAATACTTAAATTTATTACTAACAAGATAATAACTAAAACTAAAAAGTAAGAAATAAATCAGTCCCAAGAATACTCCTCCCACTCCTCCCTCGAGCAGTTCGAGAGAGCAGGGAATGGGAGTTTCGCAGGTGGTTGTTGTTTTTGCTGCCATTGCTCTTGTCCTGGGGGTCACTCCATGGGGGGCAGTCGGGTCTCTGCCCCCCGATGGGCTCCGTGGGCTGCAGGGGGACAACCTGCTCCCCCACGGTCCTGCCCACGGGCTGCAGGGGGGCCACAGCTCTGAGTCCTTCCCCTGCTCCCCTGGGGTCCCTCCCACGGGGGACAGTCCTCAAACTTCTCCATCATGAGTCCACCCCCCAGGCAACACTTCTACCGGGGGAAAAAACCTGTTCCAGGTGCATCTCCTTCTCCAGGAGTCCTGGCTGCAAGTCTCTTCCAGGATCTCACTCCATCCTTGGTCTCCCACAGGGCAACAGCTCCTTCTGCATCCACCTGCTCCTCCAGGGGCTGCAGGGGGGTCTCCAAATCCCAATAGATCTCCATGGGCTTGAGGGGGGGGGGGAATAGCTTTCAGTCCTTCCGCCCCCCCCCCTCCCTCTGCTCCAGCGTGGGGTTCTTCCTTTGCCTCCTCCTGCTCTTCCCACCTTGGTCTCTCTCTCTCTCCGTTGTTATCTCAAAGCTGGAATTTTCAACTGCGCAAACACTCCAATTCTTGAATACGTATCACAGAGGCATAACTATGATTTTAATTAGCTCAACAGGACAGGAGAAACTTCTAGCAGCTTCTAACAGAAACCATCCTGGAAGCCGCCCCTCCTTCTACTAAAATTCAGCTACAGGAACCCATGACACCTCAGGACTGAAGGCCTGTCCTGATGGAGCAGGGCTGGGATGCTGCATCATTTCTGTGTTTCACATCTCAACATTCTCTTGCCAAATCTGTGCCCTTCCTCAAGTGCTCCTGTAGCATCCTCCATGCCAAGCAGAGGGGTGGGGAGAGATGCCCCCACACTCTGCAGGTGTCTGGGCTTTCTGCTTTGTTAAAGTCTGTTACATTTACATTCATTATTATAACATGCAAATTCCTCATCCAGGAGGAGAAGGAAATGCACATTTGTTTTCTTTTTCATAATCATGCTTGCTAGTCATAGGGCAGTTGGAATAATGTGTTCTCTTTCAAACGAAAAAAAAAGGCATAAAAATAGATTTTCAGAGCCCAGAACAGCGGCAAGATCTTTAGATAAATCCCCTCAGAATACTCTAATTTCAAATTTGTGGATTCATCACCTTGCCTTCTCCCCAACAGATGCTTTAATCTAATCCAAAACTAAAGGATATTTAGTAAGAAAAGCTTTAGTGATGCTGTTCTAACAACTGATTTAAACCTCAGCTGAAATCAAGTGTCTGTGTGTGATATGTACCTTCAGTTTTCTCTGCAGTTTCCACTGCTGTGGTTGTCTTCATTCCTGGCCACTGCTGCTAAATTGCTGCTGCATTTCCCTGCAGAGAAGGCTGCACTTTGTTGATATATGAAGTGATTCCAAACAATCCATTGTCCACAGCAGTAACTATTTTTCTTTAGGGAAAGCCCCATAGCCAGAATGTGCAGCTTAACAAACAAATAAAACAGTAGCAAACTCACTTGGGGATGAAAGACTGGGGAAATCTTAGGACTTAGTTGGTGTCATGAAATTAATATATTGCCTGGGCAATACCCATCACCTCAATCTCTCCCCCTGTGGGTGAGGGTCACTGGAGCAGGCAAAGTCTCTGCTGGCCACTTCAGGCTAGTTATTCTCATGGCTGGCACATAGGGATCAAACACCCTTGGGATGCAGCCTTTGGGAAGGCGAGTCCATCAGGGAGCTCACAGCCTGAAAAGATGGTGCCTGAGCTGCACAAAGGTGCATCCTTGGGTCACCATTAAGCCCCGTGGTGACGCAAATGTATGTCTCAATCCCTGAAAATGAGCTTCTTTCCCTTTTCTCTGTGGCTAATGGATTCCCGTGGACATGTTAGAGCCTGGCCAAGTCTACTCTGTAAGTCGTCTGTGCTCAGGGAAAACCCTGGATGTGAGCAACGGAACAGGTTAGGGAGCTAAGAGCATTGCCAGGTTGGCAGTGAGAATTTCACACTCCAACAGATTGTTGTTGCCATTCCAGCACCTCCAGCATCGGGCTGGCCTGAGCACGACTGCTGGAGCTTGGCAAATCTGGCTTTTGCGTCCTGGCTTTTCTACAAACTCACAAATTTTGGCAACTTGCTTAATTTCCCTGAGTACAGTCCAAAACCTGGGGAAGTGAAGGAGAGTCTTTCCTGGAGTTTAAATATGCTTTAAATTGGCTCTTCAGGTCTCTGTTTCTACTCTATAAAGTGGGAAACACACTGTCTCTCCTATACTGGTTGCAAACTCTGTATGCCAGGGTTTGTTCCTGACTGCGAGCACAACAGAGCCCTGATCTGGGTTGGCATTCTGCAGTTTGAGTGTGAATGTAAACCGTGAGCACCTCACAGACACAGGCACTCAGCTGGGTGACAAGTACCATCCTTCCAAATTTTAGGCTGCTCATGTGTGGGAATGAGTAAAGCTGATTCCCACTGTCTAGGAAAACAATTCAGGCAAAATTTAAAACAACAGGAGGAAGGGGTCAGGAACTTATACTCTTTACAGCTGTGCTTTGGCTTCTGCTCATAGATGCTGCCAACCTCCAGGAACAATCATGAATGTTCATGAAATGTTCATGAAAACATTTCCCTTTTCCAATTTTCTGTATATTTTGTGAAAATAGAAGTGTTAACAGGGCCTTCTTCATGTTCCCCAAGCCCTGATCTGTGCTAATTGTCCAAAGGTCTCAGTTCCCAGTGATTTGGATGTCACGGTGTCATGTGTGTGCTTCCACTGGGATCCCAGGAGTGCAGCCCAGGGCTGTGAAAGGTTCAGGCCCCTGCCCAGCCACAGTGTGTTCATTAATTACCCAGCAGCTCATTTGTCATGAGCAGAAGAGCTTGGATTTTTGCAATTACCCACTGCAAAAATAAAATCACCCAAAGAGGGTCGTAGTTAATGTGTGAGTTGCGCTGGTAGGGGGAAGAAAAGGTGTCATTGTAGACTCAGACAATTCCAGAATGGTTTGGGTTGGAAGGGACCTTAATGATCATCTTATTCCAACCCCCTGCCATGGGCAAGGACACCTTCCACCAGCCCAGGTTGCTCCAAGCCCCATCCAACCTGGCCTTGGACACTCCCAGGGATGGGGCAGCCACAGCTTCTCTGGGCAACCTGTGCCAGGGCCTGCCCACCCTTTGAGTAAAGAATTTCTTCCTAACAGCAGATCTTCTCTTTCAGTTTAAAACTGTTTCCCCTTGTTCTATCACTTTCTGCCCATACAAAAAGTTGCTCTCCCTCTTTTTTTAAGTCCCCTTTAAGTACTGGAAGGCCTCAATGAGCTCTCCCCAGAGCCCTCTCCTCTTCATGAATATTAATATGACTGAAGCAGAAAGATTCCTACAGTCACGTCCTGGTCTGTAAAAGGCTTTTTCCTCCTTGGGTGAGTGGCAGAGCAACCCTCCATGTCACAGCTGGTTCCTTTTCTGCTCCACAGCACTTGCCATCAGGTCAAGACAAAGCTGGGGCTGCTTGCACCTCTGCCTGGAACTGGGCAGGAACTCTTGTCTCTCCACAAGGAGAACATCTCACACCTCCTGAACAGCCTGATGAGCGTAGCTGAACTCAGAGGTTTGCTGTGCACTCCTGCCCAGAAATGTCAGCCAAGCGATCCTCACACCCAGCAAGCCACAGGACTGGGGACATCAGCTGCAAGCCAAGTATGTCACAATTCAAGTCTCCTGCTTACATAAACTGTCCCCATGGCCTGAGGAGACCTTGGCCATCCTGAGCCCAGCAATGGCTGCAGCTGTGGAGCTGAGATGGTGCTGGTGCCTCAGGCTGGTGGGGTGGAGTGTCATTTGGGTCCAGATGCTGGAAATAGTGGGGCAGAGTGGGAAGACAGGAGTAGCTCTGGGATGTTTGGTTAGTTTGGGGGATAGATTTTGGGTTCTTCAGTGGTCGAGGATTGTGTGGGACTGGAACAGGGTGTAATTTAGGGCTTTGGAGTGTTGACTCTCTGAGATGGAGGATTAGGGAAGGAGATTGGGATGGAAGGGCATAGGGAGTTAAAGGCTGTGGGTACCAGCGGTTGGGAAGGCCAAATTGGAGGGGACATCCCTGTCCATGCCAGAGTGGGTAGCTGGTCTTCAAGAACCCTTCCAACCCAAACCATTCAGTGATCTCTCAAAGGAAGGACATTGTGGGACACTGTGTGTCTCAGTGTGGAACCAGCACTCAGCCTGAAGGCAGGACCTGCTTTCCCTGGGCTGTGTGCCTCTATTTTCCTTCTGGAAATCCAGAACCTCTGGGCATTCTGGCACAGGGCTTCGGGTGTCATGACCGAGCAGACACAGGTCTTGCAATGGTGACAGACACAGAAAGGATATGAAGCCATGTGGTCTCCTGCCTTTGGCCACAGGACTCCTCAGGTCCCCATGTGGCCAAGACAAGAGCAAGAAGGTTTCTCCCTGCTCCCAGGGTTCTGCTGTAGCAATCTATGGCTCCCACGAGGTTTGCTCATTGCAAAAGTGCCCATGGAAGCATTTCTCATGGAAAGTCTTTCTGGCCCATTTTAATGGAGAAGGAGTGAGTGTATTTATCATAAGTGGTGCTCTAGAAATCTGCTCCCTGCTTGGTGGGCGTTTGTTGCCCAGCACTGGGATGTAAAGAGAGGAAATACAAGTCTCAATGTGAACCCTTCCTAACACCAAGTCCACACCCAAGAACATCCACAGCATTCAACACCATTTTGGACTCTCCAGTGATGGTTTTAATTCAGGTGGTTTTTGCTCCTGCAACTCTGTTCCTGAGGTCAAATCTAAGGGTATACAACTTCCAGTGGCTCCTGAAAAATGTAGATTTAGGATTCTTTTTGCTCACTGGCAATTTTTATTCCTTCAGTGCTACCCTAAGTTTCATTAACCTGGACTTAAACTGAAGTTATGCTGTTGGATGAGCGTAATAAAATGCACTGCCCTGGCTAAGGAATATATTTCTTTCATGGTGCTGTAAGAGGTCTATAAAGCTGTGATTAAATTATGTCTAAGCTTAGCTCTCCTGTAGCCTTTTGCTGAGAGCAGAATCAAACCCTTGCTGGGACCTTTTCTTTAATACTCCACTGGCACAACAAGGTGCAGAACCAGCAGACATAGCAACTCTGCTTATTTTAAGGCAGCGACAGCTGAGGTCCCAGTAGTCCCCTTGCAAATGTTTGTAACGTGATGCTCCCATAAGTAGCAGCCCGATTGATTCTGAGGGCTCAGGAATGTGTTGGGGTGTGCTCAGGGAGCAGCTGGCAGGGCAGGCAGGGCTGAGAAACGCCGAGCCAGCACTGAGCTGGGGGCTTGGGAAGGCACGAGCTGTGCAGAGTTTGTTAAGGTGAAACAGCTGCAGGCAAGAGATGGGGAAAAAAGGAGGGGAAATAAAAAAAAAAAAAAGGAAATGAGAGAATGAGAGAGGCAGAAGTAAACTCTGTGCTGTGTGAGCACAGATAGGACACAGGGAACAGCTGGAGCTGTGCCAGGGCAGGGTTAGGTTGGATCTCAGAAGAATGTTCTTCCCCCAGAGGGTGGTGGGCTCTGACCAGGCTCCCCAGGGCAGTGGGCACTGCCCCTAGACTGCCAGAGCTCCAGGAGGGTTTGGACAACACTCTGAGGGACAGGGTGGGATTGTTGGGGTGTCTATGCAGGGTCAGGGGTTGGACTGGATGATTCTTGGGGTCCGTTTTCCAGCTCAGGATATTCTGTGATCCTTAGTCCAGTGCAGTGGGTGCTCATGGCTGTTCAGGGAAGAGGCTGTGTTGGTTTGTGGCCCAGCAGCTTCTCTTTTATCGTGGTCTTTTGTTACTGAAGCGTTTCAGCTTCCTCGGGGTTTACTGGGAGGAAAATGTTCCCCTTGGACCCAGCCTGTCCCTGATGTTCTGCATGGCCAAGTCTCAGCTCTGGGTGCCACTCAGGGCCACCACACTGCAACCCACCTTGGAGGGGACACAGTCACAGAAAGGAATTGCTCACATCCCAGTCAGGGCAACAGACTTTTGCAGGGAACCTGAGCCCAGTGGCTGAGTGGCCACGAACAATCACTGCTGCCCTACTGTGTGAACTGCCAGGCATGGAAATAGCCTGAAATTTGGGATTGGAGAGGGCTGGGGATTAACACCAGAGGCTCAGGCTCATGCAGCCAGAAAACTTTAGCAAGCCTTTCTCTTGGAAGAGAACAGAGTGGTTGCCATTGAGGGTAGAAAAGTAGAGCTTGTTACTTTTAATACAGGTCGTGTAACTTTACCTTGTTCTGAACTCCCAAACCTTTCTGGCTGGTAATAGGAACCCTGCCACAGCAGGAGCCTACAAGCAAGAAGCTTTGGAAACCTCCCAGGAAGGCTGTTGAATCAAAGATGTGCAGCTTAATATAGAGACAACGTTTGAACAGGGAGCAAACCAGCAAGGTCTTAGATGCAGAGTCCATAGGAAGCCAGAGCATTACTCACTTGCATGGCTTCCTGCCCCGCAAAGGAGACAGCTGAGTAAGGATTTCTTAATTTGCCCCTGTTCAGTCAAGGGCTGTACCTCATTGGCCAAGTCCACAAGGGTCTGTTTATTTGAGACAGGCCCTGCCCAGGGAGTGAATATCCCTCAGGATTTCCCCTATGGGAAAGGGGACATGGAGGTGCAGGAAAGGACAGTGACATTTTCATGATTACATACAGAAGAGTGGCAGAGCAAGGCAGAAAACTAGAGAGGACTTGCCATCATGGGGCTGCCCCAAAGGTGGGGAGCCAGCAGGTTGTTTGAAATGGCAAGGATGGGGGGGGGAAAGGAAAAGGGGAGGTTCCCTTCCCCTGCCTCACCTGTACTTGGGCAAACAGCTCTGCCCATCTTAGTCCCAACCCTTGGAGCAAAGCCTTCTACTCTCAGGAATTTCCAGTGGAGACCTGCTTCACCAAACATGCCCAAATCTCCTTTCAGCAGAGCCAGCAAACCATTTGCAAGTAACTTCTAGTCCCAGAAGTGATTCCTTCCAGTCTCTGTGACAGTGATTTAAACTGAGCAATAGGTGTTAGCCACACAAACATCTTCAAATCACAGTTATTGTGCAGGATGGGAGAGGGACCTGCCAACTGCAAGTCACACTCATTTCCTGCCCAGACTCTTTGGACTCAGGACTTTGTTACCAAGCGTTCTCCCTGGGACAGGTCACTCTTCTCACTGCATTTGCTGCTTTCATATGGCTTAAGATGGGAGGCTTGAAAGAAACATCTTTTTCAAGCAAGGCTCCTCCTGGAACACTTAACTCAGCCATTAAATACAAGAAAACTCGGTGGAAAAGGACTTTGTGTTGCCCGTGTAAATCTTTGATCCAATGCCCTCCAAGTGCACAAGAAGAGATATCAAGGCATGATCTTTTATGAGAGAATTACAGAGACTAAGAAGTATAAATGTCAACCCATACACAGCTTCCTGTCACTTAGTTTAGCTGCTGGTCCAGCAGGCAGGGAAGGATGGAAATTTTTCTCTTCTGTCATCCACAAGGATCTGTTCCTGAGGAAAACAAACTGATCCTCTCTAGTGGGGCAGGATCAGCCCCTAGAGCTGGGTGGTTTGGTATGTCTAAATCATGTCTGGGTAACCCCTGGTGGAAGCATGCCCAGCTCACAACCGGGACTTGGCCCCAGGAAGACAAAATGAGAGAATCAGATCTGACCTTGCCAAAAGATAAGGGTAAATCCTTATGTGTGTTCTGTCAGTCTGCCCTGAACTGTCCTTGCAGGATGCTCTGGGTTCCACTGTAGTTGGAGGTGTTTAAGGAAAGACCCACTGCAATGGTCTGGTTGACATGGTGATGTTGGGTCAAAGGTTGGACTCAACCACCTCACAGGCCTTTTTCCACCTCATCCCTCCCTTCTGTGATTCTGTAGTTCCTCCAACACCAGGAATTCCTGCCTTGCACCCTAAATTGTCACCTGCCCAGGGAACACAGCCTTGAGAGGTGACACCTCTGTGCTCCTTGCTGAAAGCCCTGCAGGGGAGGAGCTTCTCACAAGGCTCACTCTGAGGCAAAGCAGAAACCAATCACAGGTCAAAACAGTTCCAAGATCTTGGAGAGCAATTCCTAATACCATAATTCCTTTCTCTGGGGCACGCTGTGCAGCTTGTGCTTTTGGCACTGTGAGGCAAGTGAGCAGAGGCTGAGCCTTGCTTGGAGCAAGGTCCTGGCAGCTTGTGAACACTTGGTGGTGGGGAGAGAAGGAGCTTGTGGCTGCCTACTCTGGGCTTTGTAAGCACCTGCTTCCAGGTGCAAGATCCTGGAGCATATGTCTTAATTTTCACCTTTTGATGTAGATTAACCAGTGGTTCAGGAGGTGCTATTTTGATCACAGCATTAATGCACTTCTGGAGAAACAGTTCCTATTCAGTAGGAGTGAATTATCCCGTTGTCACACTGTTGTGTTTCAAGGACTATCACTGTCCAGCACATTTTTCTTCAGTAATGCCACTTCATGGCTAGAAAGTCTCAATTTCAAGTCACATGTATAAACATTCCACTAGTCATTTATCTAGTTTACCATTTGTAAAGATGACAAGTAATTTAAATAGTGTATGTAACACAAAAATCCTAGTACTGATTTAGTAGCCTTATTATTACCCTGTCAGTAAAATTAATGTTCTATTTGCACAAACCATCCATTCAATCTTCCTACCTGCAGCAGCAGAGAGGTTGGCATAGGGGCTGGGGTGTCCTGAGGGAGGAGTGTGTGGTGTCCCAGCACTGTCACTGCTGCCAGCAGAGCAGGCACTTCCCAGGGTTGTCTTCCCTTGGAAACAGCACATCCCAATTACCAGCTTGGAAGGACAGAGCCAGAGTGGCAGACAGAGCTGTGTGAATCCACAGGCACGAGACACCCAACAACTGGCTCCTTTCCAATAAAAAGGTTGGAAATCTTATTTTTTGTTTCAATAGAGGAGCCTAAGGGAAAAGCATAGGAAGTAAAATATTAGCAACAAGCTCTGCAAAACTAGGAACAGCTCTGCTCTGTTCCATAACAAGAGGGAGGGAGATCCTCTCCCACATTTCCCCCCTTTTCTGCACCAAGTTTTCCAACAAATCCAGATGGTTATAAACCGGCAGGGAGCAGCAGGAGTGAGCTGTTCCCAGGGGAGCACAAGGAGTGGGGATTGAGAAGACAGGAGTGCTGTCCTGCTGCAGTCCCCGGGTCCTGACCAAGAGCAGCGGGCCCAGCAGCCCTCACGGGGCTCAGCCAGTCATCTCCAAGTCAGGATCAGTGAGATCCAAGGCCAAGCACAGGTTTAGCCATAGTTAGCCCAGGCTGGGACCAAAGGGCTTGAGCAAAAGGAGTGGCTCCAACAAGGGCCCTCCCAGGTCTCTTCTAAGAACCTGACACCTGGATACAGCAGCATCTGCATCAGGGCTGGCTGTTGAGCACATGCAGCCACAGACTCTCAGACTCACAAAATCACAGACTCATTCAGTCTGGAAAAGCTCTCCAAGGCTATCAAGTCCACCCTGTGCCTGATGCCCAACTTGATCCCCAGCCCAGAGCCCTGAGTGCCACGTCCTGTCATTCCTTGGACACCTCCAAGGGTGGGGACTCCACTCCCTTTCTGGGCAGCCTCTTCCAATGTTTAACAGCCCTTTCCATGAAGGAATTCCTCTTGAAATTCCCTTACCACTTTGTGGTGTGCTTTATTAGAGATGACTTTTGAACTCCTTGAATGTGAGAACTTTATTTTCATATACTGGTGAGCCTGGGAGAAAATTAAGGGATCCACAAGGGTAATGTGCTGAGTGTGCTGCCCCCACAGCTGGGCTGGCATCACCTCCTCTGCCAGGGGGGTACCACCATAAAGTGCTTTTGGGCAAGACTGAGACCTACTCAAATGGTCCAGGGTTGAAGCTGGGCAGGTCACAGTGTCCCTGAGCTCACCCTGACCTGACTGGGCCATCCCCTGGGAGGGGAGAGGGGACTCTGTCCTGGGAAAGGGGCTGAGGTTGCAAAAAACTGCTGGAGAAAGGCACATGTGGTGGGAACTACGGGAACGAGGAGGTTTAGGCTCTAATCCAAAGGAAGGGGTAGTTGGCCACTGAAGATGGACCAGGATCCATCTGAGGATGGAATCTGGAGAGATACTGTCAGTGTGGGATGATGATATGATTAACTATACAATTAATATATTAAATACCTAATTCCTCTATGAAATATGTTAAATATATTAAATGAATGGAGGTTCCCCTTATGCTTAGCATGAAAATGGAATAATAAAAATGAATTTAAAAAGTGCAATACAGGAAAAAGCCCAATAAGCAATCTGGGGAATCCAGAGCTTGACACAAGTGGGATGCTGCCCAAAGGAAGAGAGGAATGCAATCTGTGGACTCCCTGTTTCCAGAGGGCCTCACCTCCCTCCAAAAGTTCCTTGAGCTGTACTTGTTGCCATGCTGCCTGGATAGAGGAACTGAATGGAATCTCACCTTGGATCCACTCTGTGGTGGGACTAGGGAAAGCTGGCAGTTGGAAGATGGCACACTGACAATTCTGCTGAATGAGCCAAAGCAGACCATGGGAAAGCTAAAATGATCACTGTCCTGGACTGTGACCTGGATGACAATGGAAATAATCCAGAAAAAAGAGTTATAGGAAGAGCCTGGATGGTTTTTTCATACACAGAGTCCCAGAATGGTCAGGTTGGAAGGGACCACAGCGGGGCATATGGGCCCCCCTCTCTGCTCCATCAGGGCCATGCCAGAGCACACGGCACAGGACTGTGTCCAGATGTGTCTGGAATATCTCCAGTGAGGAGGCTCCACACCCTCTCAGTGCTCAGTCACTGTCCAGCAAAGAAGCTCTTCCCCATGTTCAGGTGGAACATCCTGGGCATCAGTTCCCACCCATTCCTCGTGTTCTATCACTTGGCACCACCAAGAAGAGCCTTTTAAAGAAAGGGCAATAGGACACTCTTAGGCATGTGGGTGTTCTGTAAGAACTCCCAGTAGTGGATCCACACCAGCACAAGGTCCTGGCAGGAAGAATCTTTCATCTTTGGGGCAATATCTGCACCTATTGAGGAAGATTCACTGCACCAGATCAAGGAGCTACCAGAGAAGTTGGCACTGTGGGTCCCTGGAGGACAGGGGCATGGTTATGGATTATCCTGGTAAATACAGCAGTTGTTCAGAGACAGATGGGCAGAAATTGTCTAACTCCACATGAGGCATCTTGGCTTGCTGAGCACTGCAGCTCACCCCCTGTGTTATTTGGTTACTGAGCTGCACAACAAGGATTCCTGAAATATATGGCAGCACAGAAGAGGATGTTTATAAAGGTCCTCACTCTGCACAGCACTTCTGTCCATCCCCCTTTAAACCAGAAATGCCACAGTTAGCAATAAATATATCTATTTTCCTATTCCAGCTTGTTAAACTCATGCTTTTCTGCTGCACATCAGAGGCTCAGCACTGGAGCTCCTGGGAAAGTTGGAGAGCTGGGCCCAGAGGAGAGCAAAGGAGAGGGTGGTGGGGAGGCATCCAGCAAATGAAGCAGAAAAAATGTGACTTTATAAATCCTTCATCCTCTACATCTTCCCAGAAACATTTCTCTGCAACTTCCTTATGGAAAATTAAACTCTACTCTGGCAAGAAAATATACTCATGTAACTTCTGTGCTTCAGGACAGTCTTGCTCTGTTGTTTATTTGGAACACCAGGGCTTGTCTTGTCTTCTTTTCTAGGTTTGCCTTGTCTCAGAGCAAAATTAAACTAAGGCAAGGATCTTTCATCCTATCTGAAGATGTACAAGGGCAGAGAAGCATCAGAAAATTAGTCAGGAGCTTCTGGGACCATCATCTCTCACTAAAAGAGCACTGCTGAGTGCTCCTGTGCCACGTGAGGCTGGCTGAGAACCATTCACAGTCTGGCCCGGGGTCAGTGCCAGGTCCCTCCACCCCTCCCTGTCCACAGGTTTGCTGGGCAGGAGTTGACCATCCCCGTATTTGAAATACTCAGAGGAGACTGGAATCACAGAATCGTGGAATATGCTGAGTTGGAAGGAACTCCCAAGGATCATCCAGTCCAGCTCCTGGCCCTGCACAGACACCCCAACAATCCCACCCTGTCCCCCAGAGCGTTGTCCAAACCCTCCTGGAGCTCTGGCAGCCTCGGGGCTGTGCCCACTGCCCTGGGGAGCCTGTTCAGTGCCCACCACCCTCTGGGGGAAGAACCTTTCCCTGATATCCCACCTCACCCTGCCCTGACACAACTTCCTGCCATTTCTTTGACTTCTGTCATTGGAGATGAGCTGTCCTCGTGTTCCATTCAGCTGAAGCCCTTCTGAAGTTTCTGCTAGCACCATCAGTGTGTGTTTGTCTGTCTGAGGGTGCTGCCTGCCCTGCCCTTGCCCCCTTTGCCTTCCCTCCAGGTAGCTGGCACTGGAGCCATCTGACATCAGTGTTGGGTTAGTCCTTCAGGCAGAAAGGGCAGAGCTGGTACAAGAATTTTGTAACCCGGCATCAAAAGTTTTCATGGTATTTACCAGGTGTAGAGAGTCCTCTGGGCAGGGATCCTTGAGCTGGAAGCTTTGACCAGGGTCACTGGTGCATGGGTATAAAACTTGCTGTTTAGTGGCTGTCAAAGTTGCCAGTTTAACCTGCAAGTGGTTCTGCAGAGCCACTTTGAGGCCATACAGGGCTGGAGAGCTATCCCAGCATAGAATCATAGAATATGGAATGTTTTGGGTTGGAAGGGACCTTCCAGATCATCTACTCCCCACCTCCAGCCACGAGCAGCATCTCTACTGACACACACCCCTTAAAGCCTCCACAGTCCAAGCGCAGGACTATTGCTGCCAGTGGAATGGGCACAGAGGAAAAGCAGCTGAGATCTGTTGGATCAGGCCATTTCCAGGGGGATGGCAGTCAACTGGTCTCTCTCAGGCTCCAGTAAAACACTGCTAGGCCCCAAAGAGTCACAAAAGGAAGATACTAAGAGGATAACACACAAAGAGAGAACAAATGCAAGGTGTGGGCAGATGTGGCCTTTAACAGAGCCTGAGGATAAGCAGAGCTGTGCATCTGTGGAGGAATTCATCCATGGAGAAAATCTCAATCCAAACTCAGTGGTAACAAATCTTGTGAGCTTCCTGCTTGTCTTTAACCACAAAAGCTCACATGTAAAAGGAACAATCAGCTGAAGGCTATAAAAAGAATCCTTACTGGAGAAAAGTCATGTCTAACAAATGCTGTAGACCCTCACTGAGCTGGGTTTGAGATGAGCAGTAACGTGGTGTAGAGCTGCAGTGAGACAGCTGGGATGGCTTTCCATTCCTTCTGCCCCTTGATGGGCTGCTCATCTTGATTTACTGTGACTTTTCATTTATTTTTGGAGAACAGTGAATGACACAGAACATGAGAGACCATCATTGTCCTTCTCAGTTTACAGAATGTCACTTATTCTTTCACTCAGCTTATTTCAGAAGCTCAGGAAGAAGGAAAAGCTTTTTCCCAAGGACTAGGATGCACTGCATTTCATTTTCAAATGTTGTTTTTGTTCTTGTTGGCCAATGGTTATAAATAGGTGGAACTGCCAAGATTGGCATCAAAATCAACATATTTGAGGGAAACAGAGGAAATGCAGCTTTTGCCTGAAGACTTTGATGCACTTTGTTTCCAAGTGACAGCATCCTCAGCCAAATTCCTGCTCTGGCTGGTACAGAGCAATTCATGAGATATCTGCTCTTACTGCACTTATGGCAGCTTTGCTCCTGCACCCAATCCCAGAAACAGTGTTTAGGGGAAAATTCCCTCTAGTTCTGTTGTGGTGCAGTTCTCATATTTCAGGAATATGCAGTAAACCTGAACAAGAAGATAAACATTTTAACTTATCAAGGGCTAAACGTGAGGGGCAGGTCCTTAAGTGCTGTAGAGTGTCCTGTTCCCCTTGGCTTCAATGGTGATTTGGGGAATTATGTGGTCCCCTTACAGGATTCTGACAGTCCAGGCAGGTGGAAGATCTAGGCCCCTTCTTGTTTAGGCTGGAAAAGAACTGTAAAACCATCAAGTCCAACCACTTACCCAGCACTGCCAAGTCACTGAATCATGTCCCCAAGTGCCACATCCAGACAGCTTTTAAACCCCTCCAGGTACAGTTGCTTTAAAGTTTGAATTTCCAAATTTTCCACATTTTTGTTAAAACCAAAATGTTCTGTAAAACATGCCAGGATTCTCTGAAATGTCATTAATTATGTTCTTGGGCTCAGAAGTGTGTCTGGGAGAGAAAAGCATTTACCTGGAAGGAGAGAGGGTCAAAGTCAACTTCTTCACTGCCTTCTTATGGTGAGTTGTGTTTGGACCTAATTTTTTTTCATGAGGTTTAATTAATCTATAGGTCATAGACAACTTTCCAGCTGGTCTGAAATCACTTTCTTGTCTTCATCCAGTGAATTGTCACCATATTTATGTTACTCAGGTTGTTTGGCTGATGACATTGCACTGAAAAGTGCTCTTGTCTCTCATGAAAAACTTTCAGTGTGTTTGCAGTGACTTGAGGAATAAACATCCATGCATCCCCACAGGGATTACTGAGCTGATAAAACACCCCCCCTGCTTGGCCAGACACTCACAGCTCCTCCATGTGTGCACTGGGGAAAGCCCCGGAGAGAGCTGCTTCAGCAGCCAGTGTCAATGCACCCCTTGTTTCCAAATTACACCTTCTCTGAAATATTGTAGCTATTATAAAATAATGAAATTACCCCCTTACCCCCCACTTTCATCAGCCTTTCAGCTGCGCTATGGTTGCCTTTCATTTATTTATCTAACATTTAAAATGTGTACCTCCTTCTGCAAGCTCCTTAATTAAAATACCACTTAAGTCTTTAGACTTCTCTACCAAGAAAATAATTGGTCTTGTACTGAGCAGATGCACTCCTTGATAACTGAATTCTGCAAAAGGCCACATCCTCCTTGGATTTCTTAATGACTATTTTGCAGTTTTCCTCATGCAGGAGACATTTTGTGTTCTGCAAGTTTAGTTTTCTAAATGCTCTTTTTGTTTGTTTTCCTCCAGAAAAAAGATGAGATGTTTCACAGAATCCCAGGATGGTTTGGGTTAGAAGGGATCCTAGAGCCCATCCAGTCCCACCCCCTGCCATGGGCAGGGACACCTTCCACCAGCCCAAGTTGCTCCAAGCCCCATCCAACCCGGCCTTGGACACTCCCAGGGGTGGGGCAGCCACAGCTTCTCTGCCCAACCTGTGCCAGGGGCTCCCCACCCTCACAGGGAAGGATTTCTTCCATAAATCTAATGTAAATCTCTCCTCTTTTACAGCCCTGTGCCAGCTAATTCAAAAGAGAACAGCAGAACATTCCTGGGATGCAATTTGTTTAACACTTTACAAGTAATGTGAACAGGAAAGGGAAGTAATTTGTAAAAAAAGTAAAAAAAAAAAGACTTATTGCTGCAGTATCTCCATGTTGGGTGATTATTTCAGAGGGGAAAAAAAGGGAAATAATAAAAAAAAATGTTTCTCAGCCTTGTAATTCAGAGGCTGGGAGGAACAGCAGTGATCCTCTGCCTTCTCCTGCCCACCTGTGCTCTGCTCCTGCCTCCCCTCTTCCATAAATCCTCCCCTGTGAAGGAAGGGCTGCGTGGCTGCAATCTGTGCAGTACCTTCACTCCATTCACAGCTCCTCATTCCCTCTGGATGAAACCTGGCACTTCACTCAGGATCCCCTGGCGCTGCTGGAGCACTTAGTGTGACCCACTGTGTGTTGGGAGTCTGGCTGCAAAAATACCTGGAAGGGCAAAGTCCTCTGGGTGGTGGTGAGGCAGGAGCAGGTGGGGCAGGAATGGCTTTCTTTCCTCTTTCCTTTTAGTTATTCTATTCACTTGTTTTTATTTTTTTCTCCTCCAGTAGATAGTGGGAAAAGAAAATGGAATTTTTTTTTAGTTAAAGATTTATTTCAGGGGGAAGCCATTTAGCACGACCAAGGAAATGGGTCTGTGATCCCAAATGTGATCTTTGGATGGAGGGAGAGACGTATGTCCCACAAAGCTTATTTTTCACATCTATCCTTACACAGAAAATAGATTTGTCTGGAGAATATACATTGCAGAGCATCTACTTATGACTTGGTGTGAGGGTGTTATCACTGAAGGAGGAATTAGTGGATTCTGAAATGTCCCAACTCTGCTGCCCTGGGGACCTGAACACACTTTCTGGGCTCTTTTTCCTCTGGTGTTTCCATTTAGGCCTTGCCCTTTGGATATTAACAAGAAAACATATTCTGCTGTTGAAATAAACAGTGTTGTCCCTCAAATGACCCTGTGAATCAAGCGGTAAAATCCTGATTACATTTGTCCTGTGAGCTGTAGTGGTGGGAAGGGAGAAGGAATAGAGGAGCAGAGGAAAGGAAAGCTCCATTGCTTTGGAGGTTGGAGACAACTAAACGATTCTGATGCCCAAAAACCAGAAAATAACTCTCTAAGACTCTTTTTGAGTATTGGAGCACAAGCTGTAGGTATCTGCAGTGGTGACATGTAGATGTGTCAGTGTAAGAATCTTTGTCACCTTCAACCTGTCTCTCTTGTGCAAAGCCTGTTTGTGTCTATGGGTGCGTTTCCAGACTGTCCACAACTGCTCCAGGGTGTTCATCTGGTCTTAAAAACCTGTGAAACCACTTATTGCTGGGGCTTTAGAAACACTGAGATCTTTGCAGTGAGTCATGAATCATTCCTCCTCATCTGTCCCTACAAGCCACATGAATTCTTTAAAAACCAGCACAAACTGAGCAATAACAGCTAATAAAAATATTTTCCTGAAGAAAAATAGTTTCTAAAAATATATTCACAGGACACATTTGTTGAATCTAAATGAGAGGTAAATATGAGCCCCGCTGTTTGCATCGTGTCCTCAGATAAAACAAAGCAAAAGGAGTTTTCTTTTTTAGCTCTTTTTTAGCAGTTTAATTCTCAAATGCAAGCAAACAAGCACACCAAATTGTGCTCCTGTTCCTTTCATCCCCATGCACTTCAAGGAAGAGCTCTTAGATATTTTCATTTCAGCAGATCAAATAGCAGAGATTTCCCCTTTATCTTTTGCTTTCCTTCTTCCCACTCCTGTCCCCACACTGCAAACCCCCTCCAACCCCTTTCACCTGGAGCTCTTTGTTTGTGTGTGAGCTCTCTCAGAGCCTTTGCAGTGCTGGAGGAGCCGTCGGCACAGCTGGATGTGCAAGACTGTGCATGTGGATCACACGTGTCTGGATGTTTCCAACAACAATCATCCAAGAGATCCTGATGTGCTGGTTCAGCACTGCCATGCCCAGCAGGAGCAGGGCAGGGACTGTCCCCTGTGCTGGCACTGACTGTCCCGTCTCGGATCAGTTCTGGGCCCTTCATGACAAGAGAGACACTGAGGGGTTGGAGCGTGTCCAGGGAAGGGAATGGAGCTGGGAAGGGGCTGGAGCAACAGGAGGGGTGAGGGAGCTGGGGGGGCTCAGCCTGGAGAAAAGGAGGCTCAGGGGGGACCTTCAGGCTCTGCAAGTCCCTGCCAGGAGTGGGGAACCAGGGGGGAGGTCAAGCTCTGCTCCAGGGAACAGGGACAGGAGAAGAGGGAAGAGCCTCAAGTTGCTCCAGTGATGGTTTAGATTGTATATTAGGGAAAATTTCCTCATGGAGAGGATTGTTGGGCGCTGGAACAGCTGCCCAGGGCAGTGGTGGAGTCCCCATCTCTGGAGGGATTTGAAAGACACATGGATGTGACACTTGGGGACATGGGTCAGTGGTGGCCTTGGCAGTGCTGGGTGAATGGTTGCACTCCCTGGTTCTTGAGGTATTTTCCCACCTAATTGGCTCCACGATTCCCAAAGACACTGTAAGGACATTTGCCTGCAAACACAACAATGTGAGAACTGGGTGTCCACACCAATGGAGAGCTGTTGGCTGAGCTCAGGGAGATGTTACACCAGATGCCATCCTGTCCAACACAGCCAGGAGCTGCAAGTCACTGTGTGCTCAGTATCAGGAGTGTCAGAGATGTGCACAGTCACCTTATGAGCAGGATTGGTCCCACCAAGCTTTAATCATCTGCATCTCTAAGTGAGAACACTCAGCTCCTTCCAGCAAGTAATTCCTTTGACCTGAGACATCTGTGTAGGCACTTCCAGCTTCTGCCATAGTCCCTGGACACCAAAGTTTCTCCAGTGGGTCATGGAGAGTCTACCCAAAATCTGCACTACTTCCTGAAGGATAAAGGAAGATCCTTACCATCCATCCCTGACATCTCCTGCTCTGGGAGCAGGATGTGCTGCCTGGGCAGTGACCCGTGTGCTGTTCAGCACAGGAGGCAATTCCAATTATGTGCCTATTGTAGCAAGGAAAAAGAAATCACTTGCGTGAATAATAATAATTTAGGAGGTTTGAATACAATCTCAGCATTTCTCACGTTTTGAATTTGATATAATCTTCACAAATACAGCTTTTCTGCCACCTAATTTTAAAGTTCTGGCATTAGTCAAGCCTGGCTTAAGTACTAATTCTAACTTGCATCCCAACCCCAAATTCAACAGAAGTCAGAGAAGCTCAGGGATTGACTGCATCATTGTAGATTGTTATAGAAGATTTTATCCATAAAGGACACATGAAAGAATGTATTAACAATATATTAAGTAGTGTCAAACAGCCTTGCAAACAGGTGCTCTTTGAAAATCCAGGCAAAGAGTGGCCGATGACATTGAAACTCACGTGGCTGTGGGTGATCTGTGGATATTGCTCCTTAATTCTTTTCTGCAGCAGCAGACTCTGCATGCTGGTATTGCCAAACCTCCCAGCCAACCTTGGTGCTCAGTTGTGGACGCTTAGTTGGCTGATAAAGGGTTACACAGACATGCTGCAGGTGGCTGAGTGGGAGCTTGGGAAACATCGGACTCAGCTAGTTCGAGTTGCTGCAGCTGTACATGATAACAGGAGGTTGTGATTAGAAAGGCATGAGAGAAGGTGGAGTCTTCCCTTAAAAAAGCATCCAATAATATGCGTAGGTTTCAGAATATGTATTAGCTCATTATATGCCATATAAGAATGCAATGTGTGAATCAATAAACCGATACTTGGTGATCACTCATATTGAGAGAACAAGTCTCCCTCGCTGCGACACTCAGTGTCCCACACCAGAGAGGCCACACCCAGTGGCCTCCACCAGAGCCTGGGTGGGCAGTCTGGGATTTGATGGTGGCTAAGATCCAAACAAGCCTGGAATATCTATACCTGATGGGAAACCCCCTGTCTGGAGGGGGAGTTCCCACGGCTTTTGTGTGCACATCGGTGTCTGCCAGCTCCTTTGTTACTGCTGTGAATCACAGCTGTCTTCTCAGGAGGCTGCTGAGTGTTTAGAAAGCTGCTCCTGAAGTTCACAGGGACATTCTCCCTGGGAATCAAACCACTGCTGTACTGTAAAGCTGAAGGGCTATAAAACAGAGAGCTCCAGATAAGGAAATATGAGTGTCCTTTCTTATCTCCACTCGTCCTAACAGGTGTCCTTGGGGTTGTAAATTTATGCGAGGGGAAGGGAAGAACAGTCTGAGGTATCTTTTCCCTTATCACAAATCTTTCCCAGGGCAGAAGGATTGACGTTACCATCGATTAAGGCTGAATTGTGGCCCAGGTCCCTTCTCCTACTGAGTGAACTGCTCTGGAAAATGTGGTTGCTCTCAGCGAGGCTGTGTGAGCTGCCTGGCAAACGGTGCCCTCTTGGGAACATTCCCTCAAACAAAACTCAAGCAGATAAATGGAGTGAAATGCCCACTTTCTCAGGGGCTTGTAATTCCAAAAAAATAATTTGTGTGCCCATGTTATTACCATTGTTACAGTTTTATTGCAGCCAGGCCAAAAAGTCATCTAGGAAATGAGGTGGAATTACACATATTTGTCACTTTTGTGGGAGGAATGACTCTTTCCATGTGCTTTCCATAGGACCCTCATTCATTCCAGTGCTTTATGCCTGTGGATATGTGGTCTGATCATGTTTCTGCAGAGGAGGACTCAGGCTCGTGATGTGAATGACTGTGTGGTGGAGAAGAATGAATTCCTGAGTTCTCCACTCCTGCAAGTGGTATTTGTGTTTGAATGCAGGCTTTCTTATCATATTATCCTGATTTTTTTTTCTTTGCACGCCATTCTCCATGAAAATGAGGATTTTCTTTCTCATCCCATCATGTTGTCATGGAAATTGCTCTTTTTCTTTTTTTTTTAATGCTGTGGCAGAAAAATGCTCTGCCTTGCTTGCAGCTCACAGGCAAAGCACTCCTGTGGAACTGATGAAATCTGGGACATACCCCACCTCTGCTTCTGGCGTTGCATTTAGTATCTTCAGCTCCCTCAGGGATAAGGACCTCTTCCTGTCTTCCTTTCTGCAGGGAAGCTCGGACACAGGTGGGAGCCCTGGCTCACATGGTCACAGCTCTGCCTTCCCTGCAGGGCCACCTTGGACCAGAGGGGCATTGCCGTGTTCCAGGGCTGGGTTTTGCACTCCTGTGTCACCCCCCTTTGCCCAGGGCAGGTGCCACACTGCCCAGGGGGATTTCAGCTGTGGGCAAGGACCACGGGGAGCTCTGCTGGGCTTGTCAAGCCAAGAGCTGCCTGTGAGATGGGAGAATTGCTGCTGCCAAGGAGGAGAGACAATAAAACTGCTCCAGCTGGGAACAGGGCTATGCTTGGTCTCTAGAAGAATAGGAAACACTTCTGCAGCAGGACTGAGGTGTTTCCTCTCAAAGAAAAATTAGATAAAAGTGAGGTTTTTGTCACCACTGCTTCTCGGAGCTCATGCCCCCTCCTGACAGTGCCTGACTCCTCAGGCAGTGAGGGCCTTGAAGAACATGAGCTTGAGGGTGTGAATCCCTGTGCAGGAAGGCTTTGGTGCTCTTCATGGGCTGTGGCACCACGGCAGTGAGGTACAGGAGACATGGGCTGGCAGAAGTGATAAATTCCTGCTGCCTTTAGCTCTCCGTGGTTCCTGAGGCTGTGGGGTGGTTGGAGGGAAGAGCCACCCCAGAAGGATACCCCATTGCTGTGGGATGTCAGTGGGTGCTCCCAGTTTTCTCCCAGGGGCTGTTTCACCAACATCTCCCTGTGAATAGCAGCTGGAATGAGCAGCTGGTGCTCAGGCACTGCCTTCTGTTATCACAGACCATTTAGGCACCTCAACCAGCCTCGTTGGGAGATAAACCACCAACTGGGGACCAAAATAGCCCCGTGTGGGAGTGAAAGGTTATCCAAAGCTTTGACTGCTTGGGGTGTGCAAGGGGATAGGGATATCTTTGAGACTGATGCAAACAGCTTCTCCCATGCCAGGTGTCAGCAACCTCAAAATACCTCAGCAAGGATGAAATTGTCTGTCATCCACTCTGGAATGCAGCTATGGAGCATGATTTTAGCCACAGGAGTCCATGAATATCCAGAGGAGGTTGCTCTGAAAATGCCAAGTAAGTTCCAATCTTACCATCTTCAGTAATTCTTCTATTTACAAGTGAATGGGGAAAAAAGGGGACAACTCCAGAGTCTGTCCTTACTGTTGGATGTCATAGGTGTTGTGAGTTTCCTTTCCCGGGGCTGTGGGAGCAAGTCTTCTGACCCTGAGAAGGAAATAAATTTATATATTTCTTCCCATGAAGTTTTTCAGATGGGGGAGAACAATGAGGTGAAATGTTGACTGATGGGGTAGGGAAGTCAGTGACAAGTTTGGACACTGGATGATCCTTGTGAGGCTTTTCTTTAGGACTTCATATCTGTTTATGAAGCCTGAGTTTCCATGCACTGATCCCAAAACCTGGCAGAAGTGCCCCTAATTCTCCTGTGTTCACTGAATGGATTTTCACCTTTCCCCAAAAATAACAAAATGATTTAACAAACATCTTTCTATTAAAGGGATAAAATCCCAGGAGGCAGGTAGAAAGGACAACAATCCTCAGCACCTAAATTAGAGCAAGACAGTCTACATCCTTCCCTCCCAGAGGGCTGGTGCTGAGCCAGACTGAGCTTTAGTACCCTGCAGTGACTTTCCCTCCTAGCTGAGAAGGACCAGCCCCTCTAGGGCAGCAGTGTCCCATGGGCCACCAGAGCCCTGTGTTTGGAGCTGCTTCTCACTCACGAGCTGCTCCCATCCATGAGCAGGTCCTGGGAGCTGCCCCTCACCCCTGCTCCAGTCCTTTGCCACTTCTGGCAGCCTTGCTAATAGTGTCTTATTTTAGCTGCTAGAGGAGTCTGTGTGACGTTGGGAATTAAACGTGCCCTCAGCTCACACGATTCTTTTCAGAGGTTTTCTGCTGCATGCACGAGACTCTTATTGCAAGTCCTTTGTCTTCCCTGCTTTTTAGGCTCAGATCTTCGGATCCTAATGTTGGACACTGGTGTGTTACTCCTCAAGAGAGTCTGTGTACTCATTTGGACCCTCCACATCCCAGCTGCTGCTGCTGGGGTGATGGGGAGATATGGGTTTTGATCTCATTTTGGTGCTGACTCTTCTCTCTTTTATGCGTAGAAACCCTCCTTGGAATGAATCAGTAGGTGCTGAAATAGGGAACAATGTCCGTGGTTCATAGAATAGCTCAGAGATCACAGAACAGTTTGGCTTGAGAAGGACCTTAAAGATCATTTTGTTCCGTGGGCAGGAACCCTTCCCACTAGCCCAGGCTGCTCCAAGTCCCATCCAGCCTGGCCTTGAACACCCCCAGGGATGGATAGCCACAAGTTTCCCATTTTCAGCAATAAAGGCCCAAATAGGGCAAGTTTTTGTGTTTATGTTGAAGTACTTTTGGCTCCATGTCTCGGTATGAGAAGGCAGGCTCACATTTCTGTGCTCTCAAACCCATGATGCTGAGAAGGGCTTTAGTTTCTGGAGCACAGGTCTGAGGAGGAACAGCTGAGGGAGCTGGGGGGGCTCAGCCTGGAGAAAAGGAGGCTCAGGGGGAACCTTCTGGCTCTGCAAGTCCCTGCCAGGTTGGGGAGAACTGGGGAGGGGTTGGGCTCTGCTCCAGGGAACAGGGACAGGAGGAGAGGGAACAGCCCCAAGTTGCATCAAGGGAGGTTTAGGTTGGATATTGGGGAAAATGTTCTCACTGAAATGGTGGTCAAGCACTGGAATGAGCTGCCCAGGGCAGTGGTGGAGTCACCACCCTTGGAAGTGCTCCAAAAAAATGTAGATGTGGCACCTGCCGACATGGGTTAGTGTTGGGCTTGTTGGGCTGGGCAGTGCTGGGGGAATGGTTGGACTTGATGATCTCAGGTGCCTTTTCCAGCCTCAGTGATTCTGTGATTCTCTAACGGTGCAGGACATTCTCCTCACCTGCACAACCTTGGATGACTCTCTGACAGCTCCCCAGCACAGGGACCTGCTGCAAGCAGCACTTCTACAGGAAAAGAGAATTTCAGGCAAGGAAGTTTTTCTTACCTGAATGTTGTAACTCCCCTGCACAAGGCTTTAGTTCCCCAAAAATGCCACCAAATTCCAGTCAAGGCTTTCCAGGGAAATGACTATAGATAGACACTGAAGGAGATGTGCAGAGGGCCCCCATCCCAAAGCAATTAGATGTGAAGATGCTCTTTAATTCCGTGCCTGTAATTAGTGTAATTGTGCAGGAAAGTGCCCTAACTGCTCTGCACAATTCCCCCCACGGGTGTGTGCCTTGTTCTTGCATTTGTTGGATGAGTTCACACAACTTCCTCCTTTGCTTTTCCAGGCAAGAGAGACTCTAGAGATTATGGGAAGGGGCACAGATTTAAAGGGACAATCAAGGAAAATACCACTTGTAAATTAAGGATAAAACTCTCTCTTTGGGAATTGCTTTTCAGCAGATTTGCTGATGGATAAACTGAAATAAAGGAGTTAAATCAAAGGGGCTGGAAAAAAAAGTAAAGATAATTCTGAAGGTTGAACTTCCATAATAAACACTTGCCATTTAGATGTACCTTTTGTTTGCAGCAGTCAGATCTGCACAGTGTGTTAGCACATGAGTGCATGAAAATTTGTATTTCCAAGCATTTTATTTTTCTTGTAGTCATTTAAATAATGCCAAATTGAGCATGAAGCTGACTGGATTCAATTGCTGTCATCAGATAATACAAGTGAGTGGGCTGGGGAAGATTGTCCTCCCTCCCAAGAGTTGCCCAGCGAGGAAGACTGTTCAAAGGCAGAGGGAGGGCAAGGAAATGTGGTGCTAAAACTCCTTTGGTTAATGACCATGGATGGCTGATTGCACATTGTTTAACTTTTGTAAGCCAAGCGGGAATCAGTGCTCCTACTGGAACCAGCTTGGTGAGGTTGGAGCCACTAAGCCAGGCTGGACAGGGCTTGGAGCAACCTGGGCTTGTGGAAGGTGTCCCTGCCCATGGCAGAGGGTGGAATGAGATGAACTTGAATGTCCCTTCCAAACCAAACCATCCCATGATTCTATTGCAGATGGGTGGAAGTGGTTCCCTATTCTTCCTTCACACACTCCAAGTATTCCATCACCGCTAATCCCAAGGGTGTTACTTGTGCCTGTCCAACAGCACAGTGACTCGGGGTCATGCCTGTGATTTGCAGGAAACAGCCACACAAAGAGAGCAGGAGAAAATTCCCTCTGGAAATTCTCAGAACACCAGCTCCTCAGCTGTTAGAAAAGCCAGTGGCATCCACAGGGGCTCACCTGAGTTGTCACAGCTGAGGGAATTTCAACAAGATTAGGGAAAAACAATCAGCAAGATGGGAAGGGAACTCCACACTGATCAATATTTCTCATTTATCACCACATAAATAGTCCTGTTGAACCAGCTAATTCTTCTGCCACCTCCCCAAGAGCTCCTGCAGTAAATTAAACCTGGGTGTTATGGGAGGGGGTGGCTGGCAGAGCAGGGAAATCCAGCTGTGGGAAGGTGATGTTTATATCCACATCTTGATCGTTGGAATAAGGGCACTTTGGTACCAGGGAACACCAAAAGGCAGGTTAAGTGCCAAGGTGCTGAAAATGCTCCTTGTGAAGAATGCTGGGGCAGTGTGTAGTCCAGGTGAGGTTTATTTAAACAGGTAAGTAATATTCAAGTGGCTGGTTGGGTCCCCCTCGGCCTCTGTGAATGATGTGTTTGTAGCACAGGACTTGTTGGAGCAAGGATTTCCAAACCCAGTATTTATTTGTACGTGATGTGATAGCAAAAAATGTCTGAATTCTGAACCAATAGGACTGTTTTATTTCTTCTGTGCTATGGACCTGTTCAAAAGCAGTTCAGTTGTTTGGGGTTTTTTTCTCACTTTTCCCCCCTCTGGGAATCTTGAATATTAATTTACACTTTAGAATCAGAATTTTATCTTGGATTTTTTTATTTATTTTTCCATTTGTTTTTCTGTAATTTGAAAATAATGGTTTCTTGTGCTAAACACTTGGTTACTTGTGTATTTTTCATCAGAATTTTATTAACTGAAGGAATACAGTAGGAGCTAGCACTGGAGTCAGAAAAAATCTTGGCCTGAGTGAGCCTCGCTCTTTGATATTAAATGTGAAATAACAGCATAGCTAAATAACTTTTTGCATAAAAAAAAAAAATCAGGAAAAATGTCTTTTCAGCCTTGAAAATGAGCACATTGAAGTATTTGTGCTGCTCATAGCAATGAAAGATGTTGTTTTGCTTTGCCTTGTCTTGCCTCTGCTGCCTGGATAATTCAGTTTAAAATACACTGTGAAACCCCAACACTGAAAACACACATTAAAGCAGCTTTTGACTGCTCAGGGCCCCAGTTTGATGGTGCTGAGACACAAAGGCACTTTGCCCCCTGACTCACTCAGGGCTGAAGGCAGCTGCAGGAATACCTTCATCTTCCCATCCACTACGAGCACCTTCCTTGGAAGGGACAGGATGACATGGAGGGTTATGGATTTTGGAAGCAGCTGTCACCTCACTGCTTCTTGCTCAGATGAAGTTTATCTGCATAGCAGACATTGATTTCACTGTAAAAACTTGTCTGAAGGTTTAATTAATGTTATGTTCAATCTACTTTATTTATTCCTGTCATTGACTTTAAATCATTCGTGTTCCCGGCACTTGTGTTTAAGAGGGATCAGTGTGGGAAAATTGTTAAAACTCCAGTATTGCAGCCACTGTGCCACTCTGGGGCATCCAGAATGTTTCCTAGAAAGTGAGTTTTAGCAGGAAAAATTGAGTTTTGTGAAGAGTTGATTTCAGGAACTCCATTTTCAAGTCTTCTTCTATGCATGGGCTACTCTGGAAGTAAATATATAAATGTATTTCTGTGTGAACTTTCTATACATACTTGTGTTGTTTTGTTCATTAGTCATTTGTTTGTTATTAGTGGTTTTTTCCCTTTTCCTGCCCATGTATTTTAGATCTGTCATCCAACACCAGGAAGATTTGTGGTAAATCAGATGTAAAGTGGCACCTTTCTATCTTTCCTACCAAGATGTGGGGGGAAAACTGGAATTCAATGTAGTTTCTAATTTGGGGGTCAAAAACTGTGGCGGTTTTCACTCGGTGTCCACCCAAACCTCCAGGCGCCCCCTTTCCCAGAGGGAAAGGAAAAGGAGGAAAGGTGAGAAAAAAAAAAACTAGCTGAGAGATAACGGCAAAACAAACTCAGAGTAGCCAAATACTTAAATTTATTACTAACAAGATAAGAACTAAAACTAATAAAACTAAAAAGTAAGAAATAAATCAGTCTTAAGAACACCCCTCTCCTCCCACTCCTCCCTTTTCCCAGCAGTTCCAGGGAGCAGGGAATGGGAGTTTTGCAGTGGGTTGTTGGTGCTGCCATTGCTCTTGTCCTGGGGGTCACCCCATGGGCTGCAGGGGGGTCTGTGCACCCCGATGGATCTCCGGGGGGTGTGGGGGGGGAATAGCTTTCAGTCCTTCCCCCTCTGCTCCAGCGTGGGGTCCCTCCTTCACCTCTTCCTGCTCCGACCTTGGTCTCTCACTCTGCGTCATCATCTCATGGCTGGAATTTCCAACTGCCCAACACTCCTAATTCTTAACTATGTTATCACAGAGGTGTGACTGTGATTCTTAATTGGCTCAACTTTGGCCATCAGCAAGAAGTCCCTCCTGGCCCTGGCTGTCATTGGCTCCAGAGGACAGAAACTTTTAGCAGCTTCTAACAGAAACCATCCTGGAAGCCCCCCCTTTCTACTAAAATTCAGCTACAGAAACCCATGACAAAATCTTCCCTGGCAAAAAGAAGCTATTTTCAATACCTTGGGAGTTTTGGAAATTTGAGTTAGTAAAAGGCAAGAGTGGAGGAAAAAGAAATAAATCTTTGATTAGACATCAAGCCCAGAGGGCAGGGGGTTAGAATGATCTTAAGGTCACTTCCAAGCCAAGCCAATGGGTTCAAGTTTGCCACAGTTTTTACTACAAATGTCCTTCAGTTCCTTTCTGAAAGAATTAAATAGTCAACCCTGTAAACATCCTGTGGGTCTAAAAGGAATCTTGCACCTCCCTAAATTCTGGCCTGCCCCAAGCCCAGATTTGCTGTTGTCTGAGTCCATTCATATGCCCAGATGTCACCTCTTGGTTACTGAATGTCCTGCTTAAGAGAAGGAGAACAACAGAACCTTTATTTGGTGTCAAATGTCCCTAAGGGGAGAGCATGAAGGTTTCTGTCCACATTCTGCAGGCTGGCCTTGTGACATGGTGTGTTTTCACAAGTGAAAAATAAGCACTCTGCTGCTCAGCCCATGCTTTTGAGCTTTGAAACTATTGAAAGATGGCTGAAAAGGTTTTGAAAAGAAAAGGTGGGGGAAAAAACCCAATCCCAAAAACCCTGACAACAAAACATCACCAACTTAACCCAACTTGGAAATGATGTTCCAAAAACATCCATTTGTAAGCATGGCCCTGAAATGTTTTATGTAAAATAAGGGCGGGTCCCCAGATGGTACCATTAGTGGATGCTCTCATTCCCAATGTGTTTCCAATTACAGATTCATCTGGGTTGGAAAAGACCTCCAGGACTGAGCCCACCTTGTGCCCGATGCCCACCCTGTCCCCCAGCCCAGAGCTCTGAGTCATTCCTTGGGCACCTGCAGGGGTGGGCACTCCAAACCTCCCTGGGCAGCCCCTTCTAATGATTAACTTTTGCTTTTGCCTGTCCACAAATCTCATGTTTTCACCTGTAGAAAATCATCTAAAGGGTGATGGAAATAATGGGTTCAGGAGGGAGAAGCTGCCCAGGGTAGTCAGGCAGCATCCCAGGTACTGTGCCCAGGTCCAACCTCCTCTTGGAGGTGGAAAGGAAAAACCCAGGATCCTTCACTGCCAATTTTGGCCCCTTGGGAAGGTGTGTTCATGCTGGTGCTGTTGGCTGGGGCAGGAGCCTGTCCTGCAGTGTCAACTCTGCAAGGACCTCTGAGAGTTGTGCTCCAAACACACACGGTGAGCCCTGCCATGGTGAGCACCCTGCATCATGTGGTCCATCCTGGGAGAATCACAGAACATGCTGAGCTGGAATGGACCCACAAGGATCATTGATCCAACTCCTGGCCCTGCACAGACACCCCAACAATCCCACCCTGTCCCTCAGAGCATTGTCCAAACCCTCCTGGAGCTCTGGCAGCCTCGGGGCCGTGCCCACTGCCCTGGGGAGCGTGGTCAGTGCCCACCACCCTCTGGGGGAAGAACCTTACCCTGAGATCCAACCTCACCCTGCCTGACACAACTCCAGCCATTCCCTGGGTCCTGCCAGAAGACTGACAGTAAACCAGAGTGGTGGAAACTGCTCAAAGGAGTCAGAAAAACCTGTGAGAACAACCAGAAAAAACTATTGCTTCCTGGAGACAGAAGTTCTCCAGCTGTGCTCTGTGGGGGCACGCGCGTGAGAGTTGGCAGTGCCAGAGCAGCACCTGTGGGGCTGAAGCACCACAAAATTCTCTCCCTTGACCCCCGAGTTTTTCCACCCCCTCCTGTCTCCAAGTTTACCACAGTGCCCAGATGTTTTTGCAGGGGGATGGGAGGTCTGAGCAGCCTCGTAGGAAATGGAGTTTTGTCACACATCAGTCAGCATGAAATTCTCCATGCTTTTGTGTTTCCCCTTCAGCAGTTAGATCCTGTAAGCAAATGACACTTCCAAAAAGTTTATTGAAGGAAAATATTAAATGTCCTGGAACTGGTTTTAGGTTGGTATCAAGGGAACACTGTCACTGCTGTCTAGTAGAGGTGACTCTGTGCGTAAAAGCCTCACATAATGTTAAGAACAACCTTCCCTGCCTGATTCTTGAGGCTGAGACCCTCTTTCCTCTGTCCCAAGGACCCTCCTATTGCTGTCCCACCTGTGTGGCACTGTGGGACCTGCTCAGATCCCCACAGCAGCCTGTACCAGCATCCCAGAGGGAAAAGAAAGGTAATTAAAAACCCAACACACAACCCACAAAGCCAAGAAGCTTCACGGAAGGATGAACGTTATGCAAACAGATCTAGAAAAAAACAGAATTAATAAAATATATGCTGCCCATGCATTATGAAACACATCTGTCTGCAGAGTGACATGCCAACTCTAATTTTTCCTTTGGCTTGTGAGAAGTGGTCAGGATGGAAATGTCTGCTTGCTTTGGTGAGCAGCCACCTGCAGATGTTTGCATACACCTTTTTTCCCCCCTTTCCCATCTTTGTGTCTGAATTCCACAGAGGGTTTGTGGAAGGGGTTGGGGATGCACAGATGATTTTTTTTTAATGCCTTAGAGGTTTGAATTGAATGGTCCATCACCTAGATGGAGGCACGAGGCAATAAATGCAGCAGCTGAGGCTGGTGGTCCATGTAGCCAGGGCAGGTTTGCTGGGTAGGATTAGGTAGGGTTGTGGGAGCAATATCCTCCTCGTGTCCCTCCATCCTTCCCAGTAACAGAGCAGTGTGTCCTGCTGATGCTGTGAGGGATCACAGCCCACCCCTGGAACCAAAGAGTTTCTCCCAGGCCTTGTGTCTCAAGGGTTTCTGGAAGGAAACTGCCCATGGGTAAGGAGCAGAGTAACTGCGCTCTGCAGGAAGGTGCTTGGTCCCTGCCATCCTTGTAGATGCAAACAGGACCTTTCCAGCCCTCCCATTTTATGGACTTCTTCATATACTTCCACTTCAGTATCTGTTACTGATGCCTGTCCTTCAACAATACGATGTGACTGTGTTTCCCACGGACCAGCTCCTTCCTGCACAGACACATCATTCCCTTAGTTCATATTTGCTTGTTTTCCTTTCTACTGAGTCTGCAAAACTCCAGAGACAACAGTCTGTCCTGGGGTTAGAAAGCTGCTCTGGATGTATTGCATATTAAATGTTTAAAGTGGGCCAGGCAGGTGCAGTGAGGTGGATGTGGGACCCACCAGCTGCAGAAATACAACATCTCAGAAATCCTCTCCCTGCCCCTCCAGGCCCAGCTCTCCATCAGGTTAAATACTCAGGACAGCAAACAGAAGGAGGAAAATGGGCTTCATTGGAAATGAATGCTCCCCAGGGCAGTGAGCATGGCCCCAGGGCTGCCAGAAGTCAGAGAGTGTTTGGATAACGACCTCAGGGACAGGGTGGGATTGTTGGGGTGTCCTGAGCAGGGCCAGCAGTTGGACTCAGTGATCCCTGTAGGTCCCTTCCAGCTCCGAATATTCCTGGAAGTGGATGCTGCTGTCACTGGAGCTGTTTCTGGTGCAGCAAGTGCCAGGCAGCTCCTGACAGGAGAACTCGGTGCCTGGCAGAAATCTGGGTTTGTACTTTCAAAGTCAGGCTTCAAGACTGTATCAATGAACAAGGAGCAGAACTTTCCTGCTATAAATATTTGAACAGCCGTTTGTTAATTTTTGTTACTCTCAATGTGGATTAATTGCTGTTTTATTATCAACTTCAGCTTCTATTGGTTTAGGATTTACATCTTAAATGATAATATCAGACTTTGCCTTGAATAAAACATTCTGTAACCTAGAGGAGTTCATTTAGACTGGTGAAGGTGAACTGACAGATTAAAGCAGCACAAAGATCCTGATGTGTTTTACAATGGCAGGAATGCTCATTTGGAGTTTTGTAAAACAACACTGCACATCTCAGGCAGCTCAGCCTCAAATGGGAGGTGATAAATGCTGCTGCCTTTGGAAACGCTGCTGCTCCTTCTTGTCTCCCTGTGATTGACTTCTGCACCTTCCCTTTCCTCAAAAGATAATGAGGTGTCACTTCATATTACTAATTACACAAACAAGGAAGGATAGAAAGAAGTGACCCCCTGCACGTTGTTCTTTCACCTAATTAGCCGGGGTGGGTGTGGGATCAGCCAGCAGGGGTGTCTGCAGTGGCACAGCTGCTGTGACCCACCTGATTCTCCAGCTCTCAGAGCCACAAGGACAGGAATGGAGCAAGTCAACTTGTGCTCTAACCCCACTCCAGTAAGAGATGTAGGAGATTTAGAATCACACAACAGTTTGGGTTGGGAGGGACCTCTAAGGCCATCTAGTCCATCCCCCCTGCAGTACTGACTAGATTCAATTAGATGAGGTTATGAGGAGCCCCATCCAACCTGACCACGAATGTTCCGAGGGATGGAACAGCCTCTCTGCACAGCCCCTGCCAGGGCCTCACCACCCTCCGTGCAAAAAACCTTCCTCCTTGTATTTGCTCTAAATCAATTCTCTTTTAGTTTAAAAATGTTACCCTTTGTCCTCTTGACACAAGGCAGGATTTATCCAAAGGTGGATGGAAACCCATGACCAGGTGGGTGGACGGAAACCAGACCTGTTTGTTTGGGGTTTTGGGAAGAGCTGGATTATGTCTGGAGTACACCATATACCTAGTCTAATGTAGGGGAGGCATGATCAGATCCATGGAAATGTGCATCCTTGTCTGCCAGGAGACATGCCATTAGTTATTACTAATTATTCACACCTGCTATGAATAATTATCAAGTACACACAGGCTAATGAGTGTACAGCTGAGCCTCCTCTCTGGCTCAGTTCTATGGCTTTGGTCTCCTCTGCCTGCTCTGCTTCCCTGCAGCCACCCTGCCCAAGCAGAAGGCACTGGGCAGGCGGGTGAGAAGGGCAAGTTTGGGGTTACCCAGTGTTCCATGAAAAAAAAAAAAAGGAAATTCAGGCTTTGGAACAGACTGCTTAGAGCCATTTCTTGTCTTAATCTGACACCTGGGCACAGGAGCTGCTCTGCAGGGCTGGGTTAGGGGCTTCCTTGGACCTGTCACAGGTGGAGGAAGGAGCCTCAGGAGAGCTCCTGGCTCTGCTCCCCTACAAGACACTGTCACCGTGCTCATGTCCCAGGGATGGGGCCAGAGAGTGAGCCAAGGCAAAGGCTCTGAATTCAAAGGACTAAACAAATAAATACACATGTGAGAAAAACATCACAGGGTTTAACACAGAGACAGGGTGCTTGGGAGTATTATTGGAGAGGTTCATTTAATCCCAGAGGGATCCTCAGGGACAATGGCACAGGAATAGCTCCCCAGACCTCCTTGCCCTGGACTGCCAGAGGCTACGTGGGCTTTGTGACGTTGATTCACCCGTGGAGCTGAGGGGAATTGGATGATCCACATGACTAACAATGAGATTCAGGATTGAATTTATTTCACATGAGATAGTTAAAGCTGATGCTTTTGTACTCCGAGCCTTAATCTGAATTTAATCCAGGCTGGTGATGAGCAAAAGTTTATCCTAGTGGGAATATTTTGTCACCTTGCATGAAGTGGTCTTGGCGAGGTGGACAGGCAGGAGCTTGAATGAAGCTGATGTAGGAGGGAGCAGTGGGGTCAGCCGCTCCCTCCTGGAATGTGCTGCTGGAAAAGCAGTTTTCCAGTGCTCTCAGTGTCACTCTGCTGGCAGCACTGCAGGGAAACATCTCTCGGGGGCACAGTCGGACTGGCACTTCTTTGCACTTGTTTTTCCTCCGGGGTTTTTGCCTTTGGAAAGGCTGGTCTGTGTAACACCACCTGTGCTGAGGTGTCATCATTGCTTGAGCAGACTGTCCCACTCGGGGTTCCCTTGCAGTGCACAGGGCTGGGAATGTTTCTCCAGTCCCAGCTCTGCGTTTCTCTGACTTGGAGAATCTCTACCTCTTTTTAAAAGGTGTATTTTGCCCAAGATTTGTTGGGGAAATTTTGAGTGTCCCCCTCACAGATGCTGCAGAAATTGGAGACATCAGGAAGTCATCTTCATTTAAAAAGAGATCACTTGAGCACCAAGCCACACTGATTTTCCCAAGATTTGGGGGTTTTGAAAGCCTGGGGAGCAGCCTGGGATCATCACCAAGGAGGACAGGAGAAGGCAACCACCAGCTCCTGATGAAAGAGGAGGCAACGTGGGGGCAAGGAGTGGAAAACTGGGAGTGTGGCAGCCAGTGGGAGTGGGCAAAGGAGCCACATCCCTGTCTTTGAGCCGTGCTGAGCAGGGAACCACGGATGTGGTGACCTCCCAGACATCAGCTGGGCTTGCTGCCACCACTGAGCCACCCCTCAGAAAGTGTGGAGTGAGGAATGTTGGAGTGAGCTCACACAGGAGGAGGGGGGCTTCGGGTACGCTCTGAGCTTGGTGCTTAATTACATTAATTGGGTGGGCACGCTTTCCATTGCAATTGTGCTTTCATGGCTATTTGAAGTCTGTTTAAATGTTTGCAGAGCTTTAATGGCTGTTAATTAACAGCTGGATGCAAATATGTAGAAGGTGGGAGCACAGCCATTTTGGGTGCACACACATTCACCCCTTCCCATGCCATCCCACAGTGTCCCTGCTGCCAAGGGGTGATGGCTGTGCCTGCCCTGAGGAGCTGCTGCCAACAGGAGGTCATGCTTTGGGGGAACACCAAGATACCCAGTGAAATCTGGATCTGGAAGAGGGATGTCCAGTCCCTGGAAGTGTTAAAGGACAGGTTGGATGGAGCTGTGAGCAAGGTGGACTAGTGAAAGGTGTCCCTGCCCATGGCAGAGGAATGGAATTAGGTGGTCCCTGAAGTCCCTTCCAACCAAAAACAATTCTAGGATTCTATAATCTCTGCAATTTTCTGCACAAGGTTCCTAAAACATGCTGGGAATTGAGGCAGAGTCAAGCCTGCATGGGGTTCATGGTGAGGGGGGGCTTAATTAATCTCATAATGAAGGGCCAAAAGCTCTTTCTGGTGCAGGAACTAAATTAATCCAGATTCAGAGCTGTTCACACTGAGACCTGCTCCCAGATTGGAAATGGTCTTAGCTGTTCTTTAGAGAGAGAGAGCATAAAATCAACATTACCCTCAGTGAGACCATTTGTGTCTCTCTGGTGTGGTTTGGGCATCCTGCAGTGCATCACTCTGAGACTTTACAAGGAAAATATTCCCCCACATGTGAAAACAGCATTTTTGTGATGTCTTGAGGTGTTTCATCAAATGAGAAAGTGCTGCTGGAGTTTAGAGGGAGCAATGGATGCTTTCTAAGCCATGTGAACCCACCATCCCTCCTGGAAGGGGTGGGTGCCAGATGCTCCTTTCACTTTTAAAATTAACCTTTATGGGAAGACTAACCTAAAACATATTCTGGTTATAGCAATAAAGTTTAGGCCTTACCACACAGTTAGATCAGTGACCAAGGTGATCTTCCACTTCCTCGTTTCAGTTGGACCCACCAGAACTAAACAATGTATTTCCACAAAAATATCTCCTTCCCTGCTTACTTTGATCACTTGGGGCTGCTTTGGCCTGAGGTTTGGATGTTCTGGCAGGTGGAGAAAGTAAGCTGGAATTTTTTAGTGCTGGAACAGGATACTGAAGTGGGTGGGTGATGCCAGGAGGTTACAAACAGGACAAGGGAATCAGTGGCTGAACTTATCTCGGTGCTCATTAAGGTGGAACCTTGTGTGTGGGCAGAGCAGGGCCATGCTCTGTGCTCTTTGCTCCCCAGGAATATTATTCTCTAAGTGTCTTTGAGCAAAGGGCACCTTGCAGCTGGCTGGGAATTCCCAGATGTGCCTAAAGCCAGACAAATATTGTGGATGGTTTTTTTTCCTTCTTCCAAACTGAAACATTAGAGAGAAAAGATACAGGACAAAGGAAACCAGAAAATGATCCTGTCTCTTAAAACCCCAACAGATGCTGATGGCTTCTGAAAAGCATTTTTTGGCACCACCAAATATTCTGTGACCCCTTAGCAAGAAATCTTCTTTTGGCATTACTCTTTTCCATTTGAAAGCATCAACCCAAAACTAAAAGGGCGAAGTTTCCCCTGGGAGAGCTCCAGTTTCAAACATTTTCTCTCCTTTTGCCAATGCAATGCAAATGCACGTGCTACTGACCCCTTTGGAAACTTGACTTTCACTGACTTGGCTGTAACTGGGCAACTCCCACTGCCCACTCCAGCCTGTGACAGCCCAGCAGGGTGGGATGCTGGGCTGGTCCTCTCCACTTGGGTGTTTTGGCCAAGGATCTCAGCCCTTCTCTGCACTGGACCAGGCTCTGGTGAAAGGGACACAGGGGGAACAAATGCTTCCACGTGTCCAGGACTGTTTGCAATGAGAGCCCCAGAACCCAAAACTGTGCCAGGACACCCAGGACACATCCCAACCCCAGAACCCAAAACTGTGCCAGGACACCCAGGACACATCCCAACCCCAGAACCCAAAACTCTGCCAGGACACCCAGGACACATCCCAACCCCAGAACCCAAAACTGTGCCAGGACACCCAGGACACATCCCAACCCCAGAACTCAAAACTGCGCCTGGACACCCAAGACACATCCCAGGCCCTCCCACCTTGCAGTCTATCACCTGAGCTCCTGTCTGAGCCTTCCCCAGACTTCCTTCTGCTCTCCTGTTTCCCCTCCAGTTTTCTCAGGCTCCTTCTAGACAGTGTCCCCCTGGTGTGCACTCCCTTTTTGGGCTGGAAGCTGCAGCAGAAACCAAAGAAATGTGTTTACTGTGCTTTTCAGGGCAGTCACAGGCCCATCCTCTTGCTTCCCTTTGCAGTGGCTCTGTGCAAGCTCATACTAAAACTCTCCTGAGGATCTGTGCTTGACATGTCAATCCTGTCAAGCATTACTGAGCCAAATGTGGAAGGCATTAGAGTTTTGCTTAGTTCAGAGTCTTTTCACAGAGTCCCAGAGTGGTTCAACTTAGGAGGAACCACAGTTGGACATCTGGTGCCACCTCCTTGCCCAAACAGGGGCACAGGGTTGTGTCCAGGCAGTTCTGGAATATCCCCAGTGAGGAGACTCCACACCCTCTCTGGTCTCTCTTCAGGGCTGGGTCACTGCCCAACAAAAAGTTCTTCCTCCTGTCCAGGTGGACCTTGCTGGGCATGAGTTCCTGCCCGTCCCTCCTGTGCCAGGGCTGGGCCCCCCGAGCAGAGCCTGGTCCGTGCTCTGCCCCCTCCCTGCAGGCACTGACACACACGGGGAGATCCTCACTCAGTGTCCCCTCTGGAGGTTGAACAACCCCATCTCCCTCAGCCTTTCCCCATGAGAGAATGTTCACTGAAACTTTCTTGACCCAACATTATGTTTCAAGAAGAGAATTTTTGTTCACCTGATTCCAACCACCAGAAACAGGACAAAAGATGACAAATGCAGCAAGGTGAGGACACGCTCATCTTCCCATCAGTTGTATCTTTGCTCCTTTCTTGGCAGGTGTGTTTAGAGGGTCTTGTCTTGAGGCAGCAGGTGAAAAAAGGGTGTCCAAGTAGGAGTCAGGTCCTCCTGTGGGGATGTGCAGCTCCACCCACTGCTGTGTCTACCATCCCAGGCTCTTCCCAGCACCCTGGAGTACAGAGCAGCTTCTTGTCCCTGTTTTGTGAAGGTCCCACAAGCAGCTCATTGCCACCCCAGGCAGTGTCCCAGCTCCCCTCTGTCCTTCCTGCTGATGGCACTCTGGGTCTCCAACAGTCTCCTGCTAAAATAACAAAGTTTAATCTTCCTTTTTTTCATCTTTCTTTGACTTTCAGTATAAATTACCTCATCTGAGATGCCACTAGAAATTGATTTGTTATGCAAAATACTTGCCAAATAAATAATGAGCTCCTAAACTAGTCTATATGCAATAAGACAAGGAGTGAATTATTACTAGTGATTTCTTTTATCATACACAGATTAAATTATTTCAGAGCCCTGATTCCCAGGGCTGGGCCGCCTCCGAAAAATGTGCTGGTGACACTTAAAACCACAAAGCCCCCCTCTGTGCTCTTTTATGATATTAAATGTCACCAGTTTCCTCATTTTATCACATTATTACAGCCTTTTCTTGCCTGGAAGGAATCAAATTAATGAAAACTGAAAGAACCCAAGGTGTCTGCCCATACATCTCTCATAAAATCATCTTCCACATTACACAACAAGTTTTGAGGTGATGCCACAAGGCAAAAAACCCAAACCAATTTAAATAAGGCCAATTACAACACCTTTAAAAAAACCCCACCAACCCAATCCCAGACCTGAACAACTTTGTTGCTTATTTGAAGGTCCTGATAAAGAGACCAGAAAATTTATTTAGCAGAAATTCTCCATTTTATTTGCTCCAAGTTTTGTCTCTTTGTTGGCTCTGAGGGTATTTTCTCACCTTGTTTTATGCACAGCTTCTGGAGGCAGTTTTTGCATCACTGTCCTCAGGTTGGCAGAGTGTTCCCACCATGGTACCGAGCAGAGGACATTGGTAGTGGGGCATGGAACTCTGCAGGCTCTGAGATGCCCCTGTACCCTCTGCCAGCTGTTTGGGGGCCTTGGTGAAAAGCTGTGGGCACATGGAGAGCGGTGCCACACCTGGCACTGTTGGCAGCAGGGCCATTGAGGGAATGAGCCGTGGAGACTGGGCAAGCCTGAGGTCCTTAGTGGTGATGGCCAAGTGCCAGGGCTTCTCCTTCACACTGCTGTGCCCACCAGACTGGGTTAATGGCTGGAGCTGCTGATCTTAGAGGTCTTTTCCAACCTCAGAAAGTCTGTGATTCCATGTTTGGCCTTGAGGACTACAGGGACAATACAGCTCTTGATCACACACCTAAAACACGAGATGAGACCTGATGCCAACAGATCCCAACACTCACCAAAACACCTTCAGAGGGAGGAATCCATAGAACAGAATAGTTCAGGTTGGAAAAGACCTCTGTGGTCATCAAGTTCAGCTGTCGCCTCAGCACCACCTCCATGTTCACCACTAAACCATGTCCTCAAGTGCCACATCCACATCCAACCCAGGGATGGTGACTCCACCACTGCCCTGAGCAGCCTGTTCCAAGGCTTGGCAATGCTTTCAGTGTAGAAATTCCCCCTAATAGCCAATCGGAACCTTTCTGGTGCAACTTGAGGCTGTTTCATCTCATCCTATCACTTGCCACCTGGGGGAAGAGGCTTCAGAGCTTCAACCCAGCGTCCCTTGTTGCTGGACCACAGCTCCTGTCTCTCTCTGCTCCAGGCTGTGGATCTTCTGCAAGCAAGGGAGGTTTCTCCAGAGCCATCAGCACTCAGCTCTCCATCCCAGCTCCTGGGAAATGCAGGTGCAGCAGCTGATGCTCTCCCTGGGGGCTTCAGAGGGGAGCCAGTTCGGATTCCTGCACTGAATTATCACTCTCTTCATTGCCTGTAAAAAGACCTGCTGGGACTCCTTTCCTGGGATCTTCTACAAATGTTCAGCAAAGAAAAGAGAGGAAAAAAGCTAAGGTGGGTAACATGAGAGAAACCCTTGTTGTGAAACAAAGAATGGGCCAAGAATGACTGGCTGCTTTTGGTGCTGATTTTACTGTGGCAAAATGAGCCATTATTAGAATTGCATTAGGCAGCTAAAGCCACTTCTCAATAAAGTGGGCTGTGTCCACTAATGCTTGAAGATGCTTATTATTATTTATTGATATATAAAAGCTGCTCTATGAGTTTTATTTAAGGCATGCCAGGCACGATTACTGTAATTTGCTAACGTAAAAAAAGAATTTCCTATTACACTAATGTCACCTTGCTAAAGCTAAAGCTCTTGTTTTTTTTTCTGCAATCTCTTGCTCCAGAGGGAATTCAGCACAGCTGCTTAGGACAGTGTTGTCTTTGTGCCACTCACTGTGGTTAATTGATTTGTGGGCAACCTGGACTATCAATTGCAGTTCAAGCAATTCAAAGTGTTGGTGCACGAAGAGCACCTGAATGGTTGTTCATGAGGGGTTTGGATTCTTTAACTAGCCCCTGGCTCTCAGGTTGAACCCTCTGTGCCTGGAGCATGCTCAGGCTGCCATGGTGGGTCTCTGCTCCTGCTGAAGGTCTTGCCTTTGGGGGAAGCATTTCCCCACTGCTCCACAATACAGAGTGTCTAGGAAATTACTACATTGGAGTGACTTTGAACAAGCATTTTCCAGAAGCCCAGAACCTTCTGGGGAGTGCTTTGCTAGCTCTGTTGCTGGGACTGGCTGAAGTCTTAACTACCCTGGAGTTGACTGGCCTGGAGATATCTGGGACATGATGTTTAATTGCTCAGCCTGTAGTCCTCATGTGTAGCCAGAAACATTTTTGCCAGAAGGCTGGGCAGTAGGTTGATGATTTGCTTCCCAGTCCATTCCTCCTGCTGTGAACCAACAATCCAGTGCTTTCCAGCCCTGTATGTAGCATTACTGAAAAGCAACTACTGCTTAAATCTTTCCATGGAAAGGCTTCAAACTGCTGTGGTCACACCCCTTGCATTGCAAGAGTTCACCTTTGAAATGAGCTCCAGTGCCAATTTTGCAGAGGTATGACCTGCAGGTGGATCCAGCATCGACCAGCCCCAAGGGGCATTGCAGTTTCCTGCCACCACTGTTCTGCACAGCCTGCTGCAGGTGGTCCTTGGTGGCACCAGGAGAAGGTATCACTTCGGATGCCAAAGCTCCTTTCCCAAAAACACGCAGTGGGAACTGTGTGTGGGATAACTGGCAGGAGGTTTGGAGGTCCAGTCACCCAGCACATCCCCACCAGGCAGGTGGGACAGGACCTGTGGCATTGCAGGGCTGGGGAACCATCCTGTGTGCTCAGGGCAGCAAACACAAGCTCTCAGCACCTCATACCTCCCCTGCCCAGGGTGGTGGCAGCAGCTCACAGGTCCAGCAGGTCCAGCAGCACACGTGGGTGGTGGGCCCGTGTAAGGCAGGGACTTTTGGACCTCCTTGCTCCCATCACCTGCCATGCCAGCTGCTCCCCTGCCAGCCTGGGTGGCCTGTAAGGGTGAGTCTCAATGTCTACCAAGCACGAAAACGACTGCAGAGATGACTGTGGCCACTGGGCAACTTCATGCCAGGACGCATTTTGCTGCTTTTAAACTGCTTTCTGCCCTTTTATTTTCCAATTTGATACTCACAATTTCCTTTATTTTTCTTTTCTCTGAAGGTGGTTTTCACACCTTTCACCTTTCTTTTTAAAGGGAAGAGCATTCCTAAAATTAGATTTAAGTAATCCTGGTCAGGGTCAATGTTCTCTTGCAGACACCAGGAGGGTCTGTCCCCCCACACCAGTGCAGACAGGCACCCTGTGGACACCTGGACCTGTTTTATAGTCCTGACAGGGATGTTTTCCTCCAACAATACCGAGGTCTGCTGCCATTTCATGGAGAAAATGGAATTTATTCTCATTATGAATTTATTTTTACTATGGATTTATTCTCATTATGAATTTATGATTATTGTGAAAACATTTTAGAGCCTGAGGGTGGCAGCTGCTGCCAAACATCGTTCAGCTTCCCATTCCTGAGTGGGTGGTCACACTACAGTATGGGTGGGTTCGAGCATGGATGGCTGAGGATGGGGCAAAGAAAGGGTGAGAGATGCAGGGAAGGAGGCAGTGGAGAGGCAGCTTTGCTGCCCGGGGGGGGATGGCCCTGGGTTCAGCCACCTCCCAGGGCTGCTCCAGCACAGAATGTTGTCCCACTCCCTCCACAGCAGATGGTGGCCCCATGTTGGATGTGGCTCTGTGTTGGAAGGTCATGTCGTGGTGGTGAATTGCTTGGTTACCATGGTGATGGAGACACTGGGAAATGCTGTCCATGAGCAGCACATCTCTGCTTTGCCATTTTGGGATATCTTGGCATATTTGTGGTACTTTGGGATTTTGTGAAAACAAGGGGCTAAAGTGATGGGCTGAGGCTTGACTTTGTGTTTGGACACCCACTGTGCCACCTTCCACCCAGACTGGCACTGGGCTGGCCTGGAAAGGTCCAGGCAATGAACAACAGGACAAGGGGAAATGGCTTTAAGCTGAAGGTGGGCAGGTTTAGATTGGATAGTCAAAAGAACTTCCCTGTGAGGGTGGACAGGCCTTGGCACAGGTTGGGCAGAGAAGCTGTGGCTGCCCCATCCCTGGAAGTGTCCAAGGCCAGGTTGGATGGGGCTTGGAGCAACCTGGGCTGGTGGAAGGTGTCCCTGCCCATGGCAGGGGGTTTGGAACTAGATGGGCTTTAGGATCCCTTCCAACTCAGTCCTTCCTGTGATTCCTTGATTCTACAAAGTGTTGATGGTCCGAAATGGGGTAGACAGTGGAGGCTCAGAGACACACGTAGGCAGCTGCTGCAATGCCAAGGTCTTGCTTCCTCTCAGGTCCAGTTGTACCAGCAGAAGTTGGAAAAAAGTGTTGGTAGGAACTGCAGGGAAAACATGGGAGAAGGCTTGAGGTTTTTATTTTGGGGGGAATGAAACAGCCTGTACTCCCCACCCTTATCTCTGCAGTAACACTTGTGCTTTTATTCCATGAATTTTCAGGACCCAACATCCTCTGAAATTGGATGAAGGAGTTGCTATAGAACATGGTTCAGAATCAGCTCAGGTGTCATATTGTATGGGCACAATGACAGTTTCCATGGAATACCACTCTTCATGGGATAAAAACCCCTGAACATCCATGCACTATTGTGTGATTCTGTGAAAAGCCTTTGGAAGAAGGCTGTGCTCCCTGATTATCAAATTCATCTAAATTAGTGAGGTCACAGATTATTTTCATAAAATAAAAAATTTGCATTGTCACCAAACTTCAAACTCTGAAATTTCTTTGTGGTTTCTTTATTTTTTTCTCCTTTCTCCTCTAAAATTATTGATCATTTTATGGCTATTTTGAGGTTCTGGGTTCAAGCTGTTGTGGCTGGAAAACATCCCAAAGAAAAGAAAGCAAATAGCAAGTTTGGAAATAGCACCGGGCAGGCTTGAGAACTGCAAGGAGGGACATTTTCAATAATGATGCATCTGTATCTGTGCCCCCAGCACATTTATATTCGTGCTGAGTTTTTGTGAAAATGAGAAATTTGCTGCAAATTGTGGCTAATCGTGAAAATGTACCTGCTGTGACAAAGGAAGCATTCTGCTTGGAATGGGATTGTGTTCTCCTTTGGGAGCCCTCTTACTGTAGGCTGAAAATGGACAAAGAAGTTGTCCCAGTTTGAAACGACCATGGAGAGCAGACAAAGGGCAAGACTCTGAGTACCAGAAAACATGTTTATGAAATGTTCAGATCAGGGCAGAAAGGTCTACATGTTACCTTTAAAGACATCAGTTAAAGTGGGGTTCTGACTAATTAGTGCCGTCAGAATGAGGCGTGGGGGCTGGAGAGTAGCAGGGAAATAAATGAAGGGACCCAGAGAAGTTTTGGATCCCTGGGAATGTCCAAAGCTGGATGAGGCTTGGAGCAACCTGGGCTAGTCCCTGCCCATGGGGGCATTTGGATCTCCATGGTCTTTAAGGTCCCTTCCATCTCAGTTCTTTCTGTGATTCCATGGTTCTACTAAGTGGTCTAGTTGGAGGTGTCCCTGCCCATGGCAGGAGGGGGAACAAGATGAGCTTTAAGGTCCCTCCCCAACTACCCTGGGATTCTCTCAAATCCATCACAGGCATAGGCAAAGTTTTACTGACCCCTTGGGATGTGTGAGTGTAAGGCTTGCACACTGAGCTTTGGAGCAGAAGTTAAAAAATAAAAAATAAAAAGTTAACTCTAAGTTACTAGAGGAGCTCAAGGGGATTTTTGCAGAGCTTGTAGCTCTTACCAACTCCACAAAGCGTTTCGGGAGCTGTAAGAGCTCAGGTTGCTGCAGCACCACAAACAATACCTATTTTACAAGCAGATCCAGCTCCAGGGAGATAAACCAGGAGCTGTTGAACCACCAAACCCCCAGTGCTGCCCTTCAGCAGGAACACACTTGGCCACGCCAGGCAGCACCTTCAGCTCTGGTCAAGTGTCCAAGGCCAGGTTGGATGGGGCTCGGAGCAACCTGAGCTAGTGGAAGGTGTCCCTGCCCTTGGCAGAGGGTGGAATGAGATGGTCTTTTACATCCTCCAACCTAAACCATTGTAGGATTCTATGTGTGCAGGGTTTTTCCTATCTTGATTGTAAGTTTGAAATATGAAGATCTTGGCAATAATTATAATGGCCAATGTGCAGAGCACTTTGGAAACATCAGCCCAATCCCTGATGGCAAATAATTGAGTCATTCCTCAAGGATTAATGGACTATTAATGTGCAGGTCACATCACAAGAAGGGTTTTCCAAAAGGAGAAGCCCAGTCCCAAAATCCCCAGCTTGTCACTGTTTCCCTCAGGCTTCTCAGATATTTCCCATGTTTCTTGCCACTGTCCTCATTTCCTTGGGATAAGTTGCAGTGGGTTCCTCCTGTTCTCTTGTGCAGAGAAGATGCTGAGCAGACCTTGGAAAAATTCCTCAGAGGCCATGGGAAAAAAAAAACGTAGCCTTAGTGTTGGAAGAATAATGCTTGTTTTGTTGAAAAATGTTCTTTTTAGCCTTTCATCTGGCCTAGAAACCTACTTTTGTTTAACTATTTATTTTTAAAAGGCGAACTGTGATTCTTGTGTGTCTTTGGGGTGGGAGGAATAGTGAAAACGTGGTTGTATTGACCAGTTTTCTTATCGCTGAGTGCTGAGAACCAGGATTTCACCTCAAACATCAGATCTCACTGTCTGGAGGTGATGACATCTGAGGAGATGGAGAGGGGAGTTTTTCAGCATATGTTTCAGTCACTGATGGCAGAGCAAGTGTGTTCAGCAGGAGCAAGGGAGCTGCTTTCCCAGGAAATGTTGCAAAAGATGTGTCACCTGAAGAGCTTCTCCTGCTTTATTAGAGATGTTTTCCTCATAAAGAATGCAAAGTTGGCAACACTGAAACATTATGTGACACAATCTCTGGCTTTATAACATAAGTATTAGCAGAGGAAATCTCCAAAGGTGAAAATGTCATTCCCGTGTTTTCAGATTCAAAGATTTGAGATTTTTTTATTTTATTTTTACTTTCAAAATAATTTACATTTGAAAAGCTTCTCCCATTTCTTCAGGATCAGTACCACCCATCTTCAATGGTTAAAATTCCGTATTTCCTTGCAGAGTAAAAGAAACACGTCATTCAAATAAAGGCAGTTGGGTCTTTTAAATTAAAAAGTCTCCCTAGACCAGTCTGGATGTTGGTTCCTCAGAGCTGCCAGTGATGGGAAAAGGCACCTCAGGCAGAGAACTCTTCTCTTGTGTCCATCCCAGCCCTGCCCAGGCAGCCTGGCACGTCCTCTGCACAGAGCCCAGACCTCAGCAGCGTCACATTAGTCCCTGCTCTCCTCCTGGAAAAGCTGGTTTTGCCACTTGGGGTCATGGAGATTTGCCTTCAGGACAGGGGAGAGGGTTAATGTTTGCTGTGCATCCATGAGCAGCTCTGCACATCTCTCCTGTCCTTATCCTGCAGGTCACAGGCTGCCTGGAAAACCCAGCTTCCCTGGTGGCACCCTGTGGTTTTAGGAAAGACCTTGGAGGATCTTGCCCACCTCTGACTGGCTGCCAAGGCAGGAGGAGCACACTGAGGTGATGAGGGAAGATGTGGTGTCCCAAGCACTCCCTCAAGCACCACCTTATTCCTGATGTTCTTTCTGGGTGCACTCAGACACCCTCCGTCCACCTTCCAGTGTGCTGGTGTGAGGAACCAGCACAGGCAGCAAGAGAAGCTTTTCTAACATGCAATGTAGACAGGGAGAAGGAGAAAATGAGTAGTTCAAAGCTCTGCTGCTTGTTATTCAGGAAGAGAAAACTTTTTCTTCGTCCCTTCTTCCTTCACACACCAAGCCAAGCTCTCCCACACTCCCTTCTGTGTCTTTGCCTTTGCTTTCCAACCACCAGTATTTATCCCTCACTTTCCATCTTTTAGGAGCAGAGATGTCCTGTGAAACATGGCTTTGGCTCAGTGCTCTCTGGTCAAGCCTGCCTGCTGAAACATATCATGGATAAGAGCAAATAAAACTAAGAGCAGGGCTAAGGTGGATCTGCCTGGATTTATTTCTCTTCTCTGTGCCTTGCTTTCCATTTCTTCTGCATCACAACTGCCTGGAGCCAGCCAGTTTTTAATGGGGAGACATCAGTGAGCCAGAGTTGCTTCATGAATCAGAGGGAGCTGAAATTCTGAAACACTAAAGACCATTTTCAAAGGCAATCTCGTGGGCCATTTTTTTTCCTAATTACTAGTGGTGTCTGGGCACATTTGTGCATGTAGCACATCTAGGACACGTTGCCAAGCCTGAGATGTGAGGTGCAACCCACCCTTCCCAGCTGTGTGATGCTTCACTGTAAGCTGGAGGGAAATATAAAGGGGAAAAGGGCCCCTTTTTGGATGCCTTCTTTCTTTCTAGGGAGACACTGATGTGCCCCTGCATTGAATAGCTCTAAAGAGCACATGTTCTTGAAAATTACAGCTCTTAACTCTATTTGTCTTCCTACACAGTGGTTTGGGACAGGATCTACAAATATTTTATGCTGCTAAAATGAGAGGAAGGATCAGAAGTTTATCAGCAACACTGAGAAGCTGCCTGGGTTGTTCCTTTGTGCCTTGGAGAAGCACAAATTTCTAATATCACATCCCACACGAGGGAATGATGACTCTCCTGAAAAGGAACAGGACCTAAAATTGTGAGCACCACTGTCAGGGTTTGCCTCAGCATCTTTGTGTCTCAGCAGTGGCCCTCGCTGGGGGACTTGGGCACATGAGGAGCACAGCGGGGAGGTGCTGCTGCTGCTGCTCTCATTAAACACCACACACTAATTACAGGGGCTTGGAAAGGCCAGCACGGTGGTGAGTCCAGACCCTGGGCTGGAGCTGCCAAGCAGACAAAACTTTGCTCTCCAGCACAGATGCAACAAAGGCTCTGAGATATTTTCATGTGGCAGCAAATTGGGGGCGTTCAGTGCCCGGAGCACAATCATTGGCTCTTCTTGTTACCCAATTCTGGGCTCAGCCTCTGTATGCCCATGCAAATCCAGCTGTCGGCAAAGTGGCAGCACAGGCTGGTTGAGGAGTCTGCAGCTCTGGCAGTGTGAGCAGCTGGGGTGTCTGTGGGCACGGGCTGCTTGCTGGTTTAGCTGCAGACATCAGTGAAGGGAGGCAGGGGCAGAGCCACAGCACCACCCACTCGTGGGGAGCCACTAACTGCTCCCTGATGCCTCTGGAAACAGGACAGGCCAAATTGCTGAACAGCTGTTGTGGTAACTCTGCTGCAGAAAATGCCATTTAAATACAGCTCCTCACTAAGGGACAGGGAATACATAAACCAAATAATTAATGCTTCCTGCATGACTCCAGCTGTATGAGTGGAAGGACAAGAGGGAAGTAAATAGTGGGATGGAAGAGGACAGCTTTTCCCTGTAATTGTAAAACTTGATTTCCTCTTTAGGGGGAGATCAAAATTACATTAAACTGAATGCCAATTGATTCAAAGAGGTTTGAATTGATTTCTGGAAAGTATTGCTGGTGAATATTGCCAGGGAAAACCCGTCAAGACTGACATATTTACAACCACTGTGGCTGACTGGAGATGGAAATTCCTGTTTGGAAATAAATTAGAAAATTTCTGTATTATAAAATGGAAGGAAAACTGCTGTCTTCTAAGGCTGGACAAACCTTTTGTAAAACCCTTTTACAGATAGTAAAAGAGACACTTCATTTTTGACTTTTTAAAACTTTTTCTTGAGACTCCCCAACCTTCCTGGAGCCCAGGTTCTTGTGAGGATAGGGGAGGAAGAGACCTGGCAGGTGAAGCCAGGGTTTCTGGCATCCTGCTGAACATAAAGGATCTGGTAATCCTGCCCCAGGACTGGATTCTCCTGGAGACACTGCAGAATGCTGGACAGACTGGAGTTCTGGACCCAGAAATTGGTGTTTGGAGCCAGGCCTCCCAGGAACCACAGACTTCCATGGACCAGAGTGGTCTGCCAAGGAGCTATGAACCTGTATTGGCTGGAAAATACAGCTGGTGACCTGGTTTGTTCAGGGGGAGTCTGTGCTCCCACCCAGCTCACCAAAACAGAACATATAGAAGTTTTCCATTAGAGTCTTATCAACATCTACAGGTTCCTTCAGTGCTGATGGACTTGCCTTTTTCACTGAAGAAATGGTCTGGTGGAGAATTCCCAGCTGGCTCTGAAGTTCTCAAATTCTGCTCCCCATGAGCAGCATTTTGGAGCTTCTTCAGGGAACTAATTCCCTGCTCTGCAGCTTCATCACAGTCCCTGGGCTCTGCTGTGAACTGAGCTGTGTGGACACATGACAGGACCTGGACTGACACAGGTTGCACATAAATCACTAAATATCAGAAAAAAAAGTGAATTTTGAAGCCTAACGACTCTATGATTTAGCAGTGGTGGAGTCACCTCGTAAGACAAGGTGTTTAAATAGTTGTTCCTTAGCAAGGTCCATCTTTCCAAAAACCCACAGATTTGTTATTAAGAATTTTATTCCCTTAACAGGAAAAGCAACAATACACACATTTAATACTCTTTCTTATTAAAAATCAAATCTTCTTATAGGCCACTCCTGACAGCTTATTATCCAACTCCCAACTCCTTTGTTTTGGTAGAAACAGGGTAAGGAAGGGAGGCCAGAGATGTCTGTCCAGGAGAACAGCCCACCCTTCAGGAACCCCCTTTGTTAAATTCCCCAGCCATTGCCATCATATTTGCTGTGTCCTGAATCACATTTCACAGGTTCCCTTCCCAAGGTCAGTACTGCCCCCAGAGCCCTCCCTGCCACGCAGCACCACCACAGACCCGGCACTGCCAAGCATTAGCATTGCAAATGCCTTGGCAAACCTGGTCTTGCTTCAGTGGAGGCTCACATGGCGATTAGCCACACAAATCCTCTTACACTGCCCATGGGGGTGCTCTCCAAGGCTAATTGTTCCTCCCCTCCTAGTGGGAACAATGTGCCCAGTCATGTTCAAGAAGCAGAATGTACTTATTTAATTCTTATGCCGAGTGTTCTGTATTTTTTCTGTCTTTGATGGGAATTGAGACATAGAGTCCTTGACTCAGGTCATGAACTGGGCACACCTACTTGAGCATATCGTGCTGCAGATGTGGCCAGCTGAGCTGTGGACATGGCCCTGACAGACACAGCCCTTCCCCAGGCTTGAGTTTTGTGGACTCCTGACTCCTCTCCGGGAAAGTCTGAACTGCTCTGGATCAGCCAGGCAGAGTGGGATCACAGCAGGGAGTAAAGTACCAGCTTCTGTTTGCTCACTGCAATGGCTTCTTTTTCTCACTTCTGTAACAAAGGATTCCCCTCATCCTGGGCAAGTGGGTTCTTCCTCCTCTTGGGATGGAGGACTGGGAGGACTGGTCCTTGGCCTTTCACTGTCTTTGACTGGAATTGACTTTCCAGTTCAGTACTGGGATAAGAAAGGAATATCAAGAACCCTGAAGGTGTTTAATTGAAAGACTGTGATGAAGCAGAGCTCATCTGAACACATCTGTACACCCAGTGCACCAACTCAGAGTTTCACAAGACATCTGCTGGTCCTGGTGCCAGCCTGGCAGTGGGGTAGCACTAGTTCAAGCTGGGAGAGCTGTGGTTGCTGCATGACAGTTGACACTACAAGGCAAAACAGAAAGTGAGGCCCCTGTCTATGGCCTTTCAAGCCTCAGCCCTGCTGCATTTGTCTGCACTTTCAGTAATTAAATGCACTTAATGAAAACAGAATGAGAGAGTTTCCTGGTATTGACAAAAGTTTCTGTTTGTTAGGCTCTTCTGGAAATTTGTGTCCCAGACCTCTGATGTGACAGAAGACCCATCAGCTGGTGTCCTGCTGCTGGATGAAGGCAGCTGAGGATGTGCCCAGGTATAAATCAACCAAAGGGCAAGGAGGAGGAGGGAGAAAGAAATTAAAAACTAGAAGAGATGGACAAAAGGCCTGTGTTACCACTGTCAGGAGAAACTGTCCCTCAGAACCTGTTCTGCATGGCAGACAAGAGCTGCCTTGCTGCAGAGGAGGCTCCTAAATCCTGTTTACATGACCACAAGGTCACTGTGGCACTCAGGTGTGATGCTGCCTCCCAGTACCTGCCCAGATGCAGCTGCAACGAGCTCAAACAAGTCCCACCTTTTAGACAAATGACCTGGAGGGGCTTCTTGAACCCTACTGTGCAAGCTCCTTCCAGCACCCTGGTGGGATGGGCCCCTCCAGCCCCTGCCAGTGCCTCCTGTCCTCACTGCCTGCCCAAGTGCCTGTCACTGCTGGATTCTGCACAGACTGAGGGGGTTTAGCTTTGCAGGAGTGGGGAAGAGCAGCAAGGGTACAGACGTAAAGGAGAGGATGTTCCTGCAGCCTGTTTAGCCACAAATGCCTGTGGAGAAGAGAGGAGGCTGCTGTTCATGGGGGAGATAAAGCCCCCACCAGGAGAGGTGGTTTAAACCACAGGTCAAGAACAAACTGGTTAAGTACAGATTTTAATTGCAAATCAGGAGATTCCTTGATCTATGATAAGGGAAGTTATTTAATAGCCTTCCCTGGAGAGCAGGGGAAAAGCCACAGCTTTTAAGGGAGAATTTAATAAGCTGGTGTGAAGGGAATCAGAGGGAAGAGGACTTGACAATAGAGGAGACTCCTTCAGTCCCTCTCTTACTATGTTCTTATCTTTGCCCTTCCCTTGATACTCCAGTAATGGGCTTTCTTCATTTAATTATCATGTTATTAATTAGCATGATAACAGTGAAAGCAGGTGCCTGCCCTGGCTGTGTCACTGGCCCCACCACCCTCTGCTGTACACCCTGGAGTGGCCATAGATTTCTAAATTCCATGTCTGAACAACAATTCCAGCAAGCAAAGGAAAATAATATTGAGGTTAACCCCAGGATCTCAGATGCTCTTTAGACTGGGAAGTGGTGCAGGGAGTGAGTTTGAAGGAGGGAGGATCCGAGAGGAGATGGGAAGACTGATGTAGCTGCAGATGAATGTGCACCGAGTGCCAGGGAAAGTACATTTTATTAAATTCCTACCGCATGTTGGAGGATTTTCTGGGCTACTGTGGCTGCCATCTGTTGTTGGTACCTCCTGTCTCAGGGCATGGCAAGAAAGGTGGAGAAGGACTATTTACAAGGGCCTGGAGTGATAGCACAAGGGGGAATGGCTTCCCACTGACAGAGAGCAGGTTTAGATGGGATATTGGGAAGAAATTCATCCCTAGGAGGGTGGGCAGGCCCTGGCACAGGGTGCCCAGAGAAGCTGTGGCTGCCCCATCTCTGGAAGTGTCCAAGGCCAGGTTGGACGGGGCTTGGAGCAACCTGGGCTGGTGGAAGGTGTCCCTGCCCTGGACAGGGGGTGGCACTGGATGGGCTTTAAGGTCCCTCCAACCCAAACCATCCTGGGATTCTCAGTGCTGACCCAGGAGGGACCAGCCCCGCTGCAGGTGTGGAGAGGCTGCAGTGGTTCCCTGGGACACCAACCTGTAGGGATGGTGAAATCCAGTGACCTGGATCTTACCCAACGTGCTGGGCCTGGCTGAAGGTGCAGCAGTGACAGCAGAGCCCATTGCAGGGACTCATCCCCCTCCTGGTGAGCAGCACTGCCTGCGGGTCACACAGCAAGAGGCACCTGCTGTGCAGAGGTGGCCGTGACCCAGACAAGTTGGGCACACCGGCTGGCATGTCCCGGGCTGGGGATGGCTGTGAAACACAGGAAAAAACACCCACTGCTTTTCTGTTGCCCAAGGCCAGTTTGGGGCTGACTGCCCAACCCAAGGCCACCTTCTGTTCCTTTAAACAGAGCCGTGCTGGGCTAAGCAGCTGTAGGATTGTCCTCAGCAGCCACAGCGTTTGCTGCTGTTTCTCTGGAAGAAACGCTCCCTCCTGCCTCAGCCAGCATCAGATCCCTGCCTGGAAAAATGGCTTTCTCCTGCATGTTTGTTATGTGCAGCTGCGTGAGGCTCTCAGCCTGTTCAATTAAAGAGCCCCTTTTCCCATTAACTGTCTCCTTAGACAAATGTGAAGTGTATTTAATGTTCACTTTGGATGAAGCCAACATGTTTCTCCTGCTGTTTTACACTTCCTTCTTAGTAGGGATTTGTCGTCTCTGACTGTTCAAATACCTTCAAGTTCCCCAGCCTTTACCATCAGGGAAAGGTAACAAGTGTGGTGACAGAGAGTGAGTGCCAGATGAGCCTGGGGAAATGGATTGCTTTAATAGATGTTACCGAGGCCCTTTTGCACCCTGCCTGGCGCTGAGCAACCACCCCATCCATCACCCGTGCTCTGCCTGAGCACACCCCCCCAGCCAGGCTTGAACAGACCTTTTCTCCCCTCTCCCTAATAGGCAAAGTGCTGGCCTGGATCCCTCCCCATTCCTGACAGTCTGAGGAGAGGCTTTAGAAGGAGGTTTAGAAGAGGGAATACAAGCAATAGATCCTCTACATCAGCCTGATGGTTTTTATTAACGTGCCCTGAGACTCAACTTCTTCCTGCCACTGGTACCTTGCTGCACATTAATATAAGAACTGATAAAGTGTCCTCTGGGTCTTCATTTTCCTTTATATTTTTCCTCTTGTTTCTTAAGCACTGTTTATCTATGAATCAAATAGCTGAGGAAATTGATGTAGATTCTGGCCCATATGAAAATACTCTGCTCAAAATACAAATCCCCCATTGGGCTGATGTATTAATCCTTCTGTCCTGGACAACAGTAATCACTCTCTGTTGTTTTTCAAGTTGCAATTCAGCACTTCTGCATTTGCCACTTGCTGCCTTTCAGCAAGTTTGGTGTCAGCTCCAAAACGGGGCAAGGGAAGGGAGGGAGGAGGAGGACAGAGCTCCTCTGGGCCTGATCCTGATCTTGCCTACACTGTGAAGATGTTTAGTGAGTTACCTGGGTGAAAGCAGACTCAGATTCCACAGCAGCTCTGGTCCCTGATTTCTCATCTTGCCCCTAAACCAGCCTTGCTAAAGAGCAGAGACGACAGTGTTTGTGTGGGACCAGTTTGCCATAGTGGGACCCACCAGGGTGGGCGGGACCAGCCAGACTCCTCTTCCCTGCCCTGCCATGGGGTTGGTACCAGGGGATCTTCAAGGTCCCTTCCAACCCAAACCATTTTTGTTTCTGTGATTCCTGAGCTCTGGGTGCAAAGCAGCAGCTCTTCCTCTTGGACAGGACAGAGGCTCCTGGGTGCTCTGCATTGGCAATAAAGACAGAGCAAGGCACGTGCAAAGAACTGGGATAATGTGATCCGAGGTGCCCCAGCCTTTGCCCCACTCTGGCCTGGAGGGCACCTCCCTGTGCTGCCCCTTCTCCTGCTGAGCCCCTTGGCTGGTGCTCAGGTGGTTTGAGCTGACTAGAGGAACCCTGGAAGCACTCAGACTTTGTGCTCTGAGATCAAACCCCAGCTCTTCAGTAAAAGAAGTCCTGATTTATCCTTGTGGATAAATAACTTCAGCTCAGGACTCCATCACTGTCAAGAACAAGGCACGTCCCCAGCAAGAGGCAATAAAACCCTTTATAGCACTTGCTCAGCATGACAAATCCTCTTCATCCCTTTTCAGTGGTGGCCTCATTGCCTCTGCCCCAGGTGGGCTGTCCCAGTCAGCCCAGTGGTGCTGGCTGGGTTGTTGTGGATGCAGTGGCAGTGTCTCCACCCTGGACTGTTGGCCACAGGGCATGTCCCTGGTGTGCTGTGCACTTCCAGCACGTGCATTACTCTTTCCCAGGCGCTGGTGGTCCACAGGTTCAAACATTGTGAAGATTTGGCTCAAAGCAGTTCTGTTTTCAACCGAAATGGAAATTAATCTGATGACCATCAAGAGGGTACCTTAAGGATGGGTTATAATTTTCCTCAGGTTTCAGTTTGAAATACTAAGTTCCTGCTTCATCCTCCATGGATGTTACCAGCTGGAATTACACCCTGTTGACCTTGGGAGAAAAGGGAGTTAGAGTGGTGTAAAAATGAGAGGTTGTCAATACTTCTACTACCCCCAGGATACAAAACATCTGTCAATACATATTCCCCCCAAGAGGAAATCTCTGACTAGTGCTACCAGTGTCCTAAACTTGGAGAAACACCAGGAAGACTCTTTACCATGTCAGCAGTTGGAAATCTTGATGGGTCACCCTGGAGTTCTGCTTCCTGTGGGACCATTTCTCCCATGGTATCTGGCCTTGAAAGCAAGTGCAGCTTATGGGTCTGATGACCCAGTGAGGGGAGGGAGACCTTGGAGATTGGCCATTAACAGGCTCTTATCCCTTTTTCAGGCACACGGTGCAGGGGGAGAGCACTTGCACTCTGAGCTGTGTTCCAGTGGTTTCGGATAAGCAGCAAAACTAAATGGAAACAGGAAAGCTGAGTGACATTCAGATGAAAAGGTTTTGAACACCTGAGGATGCCAGTACTGTGAACACAAGGTATAAAGGTGCCACTGGAAGGGGCATTGCCTGGCTGGCTGGGATGCCCTCTTGGTGCATTCTCCTGCCACCCCTGGCATGGGGGTTTCTCTGACCCCTGTTGCAGGATCACCAGCATCACTGCTGCTGAATTCCTTAGGGAAGGTCAAGATATTAATAGTTTTTGGTAGAGCTTCCTTCTTCAGATGCCAGGTCAGGACTAGGGGGATAGCAGCTTTTCATCTCTGTGCCCCCAGGAAGGGTTTTGCATTGGAGCTGATGAGGGGGGACAGCCTTCCCTGGGGAGATGTGATGGTGGGCAGCACATGGTGAGCATCCCCCACCCTCACACCAGCAGCGGGTTGGGGACAGAGAGGAATCACGCAGACCTATCACCATCCTGTTTTCACCCCTGGCTGCTTCACCACTTCTGTTCCATGATACCTAAGCAAGCTTTACCCATCCCGTCCTTCCTTGGTTTCTCCATCATTCCTCTGCAAACTGTGGAAAACTGGGATTTGACTTGTACTGGGGGCTCTCTTGGACAGGAAACCTTCAGCACTAGGAGGACTCGGTGGTCCTTAGCCCCCCCTTCCTGCCTGGGACAGACCCCAGGGACAGCCAGGCCTGGCAGGGTGGGGATGATTTCACCAGTCCCACCTATCCCTCTCCAGAAACAAGCTCTGGGCCTTCCCTGACCACACCTTTGTTTCCTGCTGGCTTCTGCCTTCCTCTGCCTGCTGGATGGTGTAGGAAGTGGTTGCTTGAGGTATCCCAGCACTCAAACTTCACTAGGATTATCAAGAGCATCTCTCAAGGTTTTGAAAGATTTTTTCATTGTAAATAAAGTTAAATCCTTCTACCTGCAAAGCTCTACTTAGGTGATGAAACAACTCACTGTATTTGGGTACCAGCTCGCACTGCACAGACTTGTAGCATCTTCCAGAGGAAAGCCTCAGTGCTTTTTATCTTCAAGGTTTCCCTGACCAGCTTTTCCAACACTTTTAGAGGCAATTGGGAACCTAGAGTGGAATCATTGACTGGTGTGGGATCCTGCAGCTCCCAGGCCCAAGACATTCCCACTTGAGCCAACATTTATCAGCATGACTGAACTCACCAGTGGCATGTTCAAAATGTGCTGGTGGCAGACAGGTGACATCAGGTAAATCTGAAGGGGTGTCGTCTTAGAGAGGGTTATGGAAAACTGCAGATATTCCTGAGCAGGAGGCAAAAGGCAGGACTAACATAACTTGTGTTTCTGGCCTCAGAGCAGCACTTTTCCATCAAAGCAGCAGCCTGTTTCCTGCTCAGTCCATTTGCTTCTAACACGGTCTGGAGTCCCAGGGCCACCAGAGAAAGCTTGGAGAAGCCCCACCTCCCACTGAGGTTTTATTTATCTACCGAATGTCTTCATTTCTCAAGCATTTCTTCTCTCTTATTTTGGAAATACATCAAGTTTCCTAATATTATCCTATATTCCTAATGCATCAAATCCTGTTTCCATGCTCTATAGAGCTGGCAGCTCTTCCTGCTTCTCACAGCCAGGGTGGGGTCTCCTCTCTACACCTCTTAGATTTGCTATCAACCAATGTTTACTTAGGACAGGTTGGAGTGACATCAGAATTCCCTCCCTGCAGCTCACTCCAATATCCTGCTGCTGCTCTGCATCCTGCAAGGAGGAGAGGAGAAAAGCACAGCCCAGGCGCTGAGCACTCACTGTCAGATGATTGTTGCTCCCACATCTTTGCTGCAGGCCAGACTGACTAGTCACTGTCACATCAGGGAACATGTTCCTTGAAGGCCTGATTTAATAGAAACACAATTTGTCTCCCAGGGTCAGCAAAATAGGTTGAGCATGACCGGCAATTTTGTGTCCAGAGGGAGCTTTGAAACTTGCCCAATTTCATGTTTAATGTAGAATGGAAACAAGTAGTGGGCACCACCAGCCACAGACACTGCTCCAGCTGTGCCCAAACATCCATGCCCACAACCACAGTGTCAATTCACAGCTGCAGTGGGTGGCCAAAAACAATTTCACCTTAAAACTCATCCAGTCTCACCCCCTGCCATGGGCAGGGACACCTCCCACCAGCCTAGGTTGCTCCATGCCCTGTCCAACCCGGCCTTGGACACTTCCAGGGATGGGACATATTCCTGCCATCCATACAGCTATTGATGCTTTATCTTGGAGTGAAAGGGAAAACATGAAATATTGGAAGATTTTTTAAAGATCTGCAGTTCATTCCCGGTAACTCTCTGAGCAGGCTGGGACACTGAATCCCATGGGATTCCCCATAGATTCCAAAATAGCAAATGGCTCTCTCTGGCTCACAAGTAACATCCCAAATCATCAGTTTTCCTGCAAGCTGAATCTTGAGAAAGACCTCTTCACTAGTTGAAATATTTTAAAATAGTTGATTAAATAGGTTGTGAAATGGTTAAGTAGGTGGTTAAATAAATGGTTAAATAGCTGGTTTGAAAGAGTTTTTGTAATTGAGACTTTGCAAAGTTCATCTTGTTCAACCCGGAAAAATTTTTGCTTTGTAAATATTGAAATACAATATCTTTAGAATTTCTCATTATATTTTAGCTAATGTGATTGAAAAATATAATGACAAATGTCCCTCTCCCTTGAATAGTTTTGGTTTCAATAATTGGCATTTACTTCATGGAAAAGAATTAATGGAAGACCTTCAGATGGATCCAATTCACTTCCTACTAAAAGAGGCAAACAAACCTTTCTATTTTTATAACAATAATTTCTCTGTGATTTGAGTTTTGAATGCAGTTCATATCCAGATTCAGAAGAGTGTGTGTATATGTACAGGTCCCAGATAATGGAATATTATCCACAGAAGCTGCTCACCAGGTCAGGAGCATTTCACACCCAAAACTGAACTGAAAATTGGGAAAAGGAGTAAAGAGTAACCTCAAATTGCCAAGTATTTTGACTTATGAACTTTAATGTGGGATTTAGAAACTTCACATTCAGGTTGCTGGGCTGGATCTGATCAGAGGAGTTTAAATCTTTGAACTCTGAGGTGTTTAATGATGTTTGGCCACCAGCTGAACCCTCACTATTGCAGGATGACACTTTGATTAGTCCAGGCTTGGAAGGAGCTGGATAAACCCAGAAAGTTCCTTTTTAGAAAACAGAAACTTCAGGCTCTTTTTGGAAAAGCTTCTACTGTGTAAGTAGAAGTAAGTTCTACTGTGGATAGAAAGTGCAAGTTTTGAGATTTTTGTAGCAGAATTAT
>VXAU01002934.1:170263-200263 GCA_013399695.1 Formicarius rufipectus | reverse complement strand
GATGGGGCTTGGAGCAGCATGGGCTGGTGGGAGGTGTCCCTGCCCATGGCAGGAGTGGGACTGGATGAGCTTTAAGGCCCTTTCCATCCCAAACCATTTCATGATTCTACGATTCTATGAAATAAGCATCAGAAACTGAGGAGTTAAATTTAAATGCAAATAAAATAAGAGAAATATGTCAAATCCAGATTATTAAGGCCTGTAGTCCTCAGTATTGGGGCACAGAGTAATGGTGATATTTATTTCTCCAGTTTGAAAGAAGCCATAGGTGGGTTTGTTTCTGGTTTCAAGTTTTACCATTTCACTCTTGAGGGGTAGGTGGACAGACACTGCTGGGAATGCACTGAGGGGGAAAGCCTGAGCTCAGCTTTCATTCCTGCTCTGGTCTTTCTTGGCTTTCCACTCCTAGCCTGGGGGGTGCTTACAAGCTCAGAAATCATTTTTACCTTGAAATGGTTCAGTTAAAAATTAACACAGTTGTAACTAACTTTGAAAGGATTCAATTACAAGCACTGTGCAAGAAATGTAGTCAGTGCACGCCTATAATATTATGTTGGATATTTTATGTTCTTATATTAATTTTTTTAATTAAATTTACCTCTTAAAGTTATTTTTCCTTCTACAGTTTTATCTAGATGTTTTACTCTGCTGTGGAGGAATAGAGAGAAACTGGAGCAACAAACACACAAATACACATTCCCTGTTGAGTTTATCCTGTTGAATTGTTTTGGCCCTTCGGGGAGGTTTTTTGAAATGTGCTAAACATTCACCTTTAAAGAGAAAATAAGGCAATGATATATCCTTTTTCCACTGCTCCAGGTGCTGAAAGGGGCCGAGACCACCCCTTGACATGATCAATTCCCCCTCTCCAGCTCAGCTGCTCCCCAGGAGCGTGATGGTCCCTCATATTACTATTCGGCTTTTGCTGAATGCAGATATTCTGGGGATAAGGAGTATTATTAATGCTAGAAACAAAGGGAAGTGCCCCATCTGAGTGAGTTTATAAGGTGCTGGAGAGTTTTCCCATGCAGGACAGTGGAAGAGGTAGCTGTTATCAAGATAGCCAGTTTCTCCAGGTCCCCAACGACGTCAGCAGAGGAGGTTTATCAAGTTGTTAACAGAGAGGAGGCAGGTGACAACCAGGGAGAGGATGTTCTTATCCCTTCTGCAAAATGAGCTTCTCCCTGGCCGTGGAGCAGAGAAGCAGCTCCACAAGGGGCTGGGTGTCCTGGGCAGCAGAGTGGTGATGGGGCAGGTATGAACTGCACACTGACAGGGACCTGTGTGGTGGGTCTGCAGGATGAGAAAACACCAACTGTTGAGTTGTTTGGGGCTTTTTTAATATGAGGGCATGAAGATCATGAACTCACAGAATGGTGAGGATTGGAAGGGACCTTAAGGATGTGGTGGTTTGACTTTAGGCCTCCCTGGGAGACAGATCACATGGTTTGCTGGATCCAAGTGAAGTATTCCATCCTATTTTATGTCAGCTTAGATGTAAGAGGGGATAGAAGTTTTGAGTCAGTCTTTTTCTGACAGTGAAGGGCATTGGTTGTGGACCTCGCTATCTCTCCAGGGAGAGCTGCATGTCTCCTTCTGGGAAGCAGACCTTGTTTATTTGTTCTTTATTGTTTGTGTGTGTGCATATAGTAATATTAAGTCCCTTCTTCTTTGTATATATATATATTTGTGTAGATTCATACTGCTTCAGTAGTATTAGAATCCACGTTTCATCTAGTGTGGCTTTTTTCTTTTTCCCCCTTTCTCCCTGCAGTTGGGAGGGAGGGGGAAGCTGTTATTTTGGGGCCTGTGGATATGTGCCTTTGGCCAGGGATAAACGGCCACAAAGGATCATCTCATTCCACCCCTCCTTGCCATGGGCAGGGACACCTTCCACCAGCCCAGGTTGCTCCAAGCCCCATCCAACCTGGCCTTGGACACTCCCAGGGATGGGGCAGCCACAGCTTCTCTGCCCAACCTGTGCCAGGGCCTGCCCACCCTCACAGGCAGGAATTCCCTCTCAATATCCAGCCTAAATAGGAACCACTCCTCTTCACAGAAGTCCAGACTAAGTTGTGATGGGGTAACAGTGTACATGGAGTGATTGTATTGCCAAATCCATTCCTCTCCTGTATGTTCTGCTTTGTGATGAATCACCCCAAGCCAGGTCTCTTGGTGGCAAGAGTTTGGCAGCTCTTGACTCTTCACACCCGGAATCATCACCTGCCCCTTTCCCTTTTAAGAGGCTTAAGTGTCTCACTTTTAAGTTCTCATCACAGGCCTTATGTAAACACCTGAAGCAAGGGCTGAGAGCATCTTCTTATTTGCAGAACAGCACAGGAATCAATAAAGACAACTTCTTTCCACCTGCACTAGGCAAATATAGCTGAGGGGCCACCATGCCTGTTAAGAAGTGGTTTAGATTGCCCTCATCACTGGAATTACCATCCTAGGGCAGATTTTGAGGTGTGAATGTGTCTGTCCGTGAAACCAGACAGTTCACGCTCCCTTCCCATCCCCCACCTTGTTGGCACTGTGCTCTTTCAAGCATAAAGGCTTTGGCACTACATAGGAAACCATTTATTTTCTCCATACAGGGGATGCACAGACACCTTCCATAAATCCTCCATCTCCTGTTGGTCTCATTTTGTTCTCTCCTTCTCCCTCCATCCTCTCCTGAGTCTTTGAGGGGGTCAGAGCTGCAGCCTGATGTGGTTCAGCAGCTGGTTCCTGGCTCCTCCATGCATGAAGATCTTGGTAATTTGGTATTGCAGCCACAGCCTGTCTCCAACTCTGAATTCTAGGAAGCAAATTTTGGCCAATAACGGGAATCAGTAAGCTTCCCTGTGCATCCTCTCACTGCTGTTAACAAAACCATCACATAAGCAGTTCTGCAAATCTCTGCTCAGATATTGCTCCTAAAATCTCAGCTGCACAGCATTCCATGGAATCAGCACAAAGAGGCCTCCTCTGCTGGGACTACCCAGCCCCTTTCAAAGCACCAGGCTGGCTTTGCTTTGCCCGAAGCTCTGGGGGTGAGGAAGCAACTGGAGAGCAGAGCCCGTGGCTTGGACACTTCCGAGGAGAGCAGGTTGCTGTTCCTGCACTGCCTGCATTAGGAATTCATAAAGGAGGGAAAGAACAAGGAATTTGGCTGGTGAAGTGAGAGGATCAGCTTGCAATGGGGTAACCTGGCACCTGGAGCAGGTTTGGAGGGGCAGGGTGGGAACAGCCTGAGTTGTAGCTCTGCTGAATGCTGAAATAAGCAGAATTCAGTGCCTGCCCTGCACATGGCTGCCCCCAGGAATGCAAACTGCAGCTTCTCCAAAGCAGGCTCTCTGTATATGAATTATTTTGATAGGTTTTTTGATTGAAAAAGTAACTTAAGAAGAATTCCAGAAGAGAACGCAAAAGCTAGTTTACATTGCAGGCTGCAGTAAAAAGGACTGATAGAGGATGTCACAAAAAAAATCAGAAAAGGGGAAACACTTCTAAACAGCCAATAGTTTTTCATAACATCTTTCGTGTTCTACTGAAGACCATTTTTCAACCAAATGATTCTTTGCCTTGTCCTAGGCTTGAAAAATGTTAAGCAGCATCTCTCAAGGCCATGTTGGAAAGATGGGAGGGAAGGGGAGTGATTTCACTGAAGCTGCTACAAGCCCCAGGGGCTGCCCCTGGGATCACTTTTGGGGTATTGCCCCATCCCTGGAAGTGTTCAAAGTTGGACAGGGCTTGGAGCAACTGGTCTAATGGAAGGTGTCCCTGCCCATGGCAGAGGCTGGAACAAGATAATTTTTAAGGTCCTTTCAACCCAGACCATTGTGTGACTCCAGGATTCTGTGGTTCACATCATTGGTCCCACCAGGGTGTCTCTGGATCAGACTGGAGGCTGAAGCCCCTTCACAAATGGCCATCACACAGCTCAAGGTGTGTGTTCAGCCCCCCAGGCTGGGAAAAGGACAACCCTTGTAGATGCTGTGACTGAAGAGGAACGAGGGTGGGCACAGCTCATCCCTGAATCCCAGCCAAGTATGCTCCCAGAGGAGTGTTTGCTGGCACAAGCCCAAGCATGATGACCCATGGTACCACAGTGTGGGGGGCATTGGTTTATCCATGGAGCTGTGTCCATGTGGGATGTCCATGTGTGTGACCCTTCTGGAGACTCTGGGCCCTGTGTCCCCCAGCACAGCATCTCGGTGAGCCCTGAAGGGGCACTGCCTGGGCTCTGGGAGCTCAGAGAGCAGCCTGGAGCTGAGCTCCCACTGGCTGTAACTGCACTAGTGTGTGTGTCCTGCATCCCTCTGCACCATCCCTGAGCTCCTGCTCACACAGAGACCTGGATCCATGCTCCACGTCAGGTCTGATGATGGTGCTGCATTTGCAGTTTCCACTTTACTGGCCCTTAGCATCTGCTGCTGCCCTTCAGAGGAGACTGAACTGTCTGCCAGACCTCTGAGAAATGGTGTGCAATGCCAGCTTGTTTACACCTCTACCCTGAGCCAAGCATCATGTGCTTTTTAGCCTGGCTGTCTGGAGAGATCTGCAGTGATGGAGGGAATTGCTCCATTACAGAAACTGTGCTTGAAAATGAAGTTATTTTTCTAATGGGCCAAATATATACATCAAAATGTTACAGAAAAGACCCAACAACTGCAGTTTAAAATGACTTGGCAGGAGCTATTTGCTTGCTATCACATTTGCTTGCTACCTGATTTATTGCCAGTGTGGGTTTTATTGCTGGATGAAAGACTTGTAGCCAAAGGTCTGCTAGTTATCCCTGCAGAGATACATCCCAGCTGGACCTGGGGCTGGGACAAGGGAAGGACCAGCCTTCAAGGAAATATTGGGTTTGCAACCTCAGTGCTCATTTCTTGGGTTCTTTGAGATGCCTTTGGACAGGGTGAATGTAAGTGGTTCAGGGGTGGCACTTTCTGGATGGCACACAGCAGACACTGTGAGCAGAGAGATGGTATGACCAACAGGCAGCCCTCATGTGCACACACATTATATAGAGTAGGAAATTGAGGACTTTTGGTTCCCAAACTGCATGTTTGAGTTTCTGTTTTCACCTGGGAATTCCAATGCGATTGCAGGGATTTCTCTCTTCTTTGGCTCTTTAAACCTTTGTGAGTTGGGTTTGGAGGTCAGGTTGTCCCTCTGCCACCTGCAGCCCATCCCAGGGCTCTGCTGGTACTCTGCGTCCCTCTCCTTGCCTTCCAGCCTGTCCTTTCCACTGAGCCTGTGTCCCTCCATGGCAGCACATGAGTCCAGTGAGCCATCCCAACTCTCTCAGCTCTCTGGCTGCACACAGACCTCAAACTCCTCCTGGCTGGATTAGGTTGGTAAGCAAGAAGCAGCATTCTTTTTGCACAATGAGTCTAATAATCAAACTCACTATTAATACCTGACTGCAGATTAGATCAGATCTCAGCTGCCACTCAGTGTGTCCATTCAGGACCCTTCCCAGCTGGCATTTCTGTCAAAAGAGCCCTCTCCTCTGCCGCAGAATCAGCTCTTCCCCTTGGTTTTGTCCATCCCGTGGGTATTTTCTCTCCTGTTGTGTTCAGGGACTTCTCCAACTCACCAGCTTTGCACTGGCAAACATGATGAAGGGGCACTATGAAAACTCCCATTTCTGATTGTCCTTCCCTTTGGACAGCCATGTTTCTCCTGTGCTTTCATGGAAATGCAGCCCAAGAAAACTAGAGTTCATTCCTTCTGTTCTGGGTTCAGCAGTCCCTTTCTCACCGACAGAGGCTCCTCCTTTCAGCGAGCTGATGTCTCCTATGCCACTAGGAATAAGGATTAGGCAAACACATCCCAAGCACTGCTATCACCTGCTTGTTCCTGGCATTTTGCAGGGACTGTGGGACACGAGGACACAGGTAGCAAAGACAGCAAGGAGCTCTCTCTGTGTCCTTCAGACAGGCTAAAACGTACTCAGTGCTCATTATTTCAGGGAATGCTGTTACTGATCTTTCCAGTGGAACTCCTGAAATTCTTGCAGGATGTTTTACAGTGAGGTAGGAATGCATGGAGGGGAATAACCCTGGATCTGGTGGGAGTAACAGTCAATGCCATGATTGTCTGGGATCACTATACCAGGTGACCCTGACAGCTCTTTCCAAGTTTGTCAGTCCCTGTCTCCCTTGCTTAGTCTGTATGTTTGTGGCTCTCTATTTGCATTATTCAGAGTTAAACTCAGTGACAAGCAGGGTCCTGTCACAGTAAAGCTGAAGTAATTTGAACTATGATTGGCAGCAATCACTGTCAAACATGAAGGTTAGAGAGCATTGTCTGTCTTCTAGACATCACCTACTTGGCCTAAGCCAGAGGTATCTGTGAACCATCTACCTGTTTCAAACAAGTGCCTCCTCTATATCCATCAGCCAAGTAGCTTTACAAATTGCTGTGATGATGCTGATGTGTTTGATGGGCTCAGAAATTTAGATGCTTTGAGGTGTCATTTTATCAAAGACCTCAAACTGTGACAGGCATGTGAAAAAAGTGAAGCATTTTTTCCCCCCACCAAACCTGTTCAAGCTGAGCTTTGACACAAAGACTCAGATCATGCTTGAGCACGGGGTGATGCTTCAGCTGCCATCGGGGTTCCTTGTTTTCCCACCAAGTAAATCTGAGGAACTGTCTAGAGAATAAAGGGCAGGAGTAAATCTGAATTAAAGGAAGAAGTAACCAGGCACTTCTCTGGAAAAGAAAACTGGAAAACTAGACCAATGCCCAATCAAGCTCAACAGCGAGTTTGAGCCTCTAAGAGGAGCAGCAGGATGTGTGTGAGACTGCAGGGCTGTGTTGGAGACCACAGTGGTGCTGACTCCGTTTCAGTAGAGCTGAGCAAAATGGGAGGTGAGGCTCTTGAAGTCTCAAAGCCCATGTTTTGGGGAGACTGGATGGTTCAAATCCATTTTGCTTGATCAGAACTCTCTGTGGCCACTTTTCCTCTCTAATGTGCTTAGAATGAAGCTCTTACAGAGCAAAGAGTGTGTGGATATAGAAGTCAGCCCAAATGTTGTCTACAGTGTCTGACCCAGATTTTCCAAAGGATTTAGCTATGCACAAAATCTAAATTCAGCCACATGTCTGGCTTGTGTGAATGGTTGTTCTGGTAAATCAAAAACCACTAATGCAAATGGACAGAGACTGTTTTTTCACACACAATTCCTGATCAGCACAGGGAGTATCTTGCAAATTGAACATGCAGTCAAACATGTTTTTCACAGCTAAGCTCCCTTGAAAAATATTAGTCCTGCACACTAATTAGTCAGAGATCAGAATGTGATCCCAGAAAATATGCTCACTCAGCCAAAAATAGGAGGATGGTTGTAGACATCCATATGCATACATTTCTGTTCTGCATGTGCAGTGAGCTCTAAATGCACATATTTCAGAACAGCCTCTACACACCAACTTTTTAATTAGGCTGGTGGCCTTACAGAACATTTCCTGCTGGAATAAAGTGCTAAGTAGGGGGAAAAAAAAAGAAAGACAAATCTGGAGAACAAAATGCACTTTTGCAGAACTGCTCAGGAGTGTGCAGGCAGCTCCCTGTGCACCCCCAGGAACGTTGTGTGCAAAGGTGCCCAGTGCGCAGCCTTCACAGGAGCTGCCAGGGCTGTGTCCCAAGCTGGAGGGATGTCAGGCTGGCTCTCAGAGCTGTCACAGCTGCTCAGAGCTGGGTTGCAGATCCTGCTGTGCTCCTCAGGAGGGGCCCTGCTGGAGAACCCAAAGATGTCAGCAAGAAACAGGGAGGTGAACTCTGTAATCTGACAGAGAACAGGGAGCACATCTTCAGGGCAGGAGCTCCTTCAAATGGCTCTAGTTCAGAACTTTTGGAGCCTTTGGGCACAAGTTCTGTGTTAGCCTGGGCTCTTGTGACCCAAGGGAGGGCTCTGTGGGTATGAACATTGCGTCTCACACTATTGTCAATCTGCATTGTTGGCTTTCTCATACTCTGGACCTTTCCAAAGCTTTGAAGAGACATCATTTCACTGTCAGAGTTCTGCCTCCAGTGGTTAAGCCAATCTTAATTATTCTAGAATAATTGGAGCAGCAAAATTCTGTGTCGTGGTGGGAACTTTCCTCAACACTGCTCTGCTCCAGCTCAGGTTTCTGAGACCATTTGAGCTCCTTGGCTGCTTGTGGTGTTTATCAGCACTAGTGGATGCTGCCCCTTCCCATCCCAACAGTCTTCAGGTCATCATATGGACAATTGTACATATGGACAATGGGACAACATGTGCTGCTGGTCCAGCTTCTAAGAAGTGGGTGGGAAATGGGAACAGCAGAGCACTGTTGGCATGTCCTCCTGGTGACAAGGAGGCAAATGTAGGCTGAGTTTGGACATGCAGGCAGCAGGTTTATGCCCCTTTGCTCTTGAGAATGTTGTGCTTAGAGGACCCACTTCACCTGGTTTCCTGACACCCTCCCCTTTGTTCCACAACTGGCTGCTGATGGGCACCTGCACTCTCTGCTCAGACTTAAAACATTCATTTGGGACAGAATTAACATTCTTACAGTGATTAAGGAGTAGGAATAGGGAAAATTAATTCCATTAGAAGCACAGATTGGGGCTGTTGGTGCTTCTCGTGACCTGAGGGGTCTCAGACGTGAGTCTGGTGTTCTTATTATGTCACACCTTATACAAATAAGGGATAAAATAGCAGTTCCAGGGAGCAAGAAGACATTAAGGAGACAGAGGAGTAGAAACACGAGTTAGAACTTCTGACAGCAGAGTGCTGCAGTAGAAGGTTATTTTAGAACTTGCTGCCTCAAGGGAGTTTGCACTTTCTTGCCTTGCAGTCAGCTGAAGATGTTGATGCCAATTTAGTAAGAATTAAATGTATTCTCTCAACTTCAGGCATTTCTCTGAAGTTGCCCTAAGTAAGATCCCTTTCCCCCCTCCTGCTTGGGTGCATGGCTTTTGATACCGCAGAGAAAGCAGAAGGTTCAAATCAGACCTACAAACACAGCTGTCACTCAGCCCTCTCCTTGGCAAAAGCTGTATTAATATCTACTGATGTGTCTCAGCCAGTGATCAAAATCTTTCCTGCATTGCCATGGCAATGCAAAGGAAACTGATTTCCAGTATGACAAAATCCCTCATCTCTCTACCCAGTCATTATTCCTGATGTACAAACATCCAGCCCTGGAGGAGGAGCTCAGGTTATCTGGCTATCCTGAAGAGTGCTGGAGATGCTTTGTTTTCTGTTACTTGGTGACTTTTAGAATCCTCAGCTCTTGGATGTGTTTTTTTTTCTGGCTTTATTTCTTAATTTTCTCCCTTCTTGCATCTTATATTTCACTGAGCAATGATGTGGTGGCTGTGGAGAAAATACAGTACGGCTGCACAGTGGGAGTGTCCAGCCCTGGTGTCCTGCTCCCTCTGCTCCCACTCTTCCCTTTACATCATCCCAAGGAATTCTGTCATGTCTCCTCACTGATCCACCCAATAATCATTGTTTTCCCAGAATCACCTAATCCCCCTGTGGATGGGGACTTTGGCACTGTGGGCTCCCTGGTGGACAAAACTGAAGGCAAAGGAAAGTTTTTCAGATTCTGCAGGTCTCCTTTAAAATTCATAATTAAAAGATTCAAATGGAAAACCAATTCAAGAATAGGATCAACACCATGGTTTCCCTGCAACCCTCACCTTTTGGAACTATTGTTTTTGGTGTTTGGTTTTGGGAAGTCTCCACCTGCTCATCTCCAGTGTTTCTGAAGGTATTGACAACAACTTGCCAAGCTTGAGCCCAGTGTTTTCAGGAACCCTTGCAGAGATGGGTGACCTCCATATACAGGCATCACTCAGTCCTTTTACCCTTCAAAACAGGGGCCAAGATGCTGGAAGCAAAACAAAGAACAAGTCATCTTCTCTCTTAGTCTTGGGGGTGAACCCCAACCGAAGGGGGCTGCGTGTTCCCAGCCACGCTGGGTTCAATGATAAACTGTTTTTTACTGATGTGTAAGATTATTTTGTTTTCTTTTTTCTGCCTTAAAACACTTGTAAAAACACTTCTGATGCCCACACTTGTTCACCAACAGAAGGCAATGTCCCAAGCCAAGTTCTTGTGGGAGATTTGACTAGACATGCATGAAAGTGAAGGTATTTTCCATTCCAAGTTTCCTCTCAACCTTCTATTTCTACTTACAATCAAGAAGCACAATCAAGGAGTTTGTGTCAGCTTTCCTTGCAGAGTTTTTGTGTGCATGCCTTTTCCAAGATACTTTCAAAAATGAAATTTATTCATCTTGTTTGGAAGAAATTCAAACATGAAATAGGGACAAACAGAAAGACCCTGAGCAATTCCACCTCCTTACCAAATTTGCTTTCAAGAGTAAATGACAGAGAAGAAAAAGCATGTTAAAAAAAAAAAAAAAAAAAGGAAGTGCATAGAAAAGTCTGAATTCTGGGGCTGTTTTCCCAGTAATGGAGACTTGTGGTGCTTTCAACCCTGTCTACACTGAAATCCATTAAGGCTCCTGCATAACCTCTTGTCCCCCTTTATAACCCACGTGTTGTCACTGCTTTTCAAACCCATCAGTCCTGAAAAAGCCTCTCTGGGAAGGGCACACGGTACTAATAAGGGGAGTTGCACACGAGGGAGATCCATTGTCAGAGAGATGCTCTGGAATATGATACAGAGGATAGCATTGCAAAAATGTTGCAATACATCCTCCTGATAATACATTCCCTGGGAGCTGCACAAAGACAGGGCAGGGCAAGAGGCATTTGCATTGCAGCACGTCCCCCAGAGCCACGACAGGAATTCCTGAGCAGCTTTGTGTGTCAGTGTGAAAAATTTGCTTCCCAATTCTTTTTACCCTCCCAGCTGCTCCTTCCTGTGCCCAGAACAGCGGCTGAGTAGGCACAGCACAAACCACCCCAGGGCAGAGCTGCTGCCCCCAGGTTACCACCACGAACTGTGTCAAACTGTCGCCACACGCCTCAGGGCACAGAGCTGCACCCAGTGCCTGGGACAGCTGGGACATCTGCCCCCTAAAACAGGACATAACTACCTGTGCCAGCACTCAGGTTGGTTAGAAGGGATTTACATTTCCCTCCTGCACGAGGAGCTTCCCCAGCTCCAACTCAGGCAGATGCTGACTTGAAAGAGGTTGGAAGTACAGCCATGTTCCACCCTTGTCCTCACGTCCTTCCTCTGATCCTGGTCATGGTTGGAGCCAGGATGCCAGAAGAACCTTTGCCCGCTCACAATGGTTCTTATCTCCTTGCAAAGCCTACCCAGTGCTTGTCTGGTGCTCCCTTCCCAAACAGGCTGATCTGGATTCCAGAAGCAAAGCCTGGCTGTGACTCACCCTGCCATGAACCTGGATTATGTGCCCACACCAAAGTCACCCAGGAAACCTCAGTCCTCCATCTTCTGGCTGTCATTACCTAATTGCTTCTTAGGCCTTCTACCCTGCTCCTGGCTGGGCTGTTTTATTGCCTCACACGAGGCTGTGGAAAGAAAATCAGAAGAGTTCAATGAATTGTCTGAGGTCCCACAGCAAGTTTTGTCTGTGGGCACCTGCCTCCACTTGTGTGACCTCCACTCCCTTCTTCTTTGATTTCCCATCTCTCTTTTAAGTGACATTAAATATTCCTTTCAATTAAGGACGTCTAGATAAGAAAACAGTTAAAATTTGCCATGTTTATCGTAGAGTGAACCCCATGGATAGTACTGATCTGTAGTGGAATAGGGTGGGATTCTCTGAGGGGACTGAAAAATAAACAAGGAGTCCTTGTCCATAAACCTGACTTGTGGCAGCAGGTCCTGCTTACAGCAATAAGGACCAGACACACACGGGGACAGGCAGCTCTAGAAGTGAGAGCTACACACTAATTAATCCACTGCACACAATCTTGAAGCCAAAGGCTTTCTTCTCAGTTCCTGCAAAGACACTGGATGTTCCATTACAGAAGGTTGAGCTAACATCTGATATCCTTCTGTGTCTTCTCCCTGCAACTGAAACACAAACAGATAAAGAACAAAGATGCATTTTGTTACCAAAAAGATCTCAGAATTACTGGCTAAATATTTACTTATCTTAAGATCTGAGCAGCTCGTGCAATGCAAGCCGAGATGCCTTGTTATTGTACACTCAGCTAGAGCACATGGAGGCTACCAGTGGATTAGGCTGCCACTGTGCTTTGCTTAGACAGTAGTTGGGGGCAAACAAGGCCCTTTCATATTCCTACAGTCCATCTGTTTTAATGAAAAGATGGTTTATCCAAGGTGTGTGAAGCTGGTCCACATTCTCTCCCCAAATCACAGAATCAGGGAATTGGTTCAGTTGGAAGGAATCTTAAAGATCATTTCATTCCACCCCCTGCCATGGGCAGGGGCACCTTCCACTAGCCCAGGTTACTCCAAGCCCTGGCCAGCCAGGCCTTGGACATTTGCAGGGACAGGGCAGCCACAGTTTCTCGGGGCAGCCTGTGCCAGGACCTCCCCACCCTAACAGGGAAGAATTCCTTCCCAATATCCCATCTAACCCTCTGGCAGTGGGAAGCCATTCCCCCTTATCCTGTCACTCCAGGACCAAGTCCAAAGTCCCTCTCCAGCTCTCCTGGTGCCCTTTAGGCACTGAAAGGGCTCTCAGCTCTCTTTGGAGCCTTCTCCACTCCAGGTGAACACTCCCAGCTCTCCCAGCCTGGCTCCAGAGCAGAGGAGCTCCAGCCCTGGGGCATCCTGAAGGGTGATCCCTTCCACCCACTCCATCCCTGAAGGCTGAACTGTCCCTTGCAGAGCAGCTTCCTGACCACTGCCTCTTCCCACCTCCCACTCCTTGGATCTGAGCAACACCTGCAGCTCCCTGTGGCTCTTCCTGGCACATCTCAAAGCCCTTCCCTGTCCCCCACGCCCCGTGGTGGCCGCTGGACCGGCAGTGATGAGCACCGCAGCGACACTTCGGGGAGGAGCCGCGGTTTGCAAATGGAAATGTGTTCCACAGTGTGCAATTCCCAAGGCTCTTCTGACCAAAGGAAACAATAGGAATGCAACCTCATTAAGCACTAATGTGTGTTTCCAGGCACCGACAAACATGCAGGCAGCTCCTGTGGGCCACAGGGGAGCAGCGTATGGAGCACTATAAAAGCTTTATGAATGACAAACTTGCCAAATTGCTGTTTAAACAAGGAAGCAAATGGGAGGACCATCTGCCTCCGACTGAAACTGCTCATAATCCTGTCAATTGTGCCAGTGTGGTGTGTTTAAGCTCTTGTGCTGGCATGTGCCCAAGGGACACAAAAATTCGTAGGTTTTAACGCAACATTCCCCCCTCCCGGTTGTAGGAGCTGAGCCCCATTTTGTCATTTCTCTTGGATTTCTGATGGAGCAGGTAGTTTTCTCCTTTCCTGCAGCCTGGTGTGAGTCCTCCCCATTCCTGGGGCTCTGCATTCTGGGGAGTCACGTAGGGAACCCCCAGACTCTCCATCACTACTCGCAGTCTCCCACCTGCTGATCCACAGTAAGGACCATCCCATGGTCCCTCCCTGCCTCATCCTCACGATCAAACATCTCACAAACCTCCAGCAGTGCTGCCTCTCTTCACAGATGAGAAAGTGAGACACTGAAATGAATGTGTGAAGTTATGAGATGAACCTGATCACACCTTTGCCCTTTGTTGTGACCCTCCACCCCCTTCCCCTTCATCACAGGACTTCACACCATCCACGGGCTCCTTTCTGCTCATGACAATTAGTACAAACATGTAAGAGAGTGGAGGCAAAGGCAAACCATCAGACCCCTCCTCCTCATGTAGATCTTTATCTTGTCTCCTCAGAAGGAGCTTTGAAATACAACTAAAACAAGTTACTGATAATTAGCTCTAAAGACACACAAGCAATTGTGCTTTATCTGTACAAGCTCTTTGATAATAGGCCAGGCCTTGTGCCATGAATTGCTAATTGATTCTTTCTTAGCAATATGTTTTGCTTAATTAAACGGTGTACTGATTTATAAACACCTCCCTAACTATTACTCACTTTGCATCTGCTGAAAAGAGTGCAGGCTGTTCCTGTGCTTCAGCATTCCCTTTCAAATGATCCCATTATATCCAGCTATGCTCTTTCAATACTGATTGTGACAGATTGAGAAATTATTAAATCATAAATACAAGGAGAAAAAGCTACTGATGCACACATAATGGGAACTGTTCTCACAGTCCCCAAATATGTAAAAGAATGACAAAACCACAAAGGGTCAGGCAGGCAGAAATGAAGCTCCTGGCCCAACTCCTTGTGTTGGAGAAAATCATGACCCAGTCTCCAGAGCTCAGCCTGGCATAAAAGTAGAGGAAGGATCTGTCTCATTTCCCTCCAAAATCACTGTGACTTAGATCAAGTCTCACTTGCTTGTCCTGGTGCTCACATGGAGGAACATCAATAGGTTCAGTCTCTGGGCTCTTCACAGTTACAGGACTTGCTTTTTAACATGTTTCTTCTCAGCAGGTGCTGAGGCTTTTTCTCCCGCAGTTGTCCCTTCCAAGTCTGTGCTCTGTCCCACAGGACTCGGCACAGACCCGTCTGTCCCCAGCATCCTACTGGCTCTAACCCGGGGCTGGTGGCAGCAGGAGCCTCGTCAAGAGGTGCAGCCCAACTTAGAGTGTTTGGGGTGCCTGAAGGAACACACCTGGAGGGAGGGGAGGGCAGAGCTGGGACCCTGGAAGGGATCCAGGGCAGAGGTCTGGCTCAGAGTGGGTGTGGGCAGTTTGGTGGAACACGGGGAGGAGAAAGGTTGCCATGAAGGAGAAAGGGCAATTGCTGCAGGCACGTATGATCCAGAAGGTATTTGGGCACAGTAGGTGTGGTGGTTTGAGTTTAGGCCTCCCTGGGAGACAGATCACATGGTTTGCTGTATCCAAGTGAAGTATTCCATCCTATTTTACCTCAGCTTAGATATAAGACAGAAGTCTGGGGGTAGACAGAAGTTTTGAGTCAGTCCTTTTCCGGCAGTGAAGGGCATTGGTTGTGGACCTCGCTGTCTCTCCGGGGAGAGCTGTATGTCTCCTTCTGGGAAGCAGACCTTGTTTATTTGCTCTTTATTGTTTGTGTGTGTGCATATAGTAATATTTAGTTCCTTCTTCTTCTCTGGATATATATATATATTTGTGTAGATTCATACTGCTTCAGTAGTATTAGAATCCACTTTTCATCTAGTGTGGGTTTCCCCCCCTTTCTCCCTGCAGTTGGGAGGGAGGGGGGAGCTGTTATTTTGGAGCCTCTGGATATGTGCCTTCAGCCAGGGATAAACGGCCACAGTAGGGTTTCAAGGAGTTTGACTGTGCAGGGCAGCCCAGGCAAAGAGAGGGGGAAAGCTGATCCCAACCAGGATCACCAGAGGGTTCCCCTCCAAAGGGGAGATATTTTCCAGTGCCATAGGGAATGCTCAGCTGAACACAAAGGAAGTGATGGGCACAGTTTGCTTTTCCAAAAACACATGAATGAGTGAGTCCCCAGTAGGAGAGATCCTGCTGCAGGATGAGCTTTGGCAGAGCATCACTATGTGCTTGCCCTGTTCAATAGGGTTACCCTGGGCAGGGGCCACCAGCTCAGTGCCCCCCGTGTGACCCAGCCCAGCCACTCCCACCGAGGATGGCACCTTTCACTCTTGGTCACGCTCCCACCACCTCTAAGAGGAGCAGAAGCCCCTCAGGAAGCTCTGGTTGGGGACGTGCAGCAGTGCCAGAGGTCTGGGCAGGGATTCCTGCTGCCATCCCTCCCTTCCCCTCCATAGGTGACCACTGCATAGGTGTCCCTGCTCTGCTGCAGCCCCAGCCCCTGGGTGGAGCCCCCACTTCCCACACCCCTCTCCACCTGCCTGTGCCATAACGCCAAGAGTTTCTATTTACTCATGGAAAGTTGGTGATTTACTTCCCACCCTGTTTACCTCACATGCTGTGCTGTATTACTGCCTGCTGCATAAATCCTTCCCAGAGCACCTGAAGAGATTTGATGAAGTGCTGCCCTCTGAAATGCACAGGTTATCACTGTCAGCAGCTGTAAGTCTGTTGATGTTCAAGTGTAAATTAATTTTCACTCAGTGTTCATTAATCAGCCCAAATTCCTCCTCCTTCTTTGTCTCTTCCCACCTCCACATTGCTGATGTTCCCTGTGGCAAGTTGCATGTCAGAGGGATGTGAAACCCACACACACACAGTGGTTTGTGCTGAGGGTTTGATGCAACCTGGGGTCTCTGATGAGGTGGACAGAGTCAGTTTTTAACCCTTCCAAGCCACTCAATGAGCTTAAACAGGGAGCTTAAACAGGCTGGGTTACCTAGTTCTAGTGTGACATCAGGTGAGGTGCAGCTTCTGTTGGGACTTGGAGTTTGATCAGGCACAAAATGAAATGAGACCTCTGTGATCAGTGAGCACAAGTGACTGAAGAGGACAGGAAACATCCCCTTGTACCCTGGGGCTGGGCTGCTGGGCTGCCTGCTGGGTGAAAGCAAGATGTAGAATCACAGAATCAGCTGGGTTGGAAGAGATCTCCAAGGTCACCAAGTCCAGCCCTTGATCCAAGCCCACTGTGGTTACCAGCCCATGGCACTGATGCCACATCCAGTCTCATCTTAAACACCTCCAGGGATGGTGAATCCCCCCCCTCTCTGGGCAGCCCATTCCAATGCCTGCTCACTCTGTAAGCATCCAACATGTGAGAGGTAAGAGCCACTGTGGGGATCCTGCCTTGATAACCGCGTCTAAACTCTTCTTTCACTCAGAACTGGGTTCCCCTCACAATCACTGCACTTAGAACCCTGTTTGTTTGCTCCAGAGGATCTTTTCCATGGTTTACCATCTCTGCCTGGGAATTTCATACTGTGGAGAATCTGCTGCCTTCCCAAGTCAAGCAGCTCCACCAGTTAATTACCCTGGCTGGCAAGAATGTGTGCCCTGTTTCTGGGGGGTGTTGGTTGCCTACAGAGACATTATGTATGCTGAGCACTGGATAACACACACTTCTCTGCATATATTTGCAACTTGATAATATTGCTCTGGTTGCTTCTCATCCTCAGCCTCTGATCCCTGGCTGGGGTGGATCAGGATTGTTCTGCTCCAGTCAGGATAGCCGTGACATGTCTGCATTTGGGCCTTTATTAACCACAAGATACAGTTGCTTATGACTAAAACACCCAGTGTTTTTGAAATAAGGAGAATAAAAGGTTAAGCTGCCACAGATATTCACATTAATCTGTTCCAATTACAATATGCATACCACTTTTCAAAAAGGATTTGAGACTTCTCCCACACAGACTTAGATGTGTCCGCATGAAATATCAATGTTTTAGGGTAGGATTTTCCAAAGCACCTTAAGGAAATGAGGCACCCACTTCTTATTGGCTCTCATTGGCTTCCCTGATAGCTTTTGAAAAATCCCATCCTTAATTATCATTATTATGCCATAAGAAATGGTGTCCCTCATTATCACTGACATGCCCTAGATACTGCCAGGACTCCTGGCTGCCATGTCTAACCCATAAAATGGGATATGACAACCCAAAACATGAGGTTACTCAATGGAGAAGTGCTCAGAATGGTGGCTCAGTGGTGACGGCAGTCAGAAAATGTTAGAGCTTTTGAGAAGGTCCTTAAACCAGTACACTGAGTGCTGCTTTTGCACTGGGAAAAGCAGCCCAGGAGGCTCAGCTGGACACCTGCCCTGAATCCAAGCTCCCCCTTAGTCCAAGGGCTGTGCCAGGAGAGGGCCAACAGTTTGAAGGATAATTTAGGAGCCAAAACACAGAGCAGGGACTTGCTTGCCATACAAAGCAGTGGGCAAAGAGCTGCAGGTAAGGTATAGGTTCCCTCTGGAGTTTTTCAAGGATCTGACTTGCTCAGAGTACCCAAAGCTGTTCATTCTGTTCCCAAATCTGTTCATTCCTGCTCCTTATCTGACTGCACTCCTGTTCATGTGCCAGCAGCAAGCCAGAGGGAAGCATTGCTCCCAGAACAACCTGTTCCTGGAGACACAGGCTGGGAAGATGTGGGAAGATGGCCTTCAGAAGCATTAGAGAGTCAGGAGGTGGCAGGTGTTGGGAGACACCCACAGAATTGCTTGTTGTTAGTCCCCTTCCCACCATTTGAAGTCTTTTCCATTTCCATCCTGGACCCCTCAGACTCTCCAGGAGCATAAACGACACCATCCCACCCTGATAACCTGGGTTGCTGAGAAGCCACACAGACCCAGCTTAATGGTTCTTCTGCATTGATTGGGGCTTACAAGGCACATTCCTGGTAGAAATTCACTGTGAGATTCCCAAAACATGGATCTTTGCCACCCCAAAATCATTACAGAACCACCATTTCCATTTGTGTTCATATGGAGAAGGTTGTGTTGCTTAAAGCTGCAGGCAGAGTGAGCAAATTCGGGCTCGTCTGGGAGTAATTCTGCCTCCTACAAAGGCTCCGTTTGCCTTCTGGAGTATCAATGATGTGAGGAGAAGCTGCAGAGCCTGTTTGGGCCAGAAAAATATATCTCATCTCTCAGAATTCCTGCTCCTTCACAACAGAGTTTGGGAGGCAACCAAGGCTGTAAGTACAACTCTGCTTATTTTTGCTTTCAAATAGGGCCAAACTTTTAACTATTGATTATAAGCAAAGGTTCCTGAGGGAGGGGCAGGAAGAAGTGGGTTTAGTGAGAAATGCAGAAATCCCACTCCATCTGCTCTGAGGCCTCCATGGATTAATAGAATTAATTTATCTTATGGGGCACTAATTGAAAAATGTGCTGAGGTTAAGGACAAGGTCAGCTCTTCCCAGTGTAATGTCTCCTCCATAATTCACTTACTAAACCATCACGACAATCTGTGCAGAGTAATAGTGAAGGATGAACACTGTGCTCCAGGATCTCAGGGAACATAACCTTGTGTTAGGGAGAACTTCAGGTGAAAGCTGTAGGAAGGTACATGGCAGATGTTTTATTAGATGAGACATTCAGCACTCTCTCATACTTCTTCAAGATCTGCAGTTCTGAATGAGGTCTGGACGACACAGAGGGACAGTTCTGACCCAGCTCAGGCTGTTTGCTCCCTCTGCTTCACTGCATAAGCTGCCAGTCCTCCCAGGCAGCTGGTCCTGCCCCCCTGAGCCCTGAGAGGAGCTGATCAGGAAATCCCAGCTCAGGAACTGCAGCCAGGCTGTGTTGCTCCACCAGGCTGCCTCAGGAAGGGTTGGTAGCTGGCTGCCCACAAAACATGCTGCAAGGAAGGACTGGCCTGGGGTTGGTTTGCTGCTGGGGGAAGGCTGGCAAGGGCAGACTGTGGCTGCAGGTGCTGTGGCAGTGCCAGGGTGGCAGGGGTGAATCCCTCCCCACACCTGGGATGTTCCTGCAGCCTCTCCCCCCATCTCAGGTGTGCCCTGCCAGGGCCAGGCTGGCACAGACGTCCCACAGCAGAGGGACAGAAACCAGCCCAAGGTGGGTGAGAGGCAAAGAGCAAGATGAGCCAGGCTTGGGTGAGGTGTTGTCTGTGCCTACAGGGCACAAACACAGTGCAGGGATGGCTGGCAATGGGTTTCTGGGCAGCTGCCCCTGCTGTCCCTGTGCTGGGAGTAGCTCCAGATCCAGAGCCCACTCTGCTCACACAAAGCTGGCCCAGCTGGAGCTTGGAGACTCTGACCTGCTGGTGGCTATTTGTTTGTTGGGCAGGAAGACTCTGCCTCCCTGCTGCTGCCAGGGGCTCCTTGTGCCACACAAATTTAGTGATTGCAGCGATGGGGGAGTAATAGTGCCCAGCAAAGCTGTGCCAGCCCCCTCTAGATGCCACTGCAGCACACCAGGCAGGACCTGTACCTGATCTCGTGCATCTCATATATCAAACCTGTTGCTCTTCAGCAACATCTAAACCACCAGCACAGGTTTTTAAACACCAGCACTATTTTCCTGTGAGATCAACCAAATTCTAGAGCAGGGGGTCAATATTGAATATGCAGAGATTTAAAAATAAGATCTTAATAAATCTGATCTACCTGATACCTTTTCAACTCAGTTTGGGGTCAGAGATCTTCAGAGGTTCACTTTAACCCAAGTTTTTCTGTAAACTACAAAAGTCAGAGCCATGGCATGTCAGAGAGGCAGATTAGGTAAGGAAGACATCAGACAACTGTGCTCTTGTTCCTCTCCAGAGCTGCCCCAGATGCAGATGGAAAGAGGGCTTTTTTTTTTTTTTTTCCCCTGGTGTTTTAAATCAGAGAGGGCTTAAAAACCTGGTAATGCTGTTTGTTCTTCTCTTCTTCAGAGCTCCCGTGGCAGATACACAGGCAATGAACCCAGCCCTGTTCTGTTAATGAGCCCTGAGAAGATCCAAGATGATGGCACAAGACAAAGTGTTTTACAGTCCTTAAAAGCTTAAGAGAAATGAAAACCCAAATAAGAAACCATATGAGGCCCATACTTTCCACTGAAGGTGGAAAACCAGGCTCAGAGATGAGATTTTGTGCCAGGCTTAAGTGCTTCTTTGAGACCACATTTCACCTTCCTTCTCCAGATGCATTATGACAGAATTATACCCCAGACAGTGCCCTTTTGAAGCAGCACACACAATATTTGTTTTAATTCACTTGTTTTTGTTTGATTTTTCTTGATTGTTTCCTGTCTCAGGTCTTATTACCTACACACTGTTTAGATCAGTGCTGCCTCCAAGTTTCTGAAGGTGGCATCACGAAGTCTTTGGGTTATCAGAAGATCCATCCCACCTTCCAAAGAGGTTCAGGGATGGACTGGGAACAGTCACAGGGAGAGTTTGCCTGTCTGAGGTGGGATAGGTGCACAGGTAGGCCTCAGGGCACCCCAAAAGCATCACCTCAGCTATTTTTGCTGTCGTAGGCATTGCTGAAGAACACCTGGCTACGAGGCATGTGGAACAGCCACAGGAAGTAAGGCTTGCTTGGGAACTGCAAAGTGCTGAGGCTGTACCAGCACTGCCTTTCACACTTCTGTACTTGACCTGGAAAAGCCTTAACAAATAGTCTTCCAGGTGTCCTGTTCAGCCAGAAGTTGATTGAGCTTGCAAAATTATTGTAGCAGTCTGTCAGTCTGCTGTGCTCCTTCATCTCTGACAGCTGTCTGAGATCTTTTAGAGAGCTTGCTCGTGTCTGTGCTGGCTCCAGTGCACTCAGAGCTGACAGGAAAGTCACAGCAGCACTGCTGCCATTCTGCTGTGACCTCTGTGTTCAATGCCTTGGTCCTGAGTACATCAAAGGTTTGTTCTCAGCCTCTGCTTGGGGTTTTGTAGCGCGGGGGTTATTTGTGGACAATTTGTGCATCGTTCTGTCTCCCTGCTACAAAGCTGTGCACTTGATAAGAGAATAACTTCAGGTGATTCCCCTGATGCTGTCAGAAATTGGGCTCTTGTCTGGGCTCCTGCATCATAGCACTGCAGCCCTGAGGTCCTGACAGAGCCTGGCACTGCCCTGGCACCACTGGGTCTTCATGATCTCTTGTGTCCAGCTTCTCATGGAGTCATGAAGACTCCCCTGGAAATGGGATTTGCATTTCTCTGGCAGTGATATGCTCATCCAGTCAAAGCTTCACCCCTTCTGCACACACCAGCTCTGTTCCTACTGCCCAGCTCTCCTGGGGTGCCTGCCAGCACAAGTCCTACCAGGCTGCTCCACTTCCTGGTCCCATGAGCTACACACAGAGAGCTTGATATGGATGAGACCCTCAAGATGCACCGCCAAGCCCACTCTGTGCCTGATGCCCACCTTGTCCCCCAGCCCAGAGCACTGAGTGCCATGTTCAGTGATTCCTTGGACACCTCTAGGGGTGGGGACTCCAAACCTCCCTGGGCAGCCCCTTTCAGTGCCTGACCACCCTGTCAGTGAAGAATTTCTTCTTATATCCAATCTAAACTCCCCTTGGCTCAACTGTAGGCTGTTTCCTCTCATCCTGTCCCTTGTTCCCTGGGAGGAGAGCCCTCCTGTCAGGGAGTTGCAGAGAGTGAGAAGGTCCCCTCTGAGGCTCCTTTTCTCCAGGCTGAGCCCCTCAGCTCCCTCAGCCTCTCCTCATATGACTGACTCTCCAGACCCTTTCCCAGCTCTGTTGCCCCATCACCTTTCCTAGAGGACCAAAGGCAGGGGAATGTCTGTGTCTGGTTCACACCCACATGTGACAGCATCTCACAGGGCCCTTGGTGTCCCAGAGGGGAGCAGGATTGACCAGGTATTGATCAGGGTGCTCCCCTGTGGGCATTCCCATGACTGTAGCACTGGTCAGAGCTGCTGCTGATACAGAAGAAGAGCCCACATTGCTCCCACGCCAGAGAGGAGCTGGGCCATGTCTTACCCAAGTGATGATCCTGTAACCAGAAGTTTCACAGCCCTGCAAAGCCCTTGTCAGGATGCAGGAATTGCTCAGAACAGCAGATTGCAGCCAACATGGTTGTTGTGATTAAAAACAGAGGCTTGTGCATCTTCATGCAAATGAGAGCACATCAGTCACCTTAATCCTGCTGGGTGTCCGACAGCAAATTCAACAACACCCCATTTGGCCTATTTTTAGAAGTACTATGAATTCAAACCACTCTCCTCATGCTTTTTAGACCTGAACCATGATTTTCAAGTGACTGGAGCTCTTAGCACTGCTGTTAGCCAGGCAAGAGAGGGGCACACGGCAGAGAGGAGTGGAGAAAGGAGCACAAGCCATCACAGGCCTTTCTGATGCATTTCTGATGCAAATGACCACCTGCAAAAGTTTCAGCATGGAACCAGAATGTGTTTCCTTCTGTGTCAGGAGTGTTTCAGACAGCCTTTTGCCAATGGCAGAACTTATAATTAAGTGTTAGCAAGTGCCTGTGCTCAGTGCTCTGTTCTGCCTGGCATCACACCCACAAGGCAGCTCGATCAACATTTCACTTCAAAGGGACAAGACTTGCCTGTTATTTCAATATCAATGAGACATTAACTGATGCCAGCGAAAGGTCAGTCCCAGAAAAAGTAAAACCCTGTTATTAATATTTTTGTATTAGGTTTAGATGTTTTAATGTTTTTACTATAATTGTTTAGATGAAAATTAAGTCTCAGTGGTGCCTGGAGTACTTAGAAACAGAGGAGAGTTCAAACGCTGCCAAACCTCTCTGCCTTAAATTCAGATCAGGGTTTGTCGTGAAAACAACCTTTATTCTCCAGTAGTGTGCAGTAAAATTCTGCCTTTTTAACTCTTCCCTGCAAAAGAACAAGTATCTTTTGCAGAAACCCTCACCCCTGTTTCCCAGCTGGGGGCTGAGCTCTTGGCTTCCCACCCCACATGGCAGGATGGATGCCCACGTGTTGTGCACCAGGTTGTTATCCCTAAAACGTCTCTAGGTTGTCCCAAAAACCCTTGTTGTGTTTTGGGCCGTGCCTCTTGGAGGTGTGAGCAGACCCTTTAGGGAAGGGAGGGAACAAGGACTGTACAAGTCAATGAAAAGACAAGTTCTGGCAGCTACAGCCAGAAGACAAAAGTGCCACTAACTACTAATATTTAAATTCCACCAGACATTTTTCACTGCTTTCCAGTACAGCTCATTATAGCATTAACAAATACATGCAATGCATATAAGGTTTTATATTCTTACAGAATTAATCTCAGCAGACCATGGCTATTACCTACGTTTGGCTTATTGTCACCCTTTATTTGTAATAAATAGAAAATGATCTGGTTCAATATTTGTGTTGCTCAATAGCCTCACTGACTAATCTTGCCTTCTTCCCTCCCCCTTTCCTCCCAGATTGTTGGATCTGATAATTCATCTGATTAAATGCTGTCCATTTCATTAATCCAGCAGACACAGGGAAGTGAAGCAGGAAATTCTAAAAGAGACCACAGGTCTCCCTAATCCAGCAGATATGTGAGAACAGATTCATGAACCTGAGCACAAATTCAAGTGAGAAGAATATTAACGATGTCAGAACAAACTGATAGTTTGAGACCATGGACTTCAACCCCCAGGGATATCTCTGCAACCTCTTTATAAGCTATAAAAAGCTTGGGAGTGCAAAACTGAAAGTGGGTAAAGGAATGGAGTCTGAGCAATGATTTGCTTTCAAAAGCCACCAGACACCTTCTAGTCTTAAAATCAACATGCAGGGAGGGTCACTGGCAACCTGTGGAACATGCAGGATGCTTGAAAATCTCAAAGGCACTTTGCTTCATAAAAATACAATTTTTTGTATGGTGTTGTGTGTGCTGTCAGTGCCTCTCCTCCCAGGCAAATTAAGAACAGTAGAAGAATTCCAGGAAAACAGGCCTTTTTTTGTGGTGGGGTGTCATACTAGGAATTTTTTGCTTTGTTTGGACATGTATCCCAGAAGATAACGTGGTAATCCAGGCACAAGCAGGATGGGTGGTGGCATTTAGAGAGTAGAAACACTTTTTTGAAGTCTACCAGGTAAAGTAATGCTGCAGAGCTGGTGGTTTATCTGGCTGTGTAAAATTAGATGTGTGTGTTGGCTCTCAAGTGAGGAGGAGGAGGAGGAAAGACCTTTGCCAGCAAGTCATGATTCTTCTAACAGAGATCAGACAAACAGGAAACTCTGGGGAAGCTGCTTGGACTGGAGGAGATTCCACTTAGAGAGCAGTCCTTGGAAATGGGCTGTTTTCCTAAGGAATTCTGGTCCTTGCACCTGCTGTCTCCTCCCGCTCCACACACATCCTCTTTCAATCCTCCCATAAATAGCCAAGGAGTTCCAAAGGCACTGGAAGAGACAGGGATGGGCAGAGGCACACCTGGCAGTGCTTAATTGTTGGAGTGGATAATTGTAGAGGCCTTTTCCAACCTTAATAATCTGGGATTCTCTAAGCACAGTCCCATGCAGCACCTTTTTTTTCCCTCTTAGAAAACTGAGTTATCTTTGGAGAAATGTGATCTGTTTACTAACTTGCTGATAGTCTGGCCACTAGCACAGAGAAACTGGAACAACATGTTCCAGTGGTGGAGTTGACAGGGAAAAAATAGGGCATTTTCCCTTATTATAATGGAAAGTAGAGTCTAACCCATTGTACAGTTTAATAGCACTATTAAACCAACAAGACTAAATGTTTGCATGGAATCTGAATATGTTGCAGAACAACCAATGCCTGAGTGGTTGCAGGGTTTCTGATTAATGCACAGAATAAAAAAAAAAAGGAAAAACTCTTTCCCCATATGTGGCTGAATTAGTGGAGCATTTCCAGCTTGAAATTGGAGGCACAAGAGGGCTGCACTTTCCAGGTACATTCCCTGCAGAATGAAAAAATCTGGAAATGGCCATTAACAGAGGCTGGCTTGAGCCTAAAACATGCACTAGAAATTGCCACATCACTGAAGATGCCTGGTAAACATGCCAGGATGGGCAGCATTGGGAGATCTGTGCAGCAAATAAACTGCGGGTCAGTGAGAAATGCAGCTCAGGCAACACCCACCTGTGCTGCACCGGGAGGGAGAGCTGCTCAATGCAAATGATCATTGATTTTCTGACAATCTTGTGGAAACTGCAAAGAATTGGGGCACAGGCAGTAAATGTGGAGGTCAGAGCACAATCATGGCTTTCAAAAGAGGCTTCCTGAGGATTTCAGAGCCCTTGTGCGCGCATGACAGGCTAAAGATCACTCATTGTGGTGTGCAGTCCCAGCTCTCAAGTCAACAGAACACAAGTGAGATGTGGGAGGAATATGGGAATATGGGAGGAAAAAAGGGAGTGACTCCTGTCCAGGTGCTGCTCTCTGGTGACACCTCAACAGGGCAACTCAGCCCCCCCAGAGGAGTGAGAGAACTTCTGCACTTCTCAAAACACACAGAAGGAAATGTTTCAGCCAGATTTGAAGTGTGAGCTCCTGTGATATCTCCTGAGCCAGTGCTAGATGGGTTCTGACTAAACCTTCTGCTAACCCTTGCAAGCCTCCACAATGGAGATTTCTTGTGTGCTGACCTGTTCTGAAGCCTCCTCAACCTCCTGATGAAAACTGAATCCTAGAATCACAGAATCCTTAAAGCTGGAAAAGACCTCCAAGATCAAGTCCAACTTTTGACAAATGTTTTCTCCATAGGCAGTTCTGCACCTCCCAAGCTGAAATTCAATGTTTTTATGGTAATCAAGGTATTTTGATTAAATAGTTAAAATTATGTAATTACGGTATTCCTTCTTGCTCCCTAGTAAAACCTTTGCATTCTAGCCTTGGCCAGTGTAACTTGTTGAGGCTCTTGTTTCTCTCCATGCTGGGGCCATGGTTGGTGCCCAGCAAAGCTTCAGAGAACTGAAGTATCCTCATAACACACAAGAACTGATAATTTTGAAAGCCTTGCAAAATGTCCCCACTATGTTTCTTTGACAATGCCTATACTCTGATGAAATCGTTCTTAAAACCATCCCTCTTGCACTGGACACCTGCGCTCAAACATCTCAGCATTTTGAAAGTTGACACAGTTTCCTCAGAATGTGAGGACTTAGAAAATCCGTGTTGCTTTTGCATGCCTGGTCTACCCAGGTGGGATCCTTGGTACCTGTTGCAAAGGCAGCACAGCCAGTGGGGGTGGAAGAATTACCTCGGATAGTGGGAAATGCTGGTATTCAAAGGGGGGCAGGAGTTTATTCTGGGTAAGTTACCAAAGTGATTGCTTTCTCTAAAGAGAGATGACTGCTCCCAGTTGGGATTGTCACAAGGTGGGAGGTGGATTTAAGCATCCAGTTCCCCTGACTGTCACCTGGCTGATGTCCCCTGCCATCAGCTGGGAAGCGGAAGCAATTCCAAAGATTCCTGTAGGAGAGGAGGCTGAGCAAGCTGATCTAAAACAAAATATCTGTTTAAAAACTACCTGGTCAGGGAAATGAGGGCATGCTCTGATTTGCTTCAGAATGGCAGAGACTCAGGGGGTCCTGAAGCTGTTCTCTGGAAATCTGAGTTTTGGGTACCTGTGGTGCACTGGAAAGTGAGGACTGTACAAAACAGAGCAGAGCTGGGCTGTCAGGAGCCTCCTCACAGAGGAAACTACGATACATTGGCACAGTCTGCTCTGCACTCCAGCAGGATGGCAAGGAGGTGAGAGGAAAGGGTTTAGGGCTTATTATTTTTTTAGATCCAGTAATAAAATGTGTGTGGAAAACAGATAAATTTGAGGTTCTCTAAAAGCTTCTTTTTGAATTGTTTTCCCTTTCCACCTCTCTGATTCACATCCATATTTACTGGTTTTCACTGTCCATAAAGAGGAAAATACTGAGACACCAGTTGTTTCCATGAAATTCCAAACATAAGAAATAGCCAATAAAAACAAATCTTTATATTTCAGGAGCTGCCAGAGGTTTATTTTGTGAGCATTTGTGGAGAAGAACAAAGCCCAAAGGTTATTTTAATGCCATCCTGTTCTCATTAGCCATACAAATCCCCCTCATGGCTGTTAAATGCAGCCAGAGGATGCAATGTTTTTGTAACAATCAGTGTCTATATTATGGAATCAGAAAGTCATGGAATGGTTTGGATTGAAAGGGACCTTAAAGCTCATCTCATCCCACCCCCTGCTATGGATAGGGACGCCTTCCACCAGCCCAGGTTACTCCAAGCCCCATCCAAGATGCCCATGGACACTTCCAGGGATGGAGCAGCCACAGCTTCTGTGGGCACCCTGTGCCAGGGCCTGCCCACCCTCTCAGGGAAGAATTTCTTCCCAATATCCAATCCCATGAAAATGTGTTGAAACAGCTGGAGCGGCTGCTGGGAGCAGCTGCACCCTCCCCAGAGCAGTGCTGGATCCCAGTGCAGTTCCTGCTCCTCCAGATGGAGCATTCTGGAGCCTGATATGCCCCAAATCCCTCTTGGCTGAGAGCAAACACCCAGAGTGGCCAGCAGGCTGAATAAGCTCTTCTCTGGTCTGCCCCACCAAGGCAGGCTCAGCTGCAGGGCTGGGATTCACCAGTGTGGTCACCAGTGCCTGCCTCCCATGTGGGAGCTGGCCAGGACATCAACCACTGCCCAAAGGATGCTGTCCATATGCAAGGCAGTGGGAGGGATCCATAGGGATCTCCCACTGGGAACTTGGGCACATCAGCATCCCTCAGTGAGGGTCCCAGGAAGGGAGTGATACCCTGGGATGTGCTATATCCACAGAGTGTTTCCAGGGGTTTAAATGATGCTCATCTGCCCACAGCACTGCAGGCGGTGGGAGGGCACGGCTCCCACTTCCCACAGCAGCTGGAATTGCTGGCTCTGTCTGCAGATGGCATTTCTCACTCAGCTGACCACCCCATCTTCTGGTTTCAGAGCACCTCAAACCCCAGTTATCATGGAGCACTTGCTGTATTTGCTCTGCTCTGATTAGAACCCACTTTATTAGGATGTTTCAACCTCCAGAACGTGGTGCTGCCCAACCCCAGCTGCCTCGGGAAGCAGAAATCCCACAGAAACAAAAAATCACTCCCCAGAGCAAGAGTAAGGCTGCACTTTATCAATAAAAGTTTGAAACTCAGTGCAATTGTCCCACCCACCCAACCAGAGATTTATCACCACAGCACCTCAGTCAGCACAAAAGACAGACAGGATAGTTTCTAACTGATAGGAGATCCATGGAAAACCCATTCCGACACTTTAATGGGATCACAGGAACACCAAACCAGCCTGTGGAGGTGGAGAGCTCATCAGAAACTTTAATGCTTCCCATATGCACCAGAAAATGCCATTTGCAGAGCTTTCTCCCTGATTCCATCCATCTGCCTCGCCAAGCTATTCCTTTTTCTCTCTTATTTATGGCTGTAATTTTGATGCCACAGTTACTGTACACGATCTGCTGTATATTTCTCTTATTTGCTTTGAAATTGCTCTTTTCAGCTCCTCTCTAAAATCCTTTATTTGCCCACAAAATAACCAGACCCTGAACTATTTCCTGGCAACCAGTTTTGCAGAGCCTAATCATTTTGTTTTCTGTAATGGTATATATGCATCCTTTATTATTGCACTTAAATGCTTATTAACAATTCATGGAATCTTAAGTGGCTGAAAAAAACAGGTTCTGGAGCTAAATATTTCTAAAACATCTTAGCCCAGAGTCCTTCTCTGCAAGTGTAGGATTCACAGTGGAAAAGAGCATGGCTTAGAGTTGGTATTTTCAGGGTAATTGCTTTTTTTAATTAAGAATATATTTAATCCATGTACAAAACCAAGTGTCACAGCTGCTCGAGGGCTGCTGGAAAAGGACGCAAAGAATTTTGCATAGCATATCCTTTATTTTACCAGCCCTTATGTTACAGTTACTGGAGACTCTGACGATGAACCCAAAGCATGAGGTTGCTGTGGTTATTGCCCTCATCACATCCCTGGGCCATTCTGAGTCCTTGCTCAGCAAATCATGGTCATAGTGAGGCTGTGTCTCAAAAGGCCACAGCAGACCTCCATGAAGAAAAGGGCATCTCCATCCGATATGGTACCTATGGAAGCCCATTCAACCTAAGGAGGCTGAAGGCCCACACTAAGACCCTAAACCACCTTTTCCATGAGCTGCCTTTTGCTGATGCCCTCATTGCTCACCCAGAACCAGCTCTGCAGTGCTTAACATCCTGCTGTGCAGAGGCTGCTGAGCTTTTTGGGTTGGAAGTCAGGTGAAGAAGACAGAAGTTCTCTATCAACCTGCACCTCAGGAAGTTTGCCATCACCCCCACATCACCATAGGCGAATCAGAGCTTAAGTCAGTCCAGCAGTTCACTTATCTGGGAAGCATCATTTCCTCAGATGGTAAGATTGACAAAGAGATTGACAACAGGTTAGCAAAGGCATACAGAGCTTTTGGAAAACTCCATAAAAGAGTCTGGCGCAATAAACACCTGAAGAAAAGTACAAAGATCAGTGTCTACAGAGCCATCGTACTGTCTACTCTTCTACATGGGTCTGAATCTTGGGTCATCTACCGCCACCACCTGCGACTCCTCGAACGCTTCCACCAGCGCTGCCTCCGTACAATCCTAAACATCCACTGGTCTGATTATGTGACTGATGTGTCTGTTCTGGAACAGGCAGAGGTCACCAGTATCGAGGCCATG
>VXAU01002934.1:0-169445 GCA_013399695.1 Formicarius rufipectus | reverse complement strand
AATTCTTAAATATGTTATCACAGAGGCGTGACTATGATTCTTAATTGGCTCAACTTTGGCCATCAGCAGGAGGTCCCTCCTGGCTGTCATTGGCTCCAGAGAACAGGAGAAGCTTCTGGCAGCTTCTAACGGAAACCATCCTGGAAGCCCCCGCTTCTACTAAAATTCAGCTGCAGAAACTCATGACAAACCCGCATCAGCCTTATCAGCCACCAGTGCTTCCAGCAAGCATGGGGAGAGCCCTTCCCAAGCCTTCATTTGTGAAGCCCAGCCATGATGATGATGATGATGATGATGATGATGATGATGATGATGAGGCTGTGTTTAGACTCAGTAGCACATGAACACTCTCAGGATATGCCTTTTCCCCTGTGCAAGCATTTCCATGGCATAGAGCAGGATGGTGAAGGCAGGCAGAGGCAGTGACAACCTCTGCACGCACTGACAGAGCACTGACAGCACGGGACTCCTTGTAGCAGGGGGTACCTGATGAAGAGGTTTGCGGATGATCTGCCCTTTGCAGGACACTGAGAAATGTTCCTTTTCTGCTCCATTTCACAGAGTTCAGTTATAGGATTCAAAAATATCTTGGCTTCAAGAAAGCTGACTGGAAAGTCAAAGAAGCCTTGGAAAAGTGTACTGGGAGTACACCGGAGTACCCAGAACTGATAAAACTCAACCAAGTCTGCTGACATCTGCTGCTTCAGATATCTCCAAGCTGCCTGCAGCTGAAAAGATTTGTGGGCTTCTGTGTACTCTTCCTAGGCCAAATAAACTTTTGTGTATAAAGTGCCTTTGTTTCTTCTGACCTCGCATTCCTGACTGCTCCTCCACAGCAACCATAATGTAATCTCCCAGTTGTAATATCTCCTCCCATATTTAGCATAAAACCAGCCCCTGAGATGCATATTTACTCGTTGAACCTTTATATTGCATCTTGTAATTTCAATAAACGTTCCTGTTTGACCCCCCACAAATGGGGACTGTGCTCGACCGCTACATTCAGCGTCTGAGTAAACAGCAGAAAGGCAACTGTTTACAGGTTAAAATCTTCCTCTTCTGCAGAGGACTCAGAAAGTCCCCCATGACTGTTTGTGCACCAGCTGGATGAGAAAACCATAGAATCATGGAATAATAGACTATCCCAAGCTGGAAGGGACCCCCAAGGATCATCCAGTCCAGCTCCAGGCCCTGCACAGACAATCCTATCCTGTCCCATTGTCCAAACCCTCNCCATTGTCCAAACCCCCCTGGAGCTCTGGCAGCCTCGGGGCCGTGCCCACTGCCCTGAGGAACCTGTTCGGTGCCCACCACCCTCTGGGGGAAGAACCTTCTCCTGAGATCCAGCCTTACCCTGCCCTGACACAACTGCAGCCATCCCCCAGGTCCTGTCACTGCTTCACATGCAGAATTAGTGGGAAATCGGAAACAGCACGACAACCAATATGATCTCAGGCTAATGCAAAGTTATTGCTTACAAAGTTTTTGTTTTATACATTTAGAGCATCAGCATCACACACACATCAAGCGTTTATTGGCTACTTCCTACTGTTCACACATTTTGCTTTATTCTATCATTGGCTAAAGTTACTTGTTCACACAAACTGCTGTTCTTCTTCTTGCACGGTCCCTTTGTCACATAGACATCTTTTTGTTCATTTATATTTGCAAGTTCAAACATATTTCCCATCCACGGTTTTCTCTCTTGTATCTTTTTCAAGGTTTTATTACATAGCCACATTGTCTTACAAACTCAAAATGTCTGGATTGCTCACACTTACAATATGCCCTTGTTCTTACAAATATCCCACACTCACACAGAGCAGAGGTGGGAGCTGCCCCTCTGCTGCCCCTCAGGAGGAAGCTGCTGACTGCTATGAGGTTATTCATTATCATCATCATCATCATCATTATATATTCAGATATTTATAAATTTTTAGAACTTGGGGTACATCTAAGCCTAAGAATCCATGTGAAATGACTTCTGTCAGCCTCTTCCACTGTTACCAACCCTGGGGGCATCCTGCCACCTCATCTCTGGACAAGTTCTTGGCCATGGCAATGAAGAGTGGGCAAGGGGCTCTGCTTTTTTAATTAATTTTTACTTCAGATAATTTAACTGCCAGAAGTAAAACGAGGAATTTAACGTTGTCTGCACACTCATTGACCTTTAAGTGAGCAGCCCTTAAATTTTAAGCACTTTCCAAGCAACAGCTGAACCTTTCAAAGCAATAGCAGCTGCTCTCTGAGCTTGTTTCTCCCACGGAGAGTAGGAGTGAGATGATGCCATACAGAGCCTTCTGGGGCTCTGACACTTAATTGTCCTCCCATTGAAAAGCCGATCAATTTGGAGACTCTCCCTGGGGGCTCTCCCTTTATCTTGATCTCTTCTTTCTTGCCATGCAGCACCTTGTTTCACACTGAGCCCTCGCGGCAAAGAGAGCTCAGGAAGCACATTTGTCTCCAGCCCATCAGCCCGTTCTGTGCTGTCCCCTGTGAGCAGCGACACAGCGACACCGGTGCTTCAGTATCAGAAGATGGGCGTGTGAGCAGCAAAATCCATGTTTGCTTCCCACTGGCTGTCATGCTTTGCATCTCCACTACATCCAGAACATCCACTGCAAGATATGAGGTCAGAGGAAAGAAGGAACCCTCCTGGTGGTGTTCTCCCAGGGAGGAGAGCTGGTCCTTGCCAGACTCCTCTCCTGGGAGGCCAGAAGGACAGTTTGATGCCATCTCAACAACTTTAGTTCATGTGTAGTGGCGTAGGCCCCCGCCTGTGGAGCGGCTCCTCCTCTGAGGACGCCGGTTCCAATCCCGAGGAACTCGCTGTCACCGTCCGAGCTGCTCGGCCGTGGCAAATGAACCTCAGGAGTAAAGGGGGTGGGGCCAGTTCCGCGCACACTGTGCCTCACCTAAAACATCCACTGCACAGGCTGAGCCCAAAATCTTCGTTCGCGAAGTCCAACCAACAACAACAGTTCATGTGTAGGACCGAGAGCAGCATAAGAAGAAACAGTGACAGCATTCCTGTGTTCAGCACTGGAAGCCGTGGGATTCCTTGGAGAGAGAACAGAATGGGCAGGAAGAAGTGTGGGGGCTGGGGGAAAGATGCTACAACTGCTGCTGTTGCTGGAGGCCCATCCTGAGGGCTGGAAGCACATGTGGAGTGGAAAAGTTGTCCCCAAAGGTCTTTGGTGTGGGTAGACCCAATCTCTGAAAGCTGGCAAGAGTGACCAGCTGGCCTCCCAGGCTCCTGTCCTTGGAGACAGCCTGGTGGGTTCCCTGTTCAGTGCATCCTGGATGGTCTGAGGCAAGCAGCTGTCCTGTGCTTTTGTGCTTCAGTGAGTGAAAGAGGAGCCTCAAGGACTGCCTGGTCATTCCTCATGGTCTCTTGACATCTCTGTGCCCATCACATGGACACAGGGTGTTGAGCATCTCCCTGCGTTGGCACAGGAGCCAAAGCACACGCCACGGGGAGGGTGGGGCTTTGTGCTGAGCTATTCTCCAGTGGAGCTCATGTCCTGGTGAGTTTGGAGCTACCTGTGGCATTTTAAACACCAGCATTGCCACACCAATAATTCTGATCCAGGTCAGGCAATGGCTACTCATCTGAACCAAAGTGGCCTGGACAAAGTTAGAAATGGCCACCAAGATGAGCACGAGGAGCTCAGAGATGGGTAAGAACAGTGGGGTGCTGATCATGCCACAGCTGATTCAGGGATCAGGTGTAATTTTGCCAACACAGTTTCATTTGTACCAAACCTTAGCAAGAAACAATTGGGTTTGAAATAGATATCAGATGCCTTAAATGGCAAATATTTTTCCAGTGACTACAGGAGAAAGCGGTTCAAGTTCTCCAGAGGGTGGAGAAGGTGTCAAGCTTCCCACTCATTTTGTTCTCCTTATAAATCTGGTGATGAGACAGAGTGGGACCCACTGAGCTGTTCCCCAGCAGTCTGATCCCAGGCTCCAGCTGTGCCAGCCTCGGGCATGGGCAACCAAACCACCTCAGTGGGAAGAAGAGACAGTAGACCTGGCTGGTGCCCTTGGGGACCTGAGAGAGAGTGGTCACTGTCCCAGGTTCAGAGCAAGCCTCTCCACCACTCATCCCATGGTAACCAATGCATGGCTAAAGGGTGGCTGGAAAGGAAAACCAGAAGCTCCCAGGAGACATCACAGCCAGGGCCAAAATTATTTTATTTGTGGGCTGAAACAATTCAAACTTTGAATATTTGCCAAAACTCTTCTTTAATGCAAATTTTTTATAACAGTACTCATGTTACTGGCATGGGGGATGGGTAAAAAAATGAAATGAGATCACTACTTGGCATTGATATATGTAAAAAAGCTGCTGTCCCAGCAGAGTGCAAAGCACTTGTCATACTGAAAATGGAGCTCTGAGGTGGCCCTTCTTCTATTTGCCAAGAGCTGGATCCCTAGGCCCTATGGAAGCTGGGCTGGTATTGTGTTGATACATCAGTCTGTCACCATCCCTTCTCCCTCCCAGCCACTGTGCCTGGTCCACTTCGGTTTGTTTGCTCAGTGAAATCCTGGCCTGTGGTGTGTTTGAGGAACCATATAAGTGATAAACAATAAGGCAGATTGGTGCTCTGCAGCCGCTGCAAACTCTCTTTCAACAGGAACCCCGAAGCCTCACTCCTTGCTTTTGACTTCTCTAGATACCACTTGTCACGTAATGGGTCTTTCATCTCAATAGGGCTTTTAACTTCAAACGTGTCAGATCTTTAAAGAGCTGCAAAACATTAACAGGCAGGGAGAAACGTTATTCTAATTTGTTAGATGGAAGAGGAAAAGGAGGATGCAGCCACTTGAATGAGCAGAGACTGTGTTTGGATGGAACTTCCCGGTCCTAAAGGCTCCCTGAGTTCTTTCTGCCTAAAGGCTCAGTGAGCCCCTGGCACAGGTTGCCCAGAGAAGCTGTGGCTGCCCCATTGCTGGAAGTGTCCAAGGCCAGATTGGACGGGGTTTGGAGCACTCTGGGCTGGTGGAAGGTGTCCCTGCCCATGGCAGGGGGTGGAAGGAAATGAGCTTGAAGATCGATCCCAACCCGAACCAGTCAGTGATTCTCAGTGCCACTATTAAATCAGAGAGTGGTCCCAGCGATTCTGGCTGAGGAGGAGCAGCCAAGCTGTGCTGGACGAACATCACTGGGTGTGTTGGCACCTTTTATTGTTGATATTCAGCACTGAAACTGCAATCAAACTGCCCAGAATGAACCAGACTGTCCCAATGGACAGAGCTGCAGCAGAATAGGTCATTGAGGGTCCTTAACTGCGATGGGGATGGAACACCCATATCGGGAGTACAGTGCTTGTTTTTGTGCCTGCTCCAAAGATCAACTTCTGAAGTTGTTTTGGGGCTGTTGTTTGTTCACCCAAAAAGAGGCAGTAAAGCCTCTTTGATGTAGCCATATGCCGTGTGGAATTAAGAATCCTTAATCAAAAAATAGAAGAAAATTATTATTCCCTGTTTTGTTCTGAACTGGAAATGAAGAGGCACCTGAGGCACGAGTTGAAGAGCCAACTGCAGCTCTGGTGTCCCTTCAGCTGTACCCAAACTGGCCCAGCATGGTGCCTGGCTCACAGTGGGGAACCACAAACCCTGCCACGGTCTTTATTTATTTGAGGAACAATCTCCTTTAGGAGAGAGAGAGAGTGAGCTCTGACCACAGGGAGAGATTTTGCTGGTTTGTGTGAGGCCCTGATGATACAAATTACAGCTACTCTGAGCAGGGGAAAGAAAGAACAACAGGAAAAACAGATATTTTCCTGAATTTTCTTTGCTCTGAAAGATTTGGGCATTGAATACAGAGACTCTGTAACTGGAGGTATTAGTTCAACTCCTGGCTCTTTCCATACTCATACTTGAGTATTTTCATACTCAAGTTACTTATTATGCTACTGAGTGCTCTTCTACTTATCACTCCATTTGAAATCCCATCACCTGGAGTCAAGTGAATGTTTCATCTTTCATTTTTGTAACATTTTAGTCTCTGTCACAGCACAAAATACCTGAAATGAAGGTTAGGAGCAAAGTAGGGAAATAAAAACCTAAGAAGGACCAAAAGCAGATTGTAATTTTTAAATCACTCATAATTTGAAGGGGAGAATGAACTGACTCATGATTTTAGGATGCTCAGGATAGGCAAAAGCATAATTTCTGTCTTGTCTCCTTTATGCCTTCTGGAAAATTGTATTAATAAGGCAGCATTTATCCATTGTAGACTGTGAGTACTTCAGGTCCTCACAGTCTTCAATTGAGCCTTAATACAACAAAAATGACAAACCCTGGTTTTATTGCCAGTTCAAGACTGTTCTTCACTTGCTGTTTCAGTGATAGAAACATTTGTGAACATCTACACTTTTAAGGCAGCAAACAACCAAATTTAAACCCTAGGAGGGGTCATTTTAGTAAGTCAAGTTTCTCAAAGCAAAATTATCATAATGAGTGAGGAACAAGGTGAGTGTAATTGAAATGACGTGGAATGCAGAAAACTAATTAATTTCCTTCTGCAAGGTCTGAGAAAGGTCACAGAAAGGCAACACAGATTGCTGTAGAGGATGCAAAACACTGTAAATATTAAATGGCTCACAGAAATCACTGATGGATTCCAGAACATGAAAATACTTTGGCTTTGAAGTCACAGTGGGTCTCCTCAGTTCCTCTGGTTTGAACACGAAGTGCATCCCAGCTTGTGGAGTTGTGGATGGGAGTGATTTGGGACTTCATGGAGAAGCCCATGCAATAAAGAGGGGGCAGTTCTGAGTGGGTTTGATACCAACAGCTTTGTGGTTCTGTTGGAAATGATACTTCTCTAATATTTTAATGGTTTAAATTAAACCTTTTAATTGTTGTTTTAATTAATCATAGGTTATGGGTTGGCCTTTAAATCGCTTTTAGCTAACATTTAGCAAACAGTTGTTCATAAGTTACTTTTGTGAGAACATAGGAGAAAAAAGCCCTGAAACTGTAAGTTTTGTTAAAGGTAACCTGGATGGGCCTCAGTAAACAAGGCCTGGGAGAGAAAAGGTGAATTGTTGGATCTGGATATGTGGAAACAAGGACCTTCTGCAGAAACCAGTAGATAACCAGAAGACTAACAAAGTCTCAGTATTTGTGTCAGATAGCCACTACTGGAGAAAAAGATAATAAAAAGACTAAAAATAACTTAATTAGCATAGAAAGCAAGAGATTAATAACCAGTAGAAGGTAGAATGCTAAGTAAGGAAAGAGAATAACATAATTAAGGAGCAATGAACCTTAATTTCTTTGTTAGAAATGTATGAATAGGTGAAAAAGAGATGTATGGAGGCAAGAATTTTGTCAGCCACATATACATCCAGCACTGCAAATAAGTCATTCCTTGCTTTCTACCAGTAAAAAGGCACTGTGAAAGGGCTCTGGTTATCCTACTGCTTCTGGAGGTGTTGAGCAGCATTCCCTGCAGACGTGGCTCAGCCACTCCAGTGACCCGACAAAAACCAGCCTGGGTTCCTCAGCACCTGTGTGAGCACAGCAGGTGCCCTGGTCTCCCAGCAGCAGCCCAAACTTCAGCAGGTGGGTCTCCTGGTCCTGCCAGAACATCCCAGTAGTCACCACATGCCAAGCACTGGCATCCTGTGGCACCTGCCACAGCCACCTGGAGGGCTGGATAGGGACCAGTCCAGCACCACCGGGTACCAGCACCTTGTCCTAACACAGCCTTGCAGATGCTTCTGTTGCTCTCCAGGAGGTGGGATGAGGCTTTCCTGGAGAAGTCTGGCTTTCTCCTAATGGGCTGCACCTCACTGAGTAGTTTGTATGTGATGGTCACAGATTTTTGGTGGCTCAAGACACATATTCTGCAAGCCATAGTGATCGTGAGCCGGGAGGGGACAGAAGCTCCTGTGAGGGCTCAGAGAATCTGTCTGGGGTTTAGGATGGTGGGCAGAGGTAGATGTCTGTTGCGGTTTGGTCACTCAGGAGCAGCAGCTGAAGCAAAATTGCTCTTTTCCCCCCTGGGCCATCTTTATTTACCGTTCACCTTCATGTAACAGCTCTGTGGAAACACTTGCCCCAAGTCCTTGAGTGTCTGGTGTGACTGTGGACTGCCTGGGACTTGAAGCATCGTGGTGTGCCCAGGAAAGGAGCTGAGCAGGCTGGTGAAATGCTTAGAAATCCTGCCACTCAACCTCCTGATGCCAAAATCCTCCTATGAAGTGCAACTCCTGCACATGCCCCCCTCAGGACCTACAGGCCAGGTCTGTCCTTCCATGCTGCTGTATCTCTTGATCTTCCAAAGCTGAGCCTGGCTTTGGTGCCTGAGGCACAGAGGGGTCAGCTAGAAAACATCTCTTCACTTCTTCTCTACATGCACTGGAATTTGCCCTGTAGGAGACCTTGGAGAGCCCTAACCTGTCAAGGTGAGAGAAATTGTGCACATGTTTTTGTGTTGCCAGATTAGAGGAATTTCAGAGACATTTTGACAACAAGAGCTCCTGGTTCTCTGTGTCACGTTTGTTATCTTGCTTCCATCACTTGGTGTTTGGTGCTTGTGAGTATGAGAGCATGAGAATTGTGTAACCACTTATTTCCACAAGATCACACATTGAATTTTATTACCCCAGATTTCCCTGGAAGAACACTCACCACTAGGAAAGATTTCCTGTTCACAGTGTTAAATTCATGTGAGTGAATAACAAGGCACTTGACATCTTCCAGTTTCAGAATAACTTCAGAGCATCTGTTTTTCCTCATTTAATTTGCCTGTCCCAAAGGGGCTCCAGCCAAATGGCCAGCTTGCATGTGCTCAGGGCTGACATGATCTGATCTGAAGAGGAGTTGTGTTTGAGTTCTGCGGTGCTGCTGGAGTTGGATTCAATTAGCCACTTTCCCCCCCGAGTTTTCAGAAAGTTTCTGCTGTGTTTGAAGGATAATTGTCATCCCCTGGTCTCAGGGGAGGGAGAAACAAAGGACTGTGTGTTCCCCTTTTGATTCAAACTCAAAGAGTGACAGAGGGAAGAAAAAAATAGCAGGTGCAGAAAATTCTTCAGTAGCGTGTTAATGGCTCTGCACTGGAAATCGTGGAGTGTGCCACGGGAACCTGGCTGGGGAGGAAGGGGAGGCTTGGGAATGCCAGATCCTCTTCTGGAAAAGGCACCTCTTTGGGAATGAGGGGATGTGAGACTGGCTGCCAGGTTTTCCAGAGCAATGGTTTGGAAGGTATTTCTCTGTGTACTGCCAGAGATTTACACATCTCAGTACCTGTGGCTCTCTCCTCCCATCAGAGCCCTCTCCCTGCACAGCCCCCGGGGCTCATCTCAGTCCACACCTCCCAAGAATAAACGGCTTACAAAGGTTAGGAAATAACCCACAGATTTTAATTTTAACTTTCAAATTAACCCAGTCTGAAACTATTTTCTGTAGCTTAGTCTCCACCTCCACAGAAATGGACTCCAAATGCATGCAAGGAGCAATTGAATGTATTTTCACAAATCCTGACAAATGCAAACCAAAAGGAATGAAAGAATCTTACACCCTCCAGTAATTAGAAAGATTAATACAAGACCTTAAAAGATGATCTAGGTACCTAAAGGGTTGCTTTTCTCTTCTTACCATTATCATAAATATTTTCTATTTCATTACAGTTGAGAATTTCATCATGATTATTTAATGATGATACTCTAACAGGATTAAATAATCAGCTTTTTTTCTTTTAAACAAACGGTAAGAATGTTGCCAAAATCCTTTCATGAGTAACACACAAATTGTCTCCAGTACTTCACTTATGTCAAAGCTGTGTTTTTAGCACCACAGTGTATCTTGCATAATGGTCTCTTCAGCAATTCAAGGGGCACTGTACCACATAAAAACATGTTTAATGGCAAATATTGTGTATGTCTGTAAAATATTTAAAGGCACTAAACATTCTGTGTTTTAAATCCTGCTTCCAGTAAGCAACTGTTCATAACTAAATATCAAAAGCTGTGCTTGGTGCATCTCTTGGGGATGTTCAGGGCTGCTGAATTACATCCCAGGGCAGGGTGAGATGTGTTCCCTGGGCATCCCACCTTCCCCTGCCCTGTGGAGCTCCCACCTCTCTGCAACAAACCAGCTCAAGACCAGCCTGGAGACAAGGGAAAAGGTTGATGGTTGATCCATCATGTCTTAATTCTCACTTGAGGAATTCAGTTTCTCCCACATATAAAGGTGATGACGTCCAGGGAGATTCCCAATGCTCTGCAGAAAGGTGTAGGTGACAAAAACTTGGAATTAAAGATGGAGAACTTCACCATTCGGGGTTTCTGCTTGGAGCTGGAAAACACTGCAAACAGACTTTCTTCCTAAAAACCTGTCTTGAAACACAAAAATTTCCTTTGGGTTCCTTATAGGGGCTTGTGAGAGAAGCTGCTTTCCTTCCCAGCTGAGCGACCTCACCTCTCATCTGTCCAAACCATGAGACCAAAGAAAATCTGTTCTGGAAGGAGTTGATCAAAGTTCAGTTGGAGAGAATGCCTTCGGTCCCTGGGGGGACCCAGGAGAGAACAAAACTCAAAGTCTTCAGCTGCCCTTTGCTGTCTGTTCCTCAAAGCAAATTCTGGGATGCCTGTGCTGTCTCCAGCCTGAACAACGAATCCTGAGGAGCAAAGGAGTGTCCTCAGCCTTCCCTGCAGGCAGGACAAAGGAAAGGGGTGTGAGCACTGGAGGCTCTGGGATGGGAGCACTGGAGGCTCTGGGATGGGAGCACTGGAGGCTCTGGGATGGGAGCACTGGAGGCTCTGGGATGGGAGCACTGGAGACTCTGGGATGGGAGCACTGGAGACTCTGGGAGCTACACTGATCTTTGAGCCCATGTAAAAAAACCTGAGAGTGCCTTTGAAAACCCAGGAGGAGCCACGACACAGTTCCCCTCCTCTGGGACTCCGGGCCCCTGTGTAAGGAGCTCCAGGTGCAGAGCTGGCAGAGTCCTCCTTGCAGGTACTGCACAGCTTTACAGCCCTCATGCCTCTTCCAGAGCCTTTCATGCTTGTCTGATTTCATGGGAACATATTCCAACTACAGAGATGTCAAAATACCTCATTTCAACATCAAATGCATGTGTTTTGCTGCTTAAAATAGACATTCAAGGAAGTCATGCTTCACACTTCAAAAGCCAACAGCTAATCCTCCTTCTCCTTCCCCGAGCACTGTGTCTGTAGAGTGATGGTTTCACCCAAAACAGCAACTTCCAGTGCTTGCTGGGCTCACAGAACCATAGAACAGAGCTGGAAGGGACCCCCAAGGATCACCTAGTCCAGCTCCAGGCCCTCCACAGACATCCCAGCCATCCCACCCTGTCCCTCAGAGAGTTGTCCAAACACTCCTGGAGTCTGGCAGCCTCAGGGCTGTGCCCACTGCCCTGAGGAGCCTGTTCTAATTCTACAGAACTGTCACACCTGGGAATCACTTCTGCTCCCTGACCCAGGCAAACCTCCTGCTCTTTGAGGTTCCTCAGACTTCCCCCATGTCTTTCTCTCCCTGTCCCTCCAGCACCTTCTCCTGGCAAGGTGCCCCTGGCCCAGCCTTCCACAGGGAATCTTCCACCCTCCCCAGGAAAACTCACAGCTCCCACAGAGCAACATGGGAACAAACAAGGATGAGTCCTTGTCACAGCAGATAATTTCAAAGACTTCTTGCTCAGCTCTGATTCGGAATGAAGCCAAGTTTGAGGATGTTGAAATCCCCTGTGAATTTGGACTCCCATGCTCGGCACAGCCCCGAGGCTGCCACAGCACACAAGGAACACCAAGGAATTTTAAAATGCAGTCACTCATCCCTCACGTTAAGCTGTTTTGCCTTCCTGCTTCTCCCTTGCATCTGCAAGGGTTTCCCCCAGGTTTCACAGGACAAACGAGGAATTAATTTCTGATGGCGGAAATCCAGCAGAACTTGCTTTCCCTGCTTTTCAGACCCGTATAAACCCTCTTCCCAGCACCCCTCCACCACCCCCATGCCCCCCCCTCGCCCTTTTGAACTTTCTGTGCAATACTTTTTAAGGATTTTGAAGATTTTTTTTAAGATTTTTAACTGATTACCAAAATTCCCCAGGAAGCTGGATCCGTGGGGCCAGATGAGCCAGAGGAGAAACCAGCCTTGTCTCCAGCAGAGTGATAGCAGTGGGAATTTGGCTACCCCTGGAACTGCAGCTGAGGCCTTGACTTTAACAGAAACATCCATATTTGTAAATATTAGAATGTATAATTGTAATTGCTATGAATTTCAGTTAATGATGTTATTTTTATGACTCTTGATTGATGTCAGACTGTACAGTGCTTGCACCAGCAAGTCCCCAGAGAAAGACACAGACACAGCTCTGAAGGGACACCCTGGCAGGGGGAGAGGGAAAAATTGATGAAAATTGATGGGAAAACAAAAGGAAGAGCAGGAGAGGGGTTCATAGATTCAAAGAATCCCAGACTGGGTTGGCTCAGAAGGGAATTTAAAGTTCATCTCATCCCACCCCCTGCCATGGGCAGGGACACCTCCCACCAGCCCAGGTTGCTCCAAGCCCCATCCAACCTGGCCTTGGACACTCCCAGGGATGGGGCAGCCACAGCTTCTCTGGGCAACCTGTGCCAGGGCCTGCCCACCCTCACAGGGAAGGATTCCTTCCCCAAATCCCATCCAATCCTGCCCTCCGGCAGTGTGAAGCCATTCCCTGTGTCCTGTCCCTTTGTGCCTTGTCCCAAGTCCCTCTCCAGGCTCTCCTGGAGCCCCTTTAGGCACTGGAAGGGGCTCTGAGGTCTCTCTGGAGCCTTCTCTCCTCCAGGCTGGACATCCCAGTGGAAGCTGTGTGAGGGATCCTTCTTGCAGGCTGGTAGCAGACAAGAACAAGGTGCAAAGACAGTCCAGGCAAAGGTTTGTGAGGATGTCTGAGCATCCCAAGGTGTTGGGTGTCTCTCTTCTGCCTTACTGGATGTCTCCAGGCTTGGCCTCCTCACTGAGGCAGGGCAGCTGAGGAGGAGCCATTTGCACACACAGCACAGATACACAGTAAACTTCTACTGGCTTAAATGCAAAGAAGTTAGTAAATAAAAAATCCTTGTCAGTCAAGCTGAGGCCAACAGTGCCCCCTGGGCAATTTGTCTGCCTTTATTTCACATTTATGAATCAGAGTAATGAACATAACGACTCTTTGGGTGCTAACAAATAATTGAGAAGAGCACACACAGAGCCTGATTTAAAGCAAATGCATCCTTGGAGGCTCATGATGGACTCCAGCTTCTCACACAGGCTGGCAGTGCATTTCCAGGAGCAGGAGCTGCTGTTTGGACAGGCTGTGGAGCAGCAGAATCTCCCTTTGGAGGTGGAGCAGCAGCCCCAAAACGCTGGTGAGCTCCTGTCACATCTCTGCTTGGGCTCATCCAGCAGTTGCCCTTGTGAGTGTGGTGGGACACCTTAACTTCTGGTGCCAACACAAGGAAGAGGAGGAACCTGCCTGGCATGGGAACAACTCCTTGACCCCCTCTGGCCCTTGGGAAAGCGTTTGCTGCCCGCTGTGGCTGATGGGGAAGGCCAGGCTGCCCCAGAGCCTTTGCTGCCACCCCAAGTGCCCCAGCAAGAGTCACCCACCCAAATGGGACTGGCCAGCTGGGAAAGGGCTGGTGACATAGCCAAAAAACAGGTCTCGTAGGCACAGCTACCTCACTCCTCACCCCAAGGGGTCCCTGAGAGGGCAGAGAGCCCCTGAGAAAAGCAGCAGGATTGCCCCAGGGACAAATGATCGAGTGTCCCATGTTAGGCCATGCAGGCTCAGCACTGACACCTTGTTCATACTTCAGCATATTTATGGAAAAGGATTAAAAATGAAAAAAAAATCTTTGTTTTGCTATATATTTGTCCATTCTTAAAGCACTTACTCTATGAAGTTATTGAGCCATTCTGAGTCCACCGTTTTGGAAGTTATCAAAAACGAAAATTCCAGGTTGAAGGTGGTATTCACTGTGTTATGTGTATTAAAAAATCAGAGCTTTATTGTGTTCCAGGGCTGCTCACCACCTGTGGTAAGTGCAAAAAGGATATCAGGAGAGGGCTTATTCAAAGGTGCTTATCTTGCTTCCTCACTGTTACACACTGAAAGTTTTTTAAGTATCTGAATTTTCTCTTGTCATTTTTTGGCTCACAAAATTGGATTAAATTCTGCCTTTACTGTGTGTATCTCTGGAAAATATCTGTCCTTGTAGAACTCGACAGTGAAAGGTGAGCTGACTTTGCACCTTCAAGCATGGCTCTCAAATGTATAGATTTCTCACACAAGTATCATAGAATCATGGAATGGTTTGGCTTGGAAAAAAACCTTAAAAATCATTTATTTCCACTCTAACTTCCCACCAGCCCAGGTTGCTCCAAGCCCTGTCTAACCTGGTCTTGGACACTTCCAGGGATGGGGCAGCCACAGCTTCCCTGCCTAACCTGTGCCAGGGCCTGCCCACCCTCACAAGGAAGAAGTTGTTCCTGACATCAAAACTAAGCCTAATATCTTTGAAAGTGGTGCCAAAGTTTTCAATCTCCTAATCAAAGTGTGTTTCTCACTCCAGCCAATGCTGGGACTGTGCTGTTTTTAAGCCCCTCACCTCCAGCACCAACTTTGGGGTCTGGGAGTCTGCAGGTGATCCCATGTCTTTCTAAGTCCCCCAAAACAGTGACCTGCCTGTTGGCATCTTCCCTGCAGCCTGCTGGTTAACCTGTGCCAGGGCCTCTGTGCTGCCCCACGATGCCCTGTGATGCCCATGGGAGGTGGCACAGCATCCCTGAGCTCTCACACGTCCCGCCGGGCAGCAGTGCCATCAAAGCCCGTGCCCACAGGACAGAGCTGAGCCCCTCATGGGCTGGCAGTGCCGCAATGAGCTACTGGGAGGTGGATTCGGGAGCAGGGAGAGGTGATCACATCTGCCTTGTAGCCACAAGGTATGAATTGTAGCAGCTTCTGCTTGGCTTAGTAATGTGCTTTGACTGCACAAGCAGAGCGGGGAAAGGCCTGGAGATCACACACAGTGCGGGGACCCTGAGCCAGCCCCAGAGCTGTCCCTGCCCAGCACAGCCTGTGCCCACAGGGGTGTGTCCCTCCTGCCCCTGCAAGTGCCCCTCTCCACTCCTGCAGACCCCACTCCACAGCCCTGCCCCTCACAGGCTTGCCAGGTGTTTCCCCGGGGCTGTACAACTCCAGAAGTGCTGCTTGGAAACTTTCCCCGTGCCATCACCTTGGCATAGGTGTGCTCTGCCTCACAAGGTAAATGATGTGTTTCAGAGCTGTGTTGCTGGTGCCCCCCAGCTCTTCTGTTGCTATGCTGGCAGTGCCCCTATTTTCCCTATTTATAATTTAACCAGTGCCAAAGGGTTATTTTCATCAAAAGTAAAAAATGGACACTTATAAAAATGCATAGGTTTTAAATTGCTCAGCAGTTGGAGTAGTTATAAGAACTAGCCCAGGGAATAAATGGCTCCTTCTCATATTAGGCCATTTCCATACGGGCTGCAAATGGAATGGGATTCATTCCTGTTCCCACCATACACAACTGTTTCTCTGCTGTTCCTTCAAGCCTCAATGTCTCTCTTAATGCTTTATTATCACTGTTAAAACTCTATAGTTCAGATTGTGCTCAGAGGAAATCTGTCATGTTACATTTAAGCACCAATTGCTTATGTTTTAATGGCATTAATCTTTGTCTTCTTGCTATGTCTGAGCCAGGATAATGAAAGGAGATAATTTCCCTCTTTCTCATCCTCTGAATCCTGTAATATGAAAACAGGACTTGGGTGCTGCAGGCAAAACTGGTTTCCTGCTGCTTCAGAATACCCCGTTCCTCATCAGTAAGGCTGATCCTGCCCAGCACTCCCAGGACATGGAAAGGAGACGGTGGCATGTGCCTGGGTAGCTGACAGACCAAAAAATGCTGCTGGGCTGTGTCAGACTCTCCCTGTGCCCTCCCAGTGCCCAGCTCTAACCTGTGCCCTCCCTCTGCACTCTTGACCTGCCATGGGCTCACAGCATTGGGGCTGTAAAAAGGTGCTGGAAAGACCCAGCCCATGGCCAAGGGCTGCCTATTCCAGGGTTACTGCTGGTGGTGGAGACTGGGATTTGGAGAAGGACATGTGTGCTCGTTTAAAGGTAAAGCTGCATCAGAAAAGAACCCAACTCAGAATGAGATTGCAAGTCATTTAATAAAAAGATCACAATAAAAACACTGATACAGAAGGAAAATCCATTTGACCCCCAAAACCAGCTGTGCAGCCCAGCCCAGTGGGGCACGAGCAGGATGGAGCTCACCAACCCCTGTGCTGAGCACCACGAGGGCCCTGAGTGCAGAGTAAAGAGAGAGAAGGAGCCTGCTGGGGAGGATGATGGTCAGTCTGGTCCAGAGTGGAGTCCTAGTCCTGGTGAGGCTCTGCTCCTCCTTTGGATCCCACCAGTGGTGCCTCCAGTCCCCAAACCCCAAGCTTATCTCTGCTTGGGCTCAGATGGGAANTGTGCCCTGGGCAGCTGCTGCCAGTGGTCAATGGTGAGCAGTTGATGAGAAAAATGACACAGAGGGTTTAGAACACACACCCACCCAGTGACAAACTGGGCCTGGCTACGATAATCAGGACTTTCACCTGCAGAGCAACAAGCAGGGCTGATCCTGCGTGCCTTTAATGTCTATCCATTATAACAACACACAGGAGTTTTCCTTGGGAATGTTACTTTGGAATTCACCCCACAGTCCACATGTTCTCAGGACAGAACTTCTTAAAATATGGTTCAAGGCAGCTCACATGCCAGAAAGGGTGATATAACACTGCAACAGAAAATGCTAACGAGTTCCAGACCATGACACAAAAATCAATGTCTGTCCTGAAGAAGTTTCTGTTTTTATTGGATAACTTTCTTGACTTGGTTGTTCCAGAGTCCTACAAAAGGCGAGAGAAAGAGAAAGGAAATAGGTAAGGAAGTGCAGTGCATGATAAACAAGCTGATTTTTTAGTCCAGCATAAAACTTGAAGGTTTAAAAGAGGCTTTAAATACAGGAGATTATAAAATGGGAAGATGGAGTTTAGACACAGTAAAATAGGAGGGGGAGCAGAGGAAATATCTGCTCATAACATATGTTGTTGCATAAATATGTCCTGTTAAACAAAAGCCAATCCTTCAGCCTTCCAGGCTTCTGGTGCAGAAGGACTTCAGTGCTGCTTCAGTATCCATGCAGGGGATTTCTGTCCATGATCCCATCATGGCCCACAGACACTTTAAGGGTGTTTCTATCACAAGCAGAGGGCACATTTCAGTCCTTTCCAAAGGGACCTCCCAACCCTACACCACTATTTACATCAACAGTGGCCATGCTGGACTCCTCCCTTACCCTCCCCATAGTGAGGATTAAGCCTGTCAGGTACTGTTTCTTTTAAAGGTTATATTTCTTCAGCCTCTCATCCCCCAGAAATTCCATGTTTTGAGGTGCTTAAAACCTTAATTTCATTCCAAGAATTTCTTTTTTTGTGAGGCATTTTGCTTAGTTTCTTCTGCAGTGGGTGGGCAGACACATAATAGATGCCCATGACAAAACAGCCAAGTCTTCTCCCTCCAAGTGTCACAAGTAACGTGCAACCTTCTTAATTAGCAGCTCCAACAGCATCTGAATGAGTTGTTACAAAACACGTTAGATTATTTACAATGCACATAAGATCTGTTCCCAGTGTTAATCAATATTTCTCACAGCTGAGGAGTGTACAGAAATTGGAACAGGAAAAGGCCAGCAAGGAGTGTCTGATGGCTCCATATACTGCTCAGTCAATGTTCTTTTCTAACAAGTCCTTCAGATCTCATCTCACAGGAGACCTTTATATTGACAAGTTTAACATAGGAATGACCTCTACAACAACTCTGCTTTCAGCTGCTCCTTAAAACTTAAGCTTAAATTTATGAGGTTCAATGAATAACATGAGCTGTGTAATGTTGCTGTCAAATCACTGGAGGGCCCAGATCCAAAACCTTCACATCAAATTCCATCCCCAGTTTTGGAGGGTGCAAATCTTAGGCTTAGCTCAGCTTCACATCCACTTTGCCTTCTCAAACACCCCTATTTCGGACACTGAGATTAGGAGGGAGTCAAATACAAACAGCTCACAAACCTGGCCATTTTGTTTCCACTGGAACAGCTGTGATTTTCAGAGAATTGTGATGGATTTTGATGGATTTATCTGGGAAGGGACCAAATTCTTTGGAAATCATGGAATCATGGAGTAGTTTAGGTTAGAAAATCCCTCTAAGATCACAGAGTCCAACCACTCCCCCAGCACTGCCAAGGCCACCACTGACCCATGTCCCCAAGTGCCACATGCATGTGTCTTTTCAATCCCTCCGGGGATGGGGACTCTACCCCTGCCCTGGGCAGCTGTTCCAGTGCCTGACCACCCTTTCAGTGAAGAAATTTTCCCCAATATCCATTCTAAACCTCCTGTGTTCCAGCCTGAGGCTGTTCCCTCTCCTCCTGTCCCTGTTCCCTGCAGTACAGCCTGACCCCTCCCGGCTCCCCGCTCCTGGCAGGGACTTGCAGAGCCAGAAGGTCCCCCCTGAGCCTCCTTTTCTCCAGCTGAGCCCCCCCAGCTCCCTCAGCCCCTCCTGCTGCTCCAGCCCCTTCCCCAGCTCTGTTCCCTTCCCTGGACACGCTCCTGCTCCTCCGTGTCTCTCTTGTGAGGGGCCCAGTGTTGAGAGTATTTTGATGGATACAGGGCATGATGTATTGATACAGACCTGCATGCAGAAGCCACCCTATGTATCAGGCTGCAGGAATACCATGCCCTTGAGCAGTGAAGTTAGTTACAGATAAGCAAGAAAGGAATGCCTGTTAGGCAGAATGCCACAGGCTGCAAGGTGGGAGGACCTGGGTGCCCTAAGGACCAATAGATGTTAAGTTTGAAGCATGTGAATCCTGTTAAGCCCTAAATAACCTGTGTGAGCTAAAAAATAATCGTGCTAAAAATAACTGTGTGTGAACCCTATATAAATCGTGGGAGTTGCTAATAAAATGGAGCATCTGACGGAACCTCTCTGGGGATTGTGTCTTGGACTCCGAGAGCTCCCTCGCATCTGCCCAGACCTGTCCCCAGGATCTGAGGGGCCTCACACAAAATTGGTCCTGTGGGATGCTGGACAGGGCAGTGGATCAGGAGTGTCTTCCCCAATGCTTGGTGCCAGATTGTCTATTGAAAACTTTTTTATTCTGGATTCTTTTAACTTACTTTTCCAACAGGGTGAAAACGAACACACCCCTCTGATATGCAGTTTTTCCAAGAGCTGAAAATGCAAGAGATAAATTGTGTAGAAAGTTATGAAAATTAGGAGGAATATTTGATGAGGGAGTAATGATGGATTTAGCACCACAGCACTGTTATAGGATACTGATATGTAGACTGCAAGATCTCTATGTAAGCCATGTGATAATGGTGCAGGAGTGCAGTTGGTAGGGCTGCTCCCACATCAGCTGGGCTGCCAGAGGGCTTCTGCAGGAGGGTGGGAAAGGTTCTGCTTGGATGGAAGCACTGTGAGTAATTCCACAGCTGAACTTTGCAGAGAGATGTAGTTCTAAACCTGGATGTGGACTGAGGGTAGGAAAAGCAGCTTTGTCAATAAGAGGACTCAAATTCCCATCTCTAAACATGTGGAGATCTTGAAATACCACACTGCATGTGGATCTGGCTTCTAAATTTTGCTAATCTTTTAAGTGCGTTGGTTGGTTTAACTCGTTTCTGAAAGGAGGACAAAATATTGCTGAGCTTTAACCCTCAAAAATTAGGTTCAAGGTCTCCTTCAGTCATTTAACTTCTTCTCAGTGTCAGTGGAGAGGGGTTGGATCCTCCAAAGTGGGATCTAAGGGATCAAATATTTGAGAGAGGAGTTGCCCTTCAAAGGTCCATCTATGTCTTCATCTCATTCTTCATTGACTAGAAGGATTGAGGAATTTCATTCCTTCATTCTGACTTGCACCAGGGAAAGTTTGGATTGGATATTAGGATTTTTTTTTTTATCAGAAAGGACTATAAATCATTTGAACAGGCTGCCCAGAGAGGTGCTGGAATTACCACCTCTGGAAGTGACCAAAAACTGTGAGTGTGGCACTCGGGGACATGGTATAGTGGTGAACATGGTGATGGTGCTGGGCTGATGGTTGGACCTGATGGTCTTAGAGATCTTTCCAGACCTTAACAATTCTGCGATTCTGTGATTATTATGGTCTGGTAATGATCTGTGAACAGCTTTAAAGAGATGGGGGAAAGGAGTTGGGAAATGTAGCCTATTGTCATAAGGCTGATTAAAACAGTCACGTGGGATCTGAAGGTTCCCTGACAACATTGAAGGGTCTGCAGATCAGAAGGGGCTGAAAAGCACAACCCTACGCAGTGGCTGTCATGGAGAAGGAGGGCAAAGCAGACCAGAGCACTAGAGACACTCAGCCCTCCGTGTTTTCTAAGTGCTATATTAGCAGCTTCTTCCTATAATTTACCAAAGCATCCTTTTTGTCTCTCAAAGAGACTGAAAAAATGGTTAAATTACTTTGAAAGTCAGGTTATTCCTGTGCCTTAACACCTTCTAACAGATGTTGTTCTTACCAAAAGCAGTTCCTTGAATTATTAATGGTTTCCAACAGCTCAGCTTGAAATAATTTAGCATTTGAAAGAGAAAAGTCACTCTCTTTATTCCAAGTGCAGAAACATTTTGGTTATTAAAAATATTCTCCTCAAAAAGGAGAAAGCTGTACAATTTGTATCTTTTCCTCCAGTTTCCAGCAGGAGCACCAGATCTGGGGAAAGCTCTGTGCTTGCTGAAGGTTAATTGATAAGATCCAATAAAAGAGAGAAGACTACCTGTTCCATTGCAATTGAGAAGCTCTTATCTGAACTCATGGTAGCTTTAACTTTATCACATTTACAGTGTTTGCAGTTGGAGACCATCACATTCTTTTTGAGGTTTAAAGTGACCAAATTATACAGAGGAATCAAATTTCTCAAGGGATATTAGCTGGGTTGGACAGGGCTCAGACCAACCTGTGGAAGGTTCTCCTGTCTGTGGCAGGGGGTAGAATACAACGAGCTTTGAGGTCTTTTCCAATCCAAACCATTCTGGTTGGCACTGAACAGCAACAGGCTGTTGGGGATTGTGCCGTGGATGGCTGTTGGGAGAAGACCTGCACTCACAGCACCCACAGCCACTGCTCCCTGAGCTCTGCCAGCTGCTGGGGAAGTTTCTGTGATTGAATCTAGAGAGGAATAGAAGATTTTCTTAGGGCTGTTGTGCTGGAAATTTTCCTGGGAAATTAAAACAGGCTGGGCTAATCCGTGGCATGTTTGCAGTTTGTCCTTCTGGCAGAACATCTCAGCTGGTCACACTGTGAGAGGTGCAGAGAAGAGCCCTGGGCTGGCTGGGATCAGAACTGGGACAGAGCCTTGAAAAGCACAGGCTCCTCCACCTCCTCCACCAGGGGCTGGTGTTTACGTGGCATTTAAGAACAAGCTGGACAAACCACAGCCTACAGGGCTGCTCCTGGGAGTGAGAGGGTTGTATCTCCCCAGCCTTGATCATGTCAGGATGGCTTTCCCTTCCCAGCATGGGTTTTTTTAGGTGGGATCCAGGGGGATTCCAGGGGTCCAGGAGTCAGCAGATGTAGCTGCTGCAGTGCACAAGAGAGTGTGAGCTGACTGTGCCCTCTGGCAGGCTTTGGTCCTGTGCTCTCCACAGTATCTTCATCTCATCAGTCACATTTTGTGTATCAAATTCTGATACTTTATCAAAAGGGAGGGGAGGAAAATACTGATTACTGTGATTCCTCACCACTGTAAACAGCATTGTGCTCCTGCCTTGGCTGCTCATCAGTCACAGAATCACAGACTGGTTTGGGTCGGAAGGGACCTTAAGGACCATCTACTTCCACTCCCCGTCATGGAGGAAAGAAACCAATGCAATCCCAGCAGGAGTGTTGTCAGGGACACCCAGCCCTCCTCTTCACCCTGCTGAAGGGCAGTACCCCCTCTGTGCACACCAGATCCATTCTCTGCACTGAATCAAGCACAGCCAGCCAGGCAGCAGTGTCTGAGCTAAGGATGCTGTTGGGGAGGTTTGGATGGTCTAACCCTGCAGTTGGGACGTGCCCAGTGGTGCAGCCTCATAGAAGTCCATCTAAAAAAGATGCTGGTGGAAGGCAGCTGGTGGCATCTGCTCAGGGATGAACACCTATTTCATCATAGAATAGGCTGGATTGGAAGGCATCTTAGAGGTCATTGATTTCCACACCCCTGCCATGGGCAGGGACACCTCCCACCAGCCCAGGTTGCTCCAAGCCCCGTCCAACCTGGCCTTGGACACTTCCAGGGATGGGGCAGCCACAGCTTCTCTGGGCACCCTGTGCCAGGGCCTGCCCACCCTCACAGGGAAGAACTCCCTGACATCCAATTTAAACTTCCTGTCAGTGTGAAACCATTCCCCCTTGTCCTGTCACTCCAGGTCCTTGCAAACCGTGTGTCTCCATCTTTCTCAAATGTTCCCTTCAGGAGCTGAATCAGGTCACTTGGAGCCTCCTCTTCTCCAGGCTGAACCATCCCAGTCCCCTCAGCCTTTCCTCACAGAAGAGGTGTTAAAAACCACTCCTGGGGGACCTGGAATGGCCACGGATCCCTGTGGGACGTGCTGGGCAGGTGAGCAGTGCAGGGGTCTCGGTGCCTGTGCCAGTACCACCCGTGGGCACACGTGGGCACTCAGGAATTGACCCTCTCCTGAGCATCTCCTAAACACTGTTTCAAACAAGTAACTTTGAGTTGCACATGGCTTTCTGATGACTCTTCAGAATTATGATCCAATTTATGCTTTCTGTAATGATCAGCACAATAAGGCAGTAAAGCTGTCCTTGCTGAATATACCGAATTTGTATTTCATCACTGCAATATAATCAATACAATAAGAAACCAATACTTCAGGAGTTCGTGTTGTCTTCTCATACTCTTTGCAGGGACATGAGTCTCTTTCCTCAAGTCTGCTTTGGGCCTAAAGGAGGTTTATGTACATATTAGCTATTCCTACCGCTGTTCCATGATAAATATACCTTCCACTGCTGTGAAATCTCAACCAACATGCTCTACAGTAATAAGAAAACACTTTCTTTACTAGTCTTTCTTATATTCAAAGCAAACCCATCAAGGAAATGAAATTTTCTCACTCCCCCAAAATTGTAAAATACGATGAGTTTCTGTATTTCCCCCAGTTTCTTCAAGAGTTTCTTGCATACACTGTATTGCAGGGGCTCTGAGATGATGACTGATGCTTTGCATTGCTCCAGCTGCTGTCAACAGCAAAGCTGAGAACACTTGGAAAGTGTTCATTCTTTGACTCACAACACTCTGGAAAATATGCTTATAAGCACATGTACAAATTTCTGTGTATGTACACATTTTCACATACATTTCTGTTTCCAGATGAGAAAGAAAAGCCCTTAGATGGTTAAAATCCATTTGCCAGTGCAATAGAATGAGCTAAGGGGGGAGCCAGACCCAGGATTTCTGATTCCCTCTTGCTTTGCTTTGATCACAGAAAACCTCTTCCCTGCTGACTTAGCAACCATGAGAATCATTAACTCTTTGCAGATAAACAGTTTTAATGTCAATTCTGTCCCCTGGTTGGGGTGGGAGTGCTTAGTGAGGCTTCTCTCACACAGAGCTGGGTGTGCAACTTTGATCTCTGTGGAAGAGCAGCCTCGGAGGGGGAGAGTGTACCCAGGTTAAAATCCTTAATTGTGCCCAGCCTGGAGTGGGTGGGGGAAGGAGCAGTCTCTGATCCTGCAGATACTTCTCCTGTTGGTGGTCATGCCTTTTCCCCAGGCAGGATGGAGCCAGTAATTGTATGACACCTTTGAGTTCTACCAAAACCTGTTTTCAGTAAAGCCCAGACTTTACTGTCTGCCCTGGTGCCTGGACACCTGCCAACACACTTGTCCCCAGCAGATCCCTGTATTGCCTTCTCTAATGTGTATCCTGGAAAGAAAAAGCTTTTAAATTCCCACAATGAAAGGTTCTTTACTTCCAGCAAAGCTTTTATAGTCACTAGTTTCCTGGGTTTCTTCTCTCTGTAAAATACCAATTTTTCATCTTAGATTTGTTGCTCTTTCTCCTCTGTTAAATTGGGTGTGCTCCCCCTTTCCAGTTAATATAATAATTTAGATGAGCAGTGGTTAGCATAATTCCAGACACTGATGTAAGTGCTGTGCTTTAGGAGAATTCTATTTCTGAGGGCAATGTAGCATGTAAAGCTCTCCAACTATCTGAAATTGCATAAAGGGGGACCCAGAGAGTAGTCCAGAGGGATACTGTGGAAAAGGTTATTTTATGGGATATTTGACAGTGTTCCCAGGGCTTCTCAGAGGATGGGAGAAGTGGTTCAAGCCTGAGAATGAGAAATAACAGGGTTTATTGGACAGTCAGAAATGTTGCAATGAGGGGACGGAGTGTCCAGGGAAGGGGACAGAACTGGGAAGGGGCTGGAGCAGCAGGAGCAGCTGAGGGAGCTGGGGGGACCCAACCTGGAGAAAAGGAGGCTCAGGGAGGACCTTCTGGTTCTGGAACTCCCTGAAAAGGAACAGTCAGGAAGGAGTCAGTCTCCTGTCCCAGAGAAGGAGTGACAGGACAAGAGGAAACAGCCTCAAGCTTTGCCAGGGGAGGTTTGGGTTGGATATGGGGGAAATTATTTAATGGAAAGGCTTGTGAAGCATCGCAACAGGGCAGTGCTGGAGTCACATCCCTAGAAGGGTCCTAAAAACATGTGGATGTGGCACTTGAGGACATGGCTTAGTGGTGAACGTGGTGGTGGTGCTGGGTTGACAGATGGATTGGTGATCTTAAAGGTGTTTTCCAGCCTCAACAATTCCATGATCCTATTGCAGTGCACACCTGAGATCTTCAGCAGAGTTATCCCACAGGAGGGCGGAGGGATGCAGAGCTGAGCTGGACCCCCAGGGCTGTGTTCGGCTGGTGCTCTACAAAGGCAGTGTGGAGATGGCTTTCAAAAAATCAGGAGGTTTAAAATCAAATAATCTATTTATTTGCCTCTAGCTTTCTGGGCTTTTTCAATACACACAACTTGGGTTTTTCAGCTAAGTTCTGCACTAAGAAGGCAAACTAGTTACTCTTCATTAAATATTAAGGTTGGGATAATTGACTAATCCCAGGAATCCAGAGGCTGGGGCTTTACACCAACCTCTGCCTGCAACTGAGCTTTTCATTCCAGATTGGAAGGGATGATTCGGGGATGGATGTGCCCAGCTCTGCCCTGGGATGATGAAACCCACATAATTACAGGGATGGAAGGAGGAGTTCCTGACTGGAATCAGGAAGACCCGGGCGTTCTGTGCTGGTGAAAGACACACCCACACTGGAGAGAGGCTTTTGTATCCACACCTCTATCAATATCAATATCAATATCAATATCTATATCTATATCTATATCTATATCTATATCTATCTATATCTATATCTATATCTATATCTATATCTATATCTATATCTATATCTATATCTATATCTATATATCAATATCTCTGTATCTATATCATCTATATCTATCTAATTTGATATATGTGTGCACATATTTATATCAATTGTACGTACATTCCTTGCATTAATTGTGGAGTTGATCTTATTCCAGAGGCACACAGAGTGCCCCATGTCAGTACATGAATGTTTCCACTGGGCTAGAGCAAGTTCCCAACAGCAGGGAGGTGTTTCCAGTTTAAGCAGAGCCTACAGATGAGTCTCTCAGCCAACAGGAGCAGTATCTGGGGGGTTTTTGTGCTTCTCTGACATAACAAATTCTGCCATATATTTGCTCAGCCCTCCTGGTGCTGTGGGAAAGCATTTGGAGAGTGCTTGGTGTAATGGGAGTTGAAAAACTGCAAGGAGCACTCTTAGTCCTCTTTCTGAACACAAGCTGAGTTTTCTTTGTGTCCCTGCCCTGGTCTCAGCCTCCTTACACAAAGACCTGCAACTGCACCAGTGCAAAGATGTCTGGGGCTCAGGCACCAACATCCCCCAGGTGTGCCCAGGCAAAGGGGGCAGGACAGAGGGCTCAGTGTCCAAACATCCTGTCTACAATTCTTGGGTTTGCCACAGCCCTCTTGTGTGTGAGATACTCTTTCTAGGTCTTAGTTCCCTGGTTGTAAAGTGAAGATTAAAAAAAAAATTACAGCCAGCCTCTCCATCTGAGGGGCATTGACAGATGAAAGCAACACTCTTAACACCAGGCAGATTCTCAGGTGGGATTCTCATGAAATCCCTGAATACGTAATAGAAGGCACACAGCATGTGCATCATTAGCTGTACTCTTGTCTTAATGACCTGGACAGACTCATTTTAAATCTACTTGTATTTCTCCTCTTTAAAACATCCCTGCTACTGTCTCAAGGCAGGAGCCCAGGAGGTCAGACTGCCTTGATAGATAAAGAGAAGTGAGTCAACACTCCAGAGGAGAAAACACATTCATTCAGTATGCTCACTCAACAGCTAAGAGTGAGGGATGGAATTTTGGAAATCAGGAGTGATTCACGAACAGGAAAAAGAATTAAGTTTGCTGAGATGATAGAGGAGGGAGGGAAGAAGGTCATTTAAGTCACCAAACATGACTCACCGGTTAAATTAATCTCAACACATGATTTCCATCTTCTGTAATGGTGAAGAATCATTCATTGAAAATGATTTGTCATATGAGTTTTGGCTTGTTTGGGATTTTTTTGAAACCTCTTTCCATCTTCTGTATCTTCAGGATCCTGAACCTGAGGGTAATAACTTGGTGATTCAGTTTCCCATTGGTCATTCCCTGCCATTTTTTTTGTAGACCAACATTTCAGTTCCCTCAGTAGTCTTAGTAACTATCCCCACATACAAGATTTTCCATTTCCATTCTCCAGCTCCTCTCCTTCACATAAAAAATGAATCCTTCAGTGGGCAATCCTGGAATGACCAAACCACACTGCAAATTCAGGAGGATCTTTCTGCGCAGACAGTGGAGATGCTTCATTGCAATCCCCTGAGCTCTGCAGCCTCCCCAGTCCTCTTGGAGTAGTGACAGCAGTGAACTTGTGACAGTTTAAATGCCAGTGTATCATCCCAAGAGCTGATAATTGGTGAATGAAGTCTGGCCTGGGCTCAAATTCCCTGGGTGAGACCAGCTTGGGAGGTTGGGCTTGAATGTGGTGACATCTCTGGGTCACAACAGACTCGGCCTCCACTTCCATTCCCCACTCTCAGTATCACTCTGCTCTTGGGGATGGGAAAGGAAGGGAGGGACAGCAGGTTTATTATAGATATTCATACTTAAAAGGACCCCCTTCCTGATACCTGTGCCTTTGTTAAGCTCAGGAGCAGAAGCTGCAATTCCAGGTTACATCTGAGTGTCCTTGACTATGAGAAATTTATAACCTGGTTATTCTCTCATCCTATACTTTTCTTTTTTTAAAAAACTCCTCCAAACTTGTGCATCTACTGATACCTATGCCTTCTGAAGATGAATTATGAGCTACAGAAAAATGTGTGTGCATCTAAAAGCTTCCCTTTCTTCTATGAATATCCTTCACTCTCTCTAAGGAAGACCCAAAAGTAGCTCCTGGTTTTTCCAACCTAAACCTTAACAGTGCTTTGTTTATGTGGCACAACTGCCACTCCAATCTTTCTTTAATGGACATGTCTCAGAGTAACAGTGGAGAACCAGCCCAGGGTTATTTTTGGCTCTAAGAATAGACTGATCCTTCTGCAGTCTCCTGGCAAACACAGTGATTCCTGGGAAGAGATGGAGAGGGGGCCATTGGGGGACATACCCATATCAGGGAGCCCCTTGCTGATGTTAAATTAAATGAACTCTACTTGCTCAAACATAGAATTTGAAAGGGAAAACCTGTGGGGTTTTTTACCCTCTAAAAGACCCCAATACACAAGGCACTGGATTTTCTACTGTTAATCTTGTATCCACATTTTTTTTTTCTCTGTGCTAATAGATTGACCTGAAAGAGCAGGATCCTAATTGCTCAGAGATAAAGTAATTGAGTGGTCTCTTGGGCTCTACTCGCTACAACAAACTTCAATAGAGTTGACAAATGTCGATCCATAATACAGGATTAATAGGGCTGTGCTTGGCTTCCCTCTCAATTCGCCATTTGCTCCTTTGGACTAAGTAACACCCTGGATTGCTTTGGGAAAACTGACAAATCTTTGCAGTTAATGAGGCCCTCTAGTAATTTATCAAGCAGGGTTTCTAAAATAAAAAGGGCACAAGGAACAAAATGTGGATTCTGTGCTAAAGGAAGGAGAAATCCTTCTCCCTCCATCCTGGAGGACTTCACTTCTCCCCACTGTGTGAACTGGGAGTTGGAGGAACTCTTGCAGCTTGTTTTTCCCAATGGCATTTGGAATTCAAGACGAGGCTGGATGGTGCTTGGAGCATCCTGGGATAGTGGAAGGTGTCCCTGCCCATAGCAGGGGGTGGAATGAGATGAGCTTCGAGATCCCCTCCAACCCAAACCATCCTGGGATTCTCTGATTGCCCAGACTGATTGCTGTGGATGTCATGGGCACTCTCTCACCCATGACACAAGTGGCACATCTCACTGAACCCTCAAAAATTCCACACACAACAGTCTGACTTCAGACTCCTGTCTTTTAATCTCTCTGTGGAAGGATAAACAGACCTGGAGAATGGGCCTTTTGTAGGGGATGGGGAGGAAGGAACCACAGTCCCCAGTGCAGACACTCTTGGTCCCCAGAGCCCTGCCTGGCTCAGCTGCTGTGCTGCACCACATGTCACGAGTGAGACTCAGCCAGGTGCTTTCCCTGGAGTATCCCTGGGAAGCTCTAAGGAGCAGCTGCCATTTAACATGAAAAAGAAAGCCTTAGAAATCCTTGATTTTGTAATCAGATGTTTAATCTGGGCTCTGCAGCAGCAAAGCCTGAATTTCTTCCCACCCGGCATTGAACTTCCCAAGCCCCACTGTACTGCATCAGGAACTGAAACTGGAAGCCTTCACAACTCTCTATTTCCTGGAAAATGTCAACACTTCTGCAGAAATTCCAATTTTTCCTTAGCCTGATGTAAAATAAAGTTCCTAAATGGGAGCAGGGCAGAGCCAAATTGCCACTGCCAGCACCAGCCTGTTGTGAGTGACAGGGAGGGGCTGCAGTGGATCTGTTGCTATTGTGACAGTCCTACATCTGCCCATCATCCTCACTATTTTTAGTGCAGCTCTCACTTTTCTTTCCTAACACAGAACAAGATCAATTTTACCTGTAGCCTTGATAGGAAACAACTGTCATTAAGCTACAGAAATGGCTAATCATTGTGTTTTAGCAGCACTTTCAGCACATTGGCCAATCTCCGAGCCTGGATCGTAGTGCAGGTGGGAGGGGGGACACTTGACAGGAGGGATCTGGTGCCTCTTGCAGCCTTTTCTTCTCGATGGCTGTGTTTGTTCTGTATAAAATGGGGTGGCAGAAGACCTTTGGGAGCCTCTCTGCACGTCTATCCATGGCCAGGTCTGTGCACTGGTGGAAATGAAGGATCAGGTGGGTCTGGTGTCTTCTAGAAACTGGACTTCACCCCTCACAGCCCAGTTTTCCCCCTACTTTTACACTTTCTGATTGGTCCTGCTCAGGGCTGGGCAGTCTGGGAAACACTGGTGGCCCCCAGGGTGCAGCTACGGACACGAGCTCACCAAACTGGTGGAGCTCTTGGTGAACTCATGGCACTGCTCCCTCTTGGTGCAAAGGTGACCTTGGGGCTTCCACTTTGTCCTGCCATCCCCCATTCCAGGACTCTCCCACTCGGATTCTCCCAGTTTCCCTGGTCTGAGCCCGAATTGCTCCAACGCATCTTTGAAAACCCAATTCCATGAGCCATCCCACTCCTGCCAGCCTGGACAGCAGTGTTCCCTCTGCCCAGGGTCAGCTGAAGTGTGTCCAGCCCCTCTGAGGTGACAGCCAGCAAATGCCAGGATTCCCTGCTCCCAGCCACCCAAGGTCCATCCCAGATGCTGGTCCTCCTCCCATCCCAGATGCCCAAACCCTGATCACAAACACTGCGGGGCTGTAAACAGGCAAATAGGTAAATCCACAACTAAAATGAAGATTTCTGCATCTTTTAAAGATTTTGTGAAGATTTAGATTATTTTTTTGTCAGTTTATGAACTGAAACACTACACTGGGCACTTTGCTGCCACACTGAGATGACACAACATAGCAGAAATTCCTGATTTTAATGTGTTTGTCCTGGAGGTGCCTTTCCCAGATGTACTTTGTGCCTGTCTGATGCCTTTCCCCCTTCTCTCTGTGCTGCCTTCTCAGTGTGTATGCCTTTCTTTCTCACATCTCTCTCATCAATGCCAATCTCAGTGTACTTTTTCTCCTTCCCCACAAAATGCCACATTACAGCCTTCAGACCTGTGAAGGAACATTGACACCTAAACTCTGGGACACTTCATATCTTATTCCCAGCTGGGTGAAAACATAAATGCCCTTGTCCTGTGAGAGCAGTCACTGCAAACAGCTCCAAGCTCGTTCTGAGAAGAAGTGACCCATTTTGGAGAGAGCTCTGCCAGAATTGTGAACTGCTGTTCAGGCAGTAAAAGATGTCTCTGGGGGGATATAAAAGGGGAGACATCCTAAAATCTCTGGTCGTGAATAAAGTCTGCAGGGCCAGGATTGTATTTAACCCTTAAGCTGTCTGCATCCCCAAAGCAATAAGTTTCCGCTTCGAACTGTTGGATGAACCTTGTGCTTTGTGTTCCTTGTGTTCATAGCACCTTCTCCCTCTGCTGCTCCAGGTCCTGATCAGAGAGGGGCAGGTCCAGCTGGGGCTTGGTTTGCCCAGGGGCTGCATCTGGAGGGAGGGAGGCTTATCCCAGACCATATCAGCATCGCTCACTCTCTGCACTTTGGCAGCTCCAGGATCCCCACCCTTGCTCCAACCCCATTCTCCCAGGGGATGTGCACGTGCAGGACCAGACCCATGGAAAGATCCCACGTGGCTGTCTATGACACATCCCTCAGTGCTGGATGAACACTGGGCAAAGCTTCCCTGGCAGGAGGATCCAGTGAGGCTTCTTGTGCCAAAGCCTGGCTCTGGGTGTACCCCCGTGCCCATGGGAACCTCCTGTGGTTTCACAAGACCAAGTGCTGGTGCTGCCCCTGGGTTGGGGCAACCCCTGGTGTCATTCCAGGCTGGGGATGAACAGCTGGAGCAGCTCTGGGAGGGAAGACTTGGGGTGCTGGGGGCTGAGAGGCTGGACATGCCCTGGCCATGAGCTCTCACAGCCCATAACCCCCCGTGCCCTGGGCTGATCCCACAGTGGGCAGCAGGGGAGGGGGGGATTCTGCCCCTCTGCCCCCTCAGGTGAGAACCCCCCTGCAGAGCTGCCCCCAGCCCTGGGGAACAACAGCAGAAGGATGTGGAGCTCCTGGAGAGAGTCCAGAGGAGACCACCAAGGTGATTAGAGGGGTGGAGCAGCTCTGCTGTGAGGAAAGGCTGGGAGAGCTGGGATTGTTCACCTGGAGAAGGGAAGGCTTCGGGCTGACCTAATTCAGTACCTGAAGGGAGCCTGTGAGAAAGAGAGAGTGGTGACAGGGGCCTGGAGTGACAGGACAAGGGGACTGGCTTCCCACTGCCAGAGGGCAGGGCTAGATGGGATATGGGGAAGGAATTCCTCCCTGAAAGGGTGGGCAGCCCCTGGCACAGGGTGCCCAGAGAAGCTGTGGCTGCCCCATCCCTGGGAGTGTCCAAGGCCAGGTTGGATGGGGTTTGGAGCAACCTGGGCTGGCGGAAGGTGTCCCTGCCCATGGCAAGGGGTGGCACTGGATGGTCTGTAAGGTCCCTTCCCACCGAAACCCTTCTGTGATGCTGTGGAAATGAGGAAGATGCTGCAAACAGTGGGACACTGGGGACTGGTGTGTTAATGGGACTGCTGTGGGAAGCTGGAAACAAAGGACCCAGCACAGCTGGTTCCCTCCCAGTGCAGCACCAGTCTGGGGGTCTGGGGGGTCGTGGAAGGCAGGGCTGGGCACTGGCAGCAGGGCTGGGGCACACACAGTGCTGGCTCCTTGCTGCAGCAGCTCTGGAAGGAGCAGAGGGAAAATACAAAGATGCAAATCATTTGTAGAACAAAAAAATCAAGGAGGGATTATTTAGTCAATCACCTTGTCTGCTGTGGTTATTTTTGATTTAGATGCAGAAAACTGTGTTGCTGGAGGTGTTATTCTGCATCTCACATTGAACTTGTAAAATCTGCCTGTAAATCTTTACATTGCAATCCGGACTGAGAAGCTGCTGGTTTTAATCATGGGATTTCAGCAGAACATCTGACTCCTTTGTAAGTCCAGAAGTGTATTTACATATTTTTTCCCCTGCAATGGATTTACAAATCCTATAAAGCAGCCCAAAATCCTCCCACAGGTTTATAAACTGGAAGGAACATGAAACAAAAGCCCGACTTGGCAAAGCGTTGGTGCTGAGTTTTGGGGATGCAGAGGACTGGCTGAGGGACTGTTTCCCTGCCCTGGGAATCCCGGGAGCTCTCAGAGGACAGGGCACACTGCTGACAACAGGGGCAGCATAGCAAAGCTGACAAGAAAACCCTTTTTCTGAGACAGGTTAAAGAGGCAAACAGGGAGTGGAGCCAAGGTGGCCATGGAGAGCCAGGCAGCACCACTCCCTCATCTCTCCCTGAAATCCCAGGCAAAGATTTTTAAGATACCTCATGGACTAGGGGGTCCCATTTTCAGCTGTTAACTCAAAACATCTTAAAGGGTGTGATCTTCTGAGCATTAAACAGGTGGTATTACATTTGTCCTTTGTTACCCTAAAAACATCAACCCTGTGGTCTGCAAGTGAAACAAAATAGTCAAAAGGTTAAAACTGAAGAACACATGTATTGCAAAGGCCGCAACCTTCTCTTTGCTCATCTTTCAAATCAAATATTTTAAACAGAATCTACTTCTATGTTGCTGGGAGTCCTGCAATATTTGTTCTTTTTTCCTTACAGTTCCTTGTGATGATAAACTTTTTAACTCATGCTGAGAAAAGTTTGGGACAGGCTCACCACAACCAAAGCTGAGAGTGAAGAGTAAATTTTCTAATATATTTCTGGGTTCATACAAGTCTGTCGATTCATCGAGTCACAGAAGGGTTTGGGTTGGAGGGACCTTAAAGCCCATCTCATTCCACCCCCTGCCATGGGCAGGGACACCTTCCACTAGCCCAGGTTGCTCAGGGCCATATCCAAACTGGCCTTGAACACTTGAAGTTTTTAATCTTTAATTTCTAAAATCCTGGGTTGTTTTCATTTATTTTAAGTTTCCTGCCTTAGCGATGATGCCATTAAATGCTTGCACTTCGTGTGGCATCTTTCCCAGTTGCAGGGAGGCAGCACCACGTGTACCAGCGCAGTGGCACTTTTCCTAGTTCTAACATCTTAAAAGCAATTTAAGAGCATCATTTGGATCTCCACACAGGATACAGTGGCTGTTGGCACATGCTGAGGACAGGGGAGAAGCCCTGGAATTCTGAAGGCAGTTGATGCTGAGGAGTGTTGGATCCCAGGGGTGCTGAGCCCACACTCCCTCACAGGTGTTAGAGCTGCCTTTCTGCAAAATATTTCCTGTGCCTGCAGAGAGACCATTTAGAGTGAGTCTTGTGGATAATTGCTGTTGTCATGTCCTTATCCCAGTAAAAATACTGCAGAGGATGTTGAATTTATCTCCCTATATTTAGTTCTCACAAATGATTGTGGGGGCTGAGATGGAGCCTGCGAGCGTGGCCGGGAGGAAGGGGAATGCACAGCCCAGCCCAGCGCTGGGGGGCAGCTGCCAGGGACAGCTGTGCTTTCTCAGGTCTCCCTGCCTTCCTTTTCCCTTCACTGTATCAGCAAAACACTCCTTTTTGGGGCCAAAGGTGATAAGGAAACACATGGTCCAGTCCCAGGGGTTGATGAGTGAGAGTTGGTTGTTGTCTCAAGGTCTACGTTTGAAAACGTTGGAGTTCTCTTCCAGAGCAGTACTAGCAAGAGCCAGGAAAGCTTTGCTGAAAGATTAATTTGTCTCTGAAAATATCCTAAATACAATGAAAATATCCTAAATACAACTAACAAGCAAGCAAGGAGCTTTCCTGAGTGGGAATGTGGAACTGGGACACTCCAGTCCAGTCACCCTGGAGACAGAACTGAATTCTGACCGTGGTCTCCAAGGCAGCCCAAAATGCATAACCATGTGCAGGACAACACAAACCCAGTGCTTCCCAAGTGTCCCCAAGCTGAAGTTGGCAACTGGGAGTACACCAAACACAGGCACTGCCCCTGGTGGAAAGAGGCACCACAGACACCGCTGTGTGATCCAGGAGGTCTGGCCAGAAAACACGTGTCCCTGTGGTCACCCTGCTGCCAGAACAGGGCTATCCCTGGCTGAGCCAAGGAGCTCATTTCCATTTCATTAAGTTGAAGAAAATGCAGATAAAATCTCCTTTAGAAGACAATAGAATCCAGTGTTTCAAATGGATAAATTGTAGTTCTTTGCCATAGTGGAACTGCACTGGGAAAGGGCAACTATCCATGTCACTGTTTTCCTGCCCTTGACTCCTCCTGGACAGGGATTGTCAGGGTGTGGGGGACAAGCCAAAAGCTGTAAATTCATTTCTCCTGAATTTAGCCAAAAATTCTTCCTTTTTTCCTGTGACATCAGTATAAGGACTGGGATGAAGGTCTTCATTGCTTGAGTCTCTTCAAATAGCTGACCTTTATGGCTCAGGGCCATATCAGACTCTGGCTTTCAGGCACCATGGAAGAGATTTGGGCAAAAGAAACTTTTAAGGAAGGAGTCCTGATCACACTAAGCTAAGCAGGCAACACTGTGCAGGACAGAAGTTTGCTGCTGGCTTGCTTAAGTCATGGAAGACTCACAAGGAAGGGACCTCGGGATTTCCAGATGTGTGGGATGCTAAACCAGAGCTATCAGGATGTGGCTCTGAGGGTGGAGAGGCTGGATCACAGAATCCCAGAATGGTTTGGGTGGGAAGGAACCTTAAAGCCTGTCCAGTGCCACCCTCTCCCATGGGCAGGGACACCTCCCACCAGCCCAGGTTGCTCCAAGCCCTGTCCAACCTGGCCTTGGACACTTCCAGGGATGGGGCAGCCACAGCTTCTCTGGGCACCCTGTGCCAGGGCCTGCCCACCCTCACAGCCAGGAATTTCTTCCCAATATCCCATCTAACCCTGCCCTCTGTTAGTTTAAAGCCATCCTCCTTGTCCTGTCACTCCAGGCCCTTGTCCCAAGTCACCCTCCAGCTCTTCTGGAGCCCCTTTAGGCACTGCAAGGTGTCTTCTTCATTCTCATGCCTTTCTGTATCCACAGCAATGGTGTTTATACTGCTTTGTGTATGTGAAGGGGTTAAATTCTATTTTCACTAAAGATGAAGCTTCTGAGGAGATAAGTGCCAGAATATAGATCTGGTGAGTGAAAGTGACTCCAGCCACCACTACTCTTAATAAATATGCATTGCAAAATCATCTCAGCTTCCTCTGATTCACATCAGGGAGTTTAAATTTGCCATTACGGGGAATCTGACTTGTCAAAATCCCATCTGTAATTATAAACCTGCATGAGGAGATGGTAAAATGCTGGAAGAAGGAATGAACCCATTAGGATTTTGCTGCAAAATGTGTCCTGTTTCCAAAATAATCTGAAAGGTCGAAACATGCAGTAGGGAACAGCACAAAGTGTCACACAGCACTGACACATTCATGCAGGGATAGTGACTGGCCACCCTACCGAAGCTGGTTTTACACTCAGTCCCAGCTGAGCCAGGAGCAGAGACTCCAAAGTAAATACAGGTCACAGCCCTGAGCTTTTCCAAGCCTGATTTCTGCCTTGGGCAAACAGGCAGAGCAAAGTGCTCCAGGAGGAGGAAGGGCTGGAGGGAGGGGAGGCTGAGGAGCCAGCTGGGTTCCCAGCACACTCCAAATCCCAGCACCAGTCTGAAGGCACCAAGCCCTGTCTGTCTTTGAAAGCTGCCCCGGGAGGAGAGGTTTGCTGGAAGATGCTCTGCGAAGGAAGAATGTCCTCAAAGTCTGCATCCCATCTGGTGAGATTTCCCAGGAGGTCAGCTAGCAGGATTACACCAAGTCAAGCTAAAAGGAAAGGAGACGGATGGGAAGGAAAGATCAGTCTCAGATGTAAGGGGGGGGTGCCACAGGGGGAGAGGGGCCAGTTCAGCTGTTCCCTCCCAGGGACACGGTGACATTTACAACAGGGTGTGTGACAGAGAGAGAGAGCAAAGCTGCAGGCAGGTTCCAGGTGGGAGTTCCCTGCCCACTTGGTTGCCAACAATCACTGTGTTTCAGCACATGCAGACACCACGTCGTGCCAGCAGTGACCCTGTGGGTCCTGCTCTGAGGGGATATGTCCAGGAGCTGTTAAATACATGGCACTGTCGTGTCCAAGGGCAGGGCCTCTGCCAGTCAGCCTGGAACTCCTCTGTTTTTATCCTCTGAACTACAGGAATGTCCCCTGCCCCAGCTCGTGCTGCAGGCGTGGCTGCAGTGCCACGTTTGTGTCATTCAGTGGCAGAGAGGACAAGGCGAGGTCTTCCCCTGGTGCTCTGACCCACGTGAGCTCCCAGGATTGCTCAACAGCCTGACATTATTGCTTTTCTGTTTGTTGGGTTTTTTTCCTTAATGTTAATCTGAACTGTGCGGCGGGCGTTGGCCGAGTGCCGTAGGCCCCCGCCTGTGGAGCGGCTCCTCCTCTGAGGACGCCGGTTCCAATCCCGAGGAACTCGCTGTCACCGTCCGAGCTGCTCGGCCGTGGCAAATGAGCCTCAGGAGGAAAGGGGGGGGGGCCAGTTCCGCGCACACTGTGCCTCACCTGAAACATCCACTGCTCAGGTTTAGCCCAAAAATCTTCGTTCGCCAAGTCCAGCCAACAACAACAACAGGAATGTCTCAGGAATTGAGTTTACTGTAGAAAATCAATAAGGAGCAGTATGAACTCAATGGAACAACAGGAGACAATTGCAGAGCTCAGGACACGCCATGCCCAGATGTACCTTCTCTCCACCTGAAATGGCTGTGCCTCTCAAACCCTCTATCTCACCATCTGTGTGGTGGTGGTGGTTTTCAACACTGGTTTCTGGCTGCTGTCACAGCTTCAGCGCAGAAGAAAAGAGCTTTCTAGGCAGGTACACCCTGCTGGGTTTTACTTTGCCCTCCAGCCATGGACAGATGGGGTTAACCCTGCACAGGCAGCCTGGGAAAGTCCTCCTGGCTGTCCCCTGATCTGTCACCCATGAGGCTGGGGGTGCACCAGGATACCCAGTGTCACGCTTGCTTAGATTTTTTCATCAGTTGGATTATTTTAATTTGAAAGAGTGAAAGCCATGACTCGAAATTGCAGCTGGTCTCTGTTCTCCCAAGCACAAGCAGTTATGGAATAATGTGTTTGGGTTTGGGGTTTTTTTGCAGGGGAAGCCTTTTGAGAAGTGCTCCTTGTTAGGAAGTTCAGAGCACAGCCTTGGCAGGCCTCTTGCTGTGCTGCCAGAGCTCCCCTGCTGCTGCCCAGGCAGTGAGGAGGAGGGAGAGGAGCCTCCTTAGAGCAGAGACACCACCGAGGTCAGCCCAGCAGTGCTGGCTAGTAGTTGGACTCAATCCTAGAGGCCTTTTCCAAACTTAATGATTCCATAAGCCTAGGGAAGAAAGGTAAAGTCTTGGAAAAGGGCAGGAATGTATGTGGAGGGTGTTGGGAAGAGCAGGGGATTTGGGAGGGACAGTGTTGGTCGTATCCCAGAATCACAGAATACGCTGAGTTGGAAGGGACCCACAAGGATCACCGAGTCCAACCCTCAGCCCTCCAGGACCATCCCCAAGAACTGCTCACCTTTGCCAACTCTCCTCCAGACTATGGAAGGGAACTGAGAAGTCCTGAGTAGCTTCATGTCCCTGCTGCAGAATCCTTGGCTGTGTCCATGTCCCTCCAGCTGCCCATGACAGAAACCCTTCCAACCCAAGCCATTCTGTGATTCTGTGATCTGCCTTTGCTGTCAGCTGCACTTCTGGGCTCTGGGGGACAGGACTGAGGGACCCAGCTCTGTGGAGGGAGCTTTGCAGAGCAAAACTCCTGTGTCTCCATAACTGATCAAAGTAGAGAAGCAAAAAGATTATGTATAAGCAAGGGAAAAAAATGAAACTAAATAGATCAAACAGAACTCCTGCCTGCTCAGCACTGCTGACTGAATGTCTAACATAGCTGAAAAATACAATTTTGGGGCTGCTCCAGTCCTTTCTCTGCTGCTCAGGGATGGATCTGAGTTGTGAGTCCCTTGTGGAACTGAGCAGTGACTGGCTGAGGAACGGTCCCACATGCACCTTTACCCAGGAGTCAGGGCACCCTCATCCCAAAATGCAGACTGTGGGGCACTGCATCCTCTGTCACACGGGATGATCTCCTAGGTGTGGTCTGGCTGAGGAAAGCTGGTATTCCCCTTAGCAGTTGGATAGTCTTGGAAAGGAACTGGTGGGACAAGGCATGTCTTTGAGCAGTACAAGAACTCTGGATGGTAACAAATGAGTCTATCCAAGGGTCCTGGCTGAGCAGAGAGGGCAAGACAAAGCCTAGTTCCCTTGTTTCCCAGTCTGAAAACCCTCAGCTCAGAGAACAGTCCTCTTCTAAAGTGGTGTCTGTTCCTGAGCCTTCCTGACAGCAGTCAGTGATGACTCAGCAGCTCTCACACAAGGCATTCCCAGCAGGAGCCAAGCCCTTGCCACAAGAAGTGCTTTGAGTCACACAGAAGTTCCTGAGCACAGCCACATTCACAAGTCCAGCATGGAATTCAGGAGGTGAGAAAGATCAGCCTCCAAGGCTCTCAAAGGCACTACCCCAGGGAGAGGACACAGTACACTGATCAGAAGCATGGGAAGGATGGTCTGGCCCTGGGATAGTGTGTGCTTCAGAGTCTGGTGCTTCCTGCTTCAACAGCTTTCTCTGAAGAGTAGCCTTCTGCATGTCACCCCATCTTGTGGGGACTCAAATGTGCCTCCTTCTCCTGAGAAGCTCCTGGGGTGCAGATGCAGCCAGTGAGAATGTGATTTCCTTGCTGGGATGCCTCCATCTGCCTCCCCACAGGTGAAACCTGTTCCCCTCAGGTCGAATGTGTCTGTGTAGCTGTTCTGTCCCTTCAGCAATCCTTCAGCCCTGCTCCTCACAGCTGAGTGTTACCATCTCTGCTCAGCCCCTGGCCTTGTCTGTCAGCCCTGGACAGGTCTAGGAGCAAACCAAGACCCACATCTCACCCTGCTTTGCAAGGCTGGGAAACAAGTACCCAAGGGAGACTCCTGACAGCCCTTTCCCTGCCTTCCCTACCCCCTTCATCACCTGCTTTCCTTAAGCACGTTGGTTTGGGGAGACAGAAATGATTTCTGACCATGGTCTCCAAGGCAGCCCAAACTGTATAACCAGGACAATCCAAACCCAGTGTTTCCCAATTGTTGCCAAGCTGGAAGGTGGCACCTGGGAGTGCACCATACACAGGCACTGTCCATGGTGGAAAGAGGCACCAAGGACACCTCTGTGTGATCCAAGAGATTTGGACAGAAAACACGTGTCCCTGTGGCCATCAGGCTTCTCTGCTCCTCTTCTGATTCTGGCTTAAGCTGTCTGAGATCTCTGTCCTGTTTATCTCTGCCCAATTTCCATCTTTTCCCAGTGAACCTGAAGGATGCTGCCTGCTCTTTGGTGTGGTGAAGAGAGAGAAATCAGGAAGGAAAGCTGGTGAGCAGGTGGTTGGGAGAGGCACCTGTGCCATGTGCCATGGCTGTTGGGATGTTGGAGCAGGGATTGCCAGGGTACTGCTGGTCATCCTCCAAAACAGGAGCACTGGGGAGGACAAGGCACAGCCAGGAGAGGGAGGAGGAAGAGATTGGGAAAGAGGAGCTACTTTGGACTTGCTGGTCAAAGACAGTGTGGGCAGCTGGGGGAGAAATAAACAGCAGGAGTTGATGGCTTGACCCAAGCAGGTAGAACAGGGCAGCTCATCCACCTCCTGCACAGCTGCTCATTGAGCATCTCTGCATCCTCTGCTTATTGCTGTTGGGCAATCAGCACGGCCTGACAGTTCACAGGGTTTTATCAGATCCTGAAAGGCCAGAAAAGAGAAAACTGGAAGATTATGCAAGCCCCAAGGCAGGGAGGCAGAGATTGGAGCTGTGAGAGTGCCAGACCAAAGCCACAACTGGTCTCAGGGTAATGACACAGCCCAGGATGCACATTCGCACACAGCAGAGCTCTTCATGAACGCCAGACCTCCTGGGCTTTGGGACAGCAGCTGCAGATGGAGCACAGATTGGCAGCAGCAATTAGCAGAGCACGTGGGAGAAGAGCAGAGAGCTCCTGGAACACAGAGAGGCAGCGAAGCGACTCTCCCAGTGCTCCCAGGGTGTTCCCAGGTCCCCAGGGCTCAGACCACAAGAGCACTGAGGAGTCCTCGGGTGGCTCCGGTTGGGAGGCTGGAGCTGAACTCTCATTCTGCTGCCCGGGAATCCACAGCTGTCCCAAGGAAGGGCTGCCTGGGGACAGGGAAGTGTGCACAGGAAATGTGCACCACGTGCTGCACGCTTGGCTGTGCTGGGGCTGAGCGCTCCTCTCTGCAGAAGAGGAACAATTATTTGCCCGCACAAATTAAACCCAGTGCAGATTATAAGGACACAGATGAAAACTGGCAGAAAGCCACAGGGCCCACCTGCAAAACCCGGGGTGAGCAGCAGGAGAATATGACCGTGTTTCACCTGCAGTACATTGAATATTATCTGTAACAATATCAGGTTCAATCAGACACCTCTAGAGACAATAAGTCTTGCAGAATGTGTGTAGAGTAGGACTTCTCTGCTGTACAGGTCCTGCTGCCCTGGCTGGTGAGGGGGATGGAGCAGGAGGTGAGAGTTGCATCCATCTCGTACCCAGAAAACACATTTGCACCGTGTTTGTAGGGATAAAATGCATCAGCTGGCTGAAAAGCCCTCAGGTGTGCTCAGTGCAGCCTGGGTTTGCTCTCAGTGAAGACACTGCAGAGACTAGTAGGGCTCATGCCCAACATTTTCATCTCCACCCTTCTCTTTAGCTATTAAATTTATTACAATCAAAACTGGATACCATTACACCTACACAGAGCCTACAAAGCCCACCCTCCTAGACCACCTACTTCAAGAAATTAGTTGAGAAAAATATACTGAAAACCATCTTGAATACAATTTATCAAACAAAATCTCTGAAGTATATTTGCCAATCAGTTTCCTGTCCCTGAAAGTCAAATTTATCCTACGAATAATTTGGGACTGACTTTTTGAGCTGTCAGGTGACTGAAGACCCAAGGAAAATTCAGGTGCTCAGCACTATGGAAAATCAAGCTCACTAATGCCCTTTTCTCCCCATTCCAAAACAAAAGAAACAAAAAAAAACCCAACAAACAAACAAAACCCAAACAAACAAACAACAAAACAAAAAAAAACAAACAAAACAAAAGAAAAACAAACAAAAAACAAACAAAAAACAAAAACCAAAAACCCAAAAAACAAACAAAACAAAACCAAAAACAAAACAAAACAAAAAGAAATAATTCAAGATATTTTACAATAATGTCATTCCTCAACCTACACTGTAGATCATGGTTCAGAAAGAAAACAGGAAGGAGGGAAGCAGAATGTTATTTAAATTTGTGTCGTGTGCCATTTTTCTCTTGCTATTAAATTCAAAGGAAAACCAAGTCCACTATAATCAAGAGCAATTGTTATGGTAGAAACATTTATAAGGTACAATGAATATAAATAGCCCACTTTCCCTTGAGCAGAGTGCAAGGAAAGGACTGTGAAAACTGGTTTCAGAGAGTCTTTGGCAATAAACCCAGGACTGCAGACCCACTGACCCCAGAGCTCCTGCTGGGCAGGGCCACCACTTCTGCAGTGGAGAAGTGAAGAGGATCTTGAGGCAAAGTTGGCATTTAAACCACTTCCCAAGGTCGCAGCAGCACAATTCCTGTCTTTGGAAGGACCAACAGAGTTAAAATTCTTGGGCTGTCTGTTCTCTGCAGCTTCAATCACCACTGCCCTCGCTGCTGGTTTCATGTGCAGGGGAGAGGTTTGGGCTGTTCAGTTCTGGCTGTCAGGGATTGTCTTCTACTCTGGGAGAAACCTAGAGGGAAATGGGACTCAGGATCAGGCTACATTTGCACTGAACGACCAAACTCTTGTTCAAATTCCTTTTTCTCCAAGAACACAAGGTCTTTCTTCAGACTTAGAACAGCTGCTGATGGAGTGGGATGAAGACTTTCTGGGCACTCAAGCCTGAAGAAACAGCCTCTGACTCAGATTCTCAGAGCTGAGCACCCCCTGGGTCAAGGAGAAGTGATGTCTGTGGATGAAAGACCAGCTCCTCAGCATCTCACTGCTCCACATTGTCCCCACCCCTGGGGCTGCTCATGGGACCAGATGCTGTAAGTGAACCAGAGCATCACTGCTCTTGTGGTGCTGCAGCTGTCCTGGAGATGGCATGGATCCCTTGGATCCCAACCCAGCCATGTCCTGTCCTGGAGATGGCATGGATCCCTTGGATCCCAACCCAGCCATTTCCAGCCCTTTCTGTTCACTACAGGGAGACTTTCAGTCCAGAATCCATGATGAGTTCCTGGGAAGAGCACAAATACAAACCCAGCTACCTCAGCCAAGAGAGATTGAGTATCTGACAGTTAGGGTTTGGACCTTGGGGACTTTCTGAAATCAAGGAGAACATCTGGGAAATGGGATTGGGAGGCACAGCTCGAGCAACCTGCCTGTGCCTCTGCTTCTGTGCCATGTTTGGGGCTGGGCTGAGGAAGCAAAAACACATTAAGGGAGGACAATCTCCTCTCCATTTCCCAAATCACTGGGTATCACCACATTGACTTAATTAATTGTTAACATCTATGTCATTAAGCAGTAACATCAATGATTCCCTCTTGGTGCTGATGAAGATAATGAATAACAATCATGGTTGCTTTGTTTCCCAGCACTAATCTGTTTTGAAATATACATTGATTTTATTTTGATTAGGACTAAACATAGGTTCCACTCTGCAAATAAACCCTTCTGATTTGAGGAAATTGCTGCTGGCATTTACATTATGATAATCAGCTCAGAATCCATCTGATGAGCTGCTTCCTTACTGTGTGTCATTTGCTCATTTCTTAGTCCACTATAATTTGGGTGTTGTACTTTGGAATATTCAATTATGGCTTCCTTTCTTCTTTGCTCTGTGATTCACACACCCTCCCCCACCCAGAGTAAATCCAGAAAGTTTTCCATAACTCTGCAAGCCCACTCAGGTTCCTCCAAGCTCATTCTCCTGGTGCCCCTGACAGCAATTCAAACTCCTCAATCCAAACTCAGTTTCAAGGCTCTGGCAAGAGTGGAAATAGGTGAAAACTCCAAAGAAAACAAAAAATCATTTTCGATATGCACCTAAACTCTGTTTCCTGCCGTTTTCCTGACTCCTTTGGACACTCCCAGGAGTTGGAGCCTGGTTCCACACTGCCTCAGAAATATATTTGAATGATTTCAGTTGTGCCCAGGGAGCTGCTCCTGCCTCTGTGCCCAGCCCCACAGAGGGATGGGTGGTTTCTGGGCACAGCAGAGGTGGGTGCTGGGTTTTGATCCCAAATCAGACACCAGTGGTGGAGCTAAAACCACTGTACTCAAGTATTTCACTAGAAACATCTGAATTGTTCATGCTGTTTTGGGGACAGAGTGTGTATCTGCCAACACTGAGATATTTTTTAATCACAGTGTTGAATTCTTCATTTAAATTATTCACAGTGTTCAGTTCTGGCATTTTCTAAATGACATTTTGCTGCTTGAAAATTTTTGGTTTGTTTTTATTCAATGTTTATCTTGATTTTTTTCAAGAGGAGAAACACATCCCTTTCAACAACTCTGTTTTCATATTTTCAATAGCAAATCATCATAAAAGACATGCTTTTCTTTTGAACTGAAAAACAACTTCTGTCCAGAGCAGCCCAGTAATGAAAGCTTTTTGCCCAGAAAGTTTAACCAATATTTTTATGATGTTCCCATAGCAAAATATTTCAATCATTCTCTGCTGTGAAACTTCCCCCACCATTTTAAGCCAAAGCAGTCAAGAAAAAGTATATTTCTGATGGGTAAAATATTTGAAGTTCTCCAACAGCCCAGCCCAGGAACGCTGCTGGCCTCAGCCTGGGAGGAGGTGCTGGCCAGGGCACGTGTTATTTTGAGAGGGAAGGACAGCACAGGAGGGTTGGTATTGATGATCCTGGAGGTCTTTTCTGATCTTAATGACTCTGTGACCCCTTCTTAGAACCTTGTTCCCTTCATTTGCTGACATGTCCTCCTTTCCCAGGCTCTGTTCAATGCTCTCCACGACCATCAGCACTGCAGGGAGGAGGGGAGGGGACAGAGTGGGCTTGGAGGGACCTCGAGCCCTGGCAGGGCGGTCACTGTCTGTCATGGGTTTCTGTAGCTTAATTTTAGTAGAAGCGGGGGCTTCCAGGATGGTTTCTGTTAGAAGCTGCCAGAAGCTTCTCCTGTCCTGTGGAGCCAAGGACAGCCAAGTCCAGAGGGAACTTCCTGCTGGTGGACAGAGTTGAGCCAACTAAGAATCATAGTCACACCTCTGTGATAACATATTTAAGAATTAGGAGTGTTGTGCAGTTGAAATTCCAGCCATGGGATAACAACACAGAGACCAAGGTGGGAGCAGGAGGAGGAGAAGGAGGGACCCCACGCTGGAGCAGGGCGGGGGGGAAGGACTGAAAACTATTCCCCACCCCCCTCTCCCTGCAGCCTCTGGAGATCCATCGGGATGCACAGACCCCCCTGCAGCCCATGGAGGAGCAGGTGGATGCAGAAGGAGCTGTTGCCCTGTGGGAGGCCCAGGATGGAGCGAGATCCTGGAAGAGACTTGCAGCCATGACTCTTGGAAAAGGAGACCCACCTGAAGCAGGTTTTTTCCCCTGGTACAAGTGTTGCCCGGGGGGTGGACTCACGTTGGAGAGTCTATTGAGGACTGTCTCCCATGGGAGGGACCCCACGGGAGCAGGGGAAGGACTCAGAGCTGTGGCCCCCCTGCAGCCCGTGGTGCAGACCGTGGTGGAGCAGGTTGTCCCCCTGCAGCCCACGGAGACCATCGGGGTGCAGAGACCCGACTGCCCCCCATGGAGTGACCCACAGGACAAGAGCAATGGCAGCAACACCAACCACCTGCAAAACTCCCATTCCCTGCTCCCTCGAACTGCTGGAAAGAGGGAGGAGTGGGAGGAGAGGGGTGTTCTTAAGACTGATTTATTTCTTACTTTTTCATTTTATTACTTTTAGTTTTAGTTCTTATCTTGTTAGTAATAAATTTAAGTATTTGGCTACTCTGAGTTTGTTTTGCCATTATCTCTCAGCTGTTTTTTGCCTTTTCTCCTTTCCTTTCCCTCTGGGAAAGGGGGGGGCCTGGAGGTTTGGGTGGACACCGAGTGAAAACCACCACACTGTCACAACTCAATGCCCATGTGGCTCCTCTTGATTGTATATAAGGAGATTTTTTTTCCCCTCCCCTCCTTTCAGCTTCTCTTCCTGTCCATCAGTGCTTGGAGAGAATGTGGGTATTTTAGTTTTTAAGACATTTCTTTAGATGACTAATCTGACGTTCTCCTCACCCAAGGGATGCTGTGGGGGTGGCTCAGCACACGTGTGTTTTTAGAGAAGAACTACCTGGCTTTTCTTCAGGTGATTCTTCAAATTGACAACAGGTTAGCAAAGGCATACAGAGCTTTTGGAAAACTCCATAAAAGATTCTGGTGCAATAAACACCTGAAGAAAAGTACAAAGATCAGAGCCATTGTCCTGTCTACTCTTCTCTATGGGTCTGAATCTCGGGTCATCTACCGCCACCACCTGCGACTCCTCGAGCGCTTCCACCAGCGCTGCCTCCGTACAATCCTAAACATCCACTGGTCCGATTATGTGACCAATGTGTCTGTTCTGGAACAGGCAGAGGTCACCAGTGTCGAGGCCGTGCTGCTGAGAACGCAGCTGCGCTGGGCAGGGCACGTCTCCAGGATGGAGGATCACCCCTCCCTAAGATTGTGCTCTACGGTGAACTCGCCACCGGCTGCCGCAAGAGAGGAGCCCCCAAGAAGAGATACAAGGACTGCCTGAAACAACACCTCAGCCTTGGCCATACTGACCACCATCAGTGGTCCACCCTGGCCTCCAATTGGGAGATGTGGAGACACACAATCTATAACGCTGCTGTCTCCTTTGAAACCGCACGCAGAATCAGTCTGGAGCAGAAAAGACAACACAGAAAAAACCGTGCCCTGACAGTACCACCTACGGAAACTTTCTGCTGTGCCTTTTGCAACCGGACTTGCCTCTCTCGCACTGGCCTTATCAGCCATCAGCGCTTGCAGCAAGCGTGGGTAAAACCCTCCCAAATCTGCGTTTGCGAAGTCTTGCCATGATGATGACATGGCTGCCAGAGGCTGCCCTGGCACAGTCATGTTATGGAAAACCAAATTTCTCTGCCTGGTGATGCCACTTTTAGCAGTCTTAGAGAAATAATATAAATAAAATGACACTGCCTTGTACAGACATGTCTCCATGTAGTTCTTGGTGCTTGTGGCACTACTGGAGAAATTTACATCTTTTAAAGCAAATTTTGGATTTCTTTTTTTCTATTCCTGTTACACCAAAACCCATTTCCACTCCTGTCACTGTCCACACCACTATCCACAGCACTGAACACACCCCTGCAGTTGACTTGAAAGCTCCAGAAGTAAAATGCTGGGTCCATAAGGAAATGCTTCACCTTTATTTCCCAACTTCAAACCCTGAGCCTGCAAGACTCCAGGGGCTAGAGTGTGCCCAGAGAAGGAAGCAGGGCTGGGGAAGGGGCTGGAGCAGCAGGAGCAGCTGAGAGAGCTGGGTGGGGGCTCAGCTGGAGAAAAGGAGGTTCAAGGGGGACCCTCTGGCTCTGCAAGCCCCTGCCAGGAGGGGGAAGCTGGTGGGGTCGGGCTCTGCTCCAAGGAACAGGGACAGAAGGAGAGGGAATGGCCTCAGGCTGGGACAGGGAGGAGCAGATGGGACAGCAGGAGGAATTTCTTCACTGGAAGTTTTGTTAAATATTGGAAGGCGATGCCCAGGGAGATGGTTGAATCCTCATCCCTGGAGATGTCCCAGGAATGACTGGAGGTGGCACTCAGTGCTCTGGGCTGGGGGACAAGGTGGGACTCGACATTAAAGGTCTTTTTCAGAGTTAATGATCCTGTGATTCTGTGATTGTGCTTTACCCTCGAAACCAAGAAACATAAAAATTGTCTTAAAATCTGGTTGTAAAAATAATTTGGTCAATCAGCTACTCCAGACTACCAACTTAGATTTGTTTCTGCAGGGATCAAGGTCAGACTCTTCTCTTTCAGAAAGGGGCTTCTGGCATATTTAGGTATGTGAGAATGGAGTGTATTTCCTGATCACAGAAACACAGAATTATTTGAGTTGGAAAAGACCTTCAAGATCATCAAGTCCAACCTTTGACCAATCTCCACCTTATCAACTAGATCAGAGCACTGAGTGCCACATCCAGTCATTTCTTGAACACTTCCAGTGATGGTGGTTCCACCAGTGCCCTGAGCAGCCCATTCCAATGTTTAACAGCCCTTTCCATGCAGAAATTCTTCCTAATGTCCAACCTGAAGCTCTCCTGGTGCAGCTTGAGGCTGTTTCCTCTTACCCTGTCACCAGATCTGCAGCTGGATCCCGTCAGCTGCTCATTAGAATGGACAGGGATGGGAAATGAGAGGAACTTGACCATGTCATGGTGGAGCAGCCCCACCAGAGAGATTTCAAATCCAAATGTCACCATAGTTTCCATTGTTCCAGTCTGGAAACAGAGACACAGCACAGTCACTCCTCCCACACTGGGACTGACATCCTGTTTCTATTCCAAAAGAGCAGCACATACTCAGAGGAAGAACAGGTTCCACCCAACTTAAATGTATCCCCAGAAGAGCAGGTTAGACACTGTCATCAAAGTGAACAGCAAGCAGAGGGATGGGATGGCCATTCAAGCAAATCCAAGTTCTTATTATTCGAATCATTTATGGCCCAGGGCAGGCAGAAAAAAGCTTAATGCAGAGCAAGGGGCATCACAGAGAAAAAGAGGCTCTGAAAATACAAATCCCAACTGCAAACCTTCAGGCAAATCTGAACCCTTCACCTCAAAACATTCAAAGTCAGTGTTAAAGGGCTGTTTCTGAAAGGTTTCCATTCTGCCAATGCTTGGGAACAGGTTTGGTTTAACTAAAGTTCCCTCTCAGGCCCACTTTCTTTATTTCATGCTCGAGCTATACTGCTGGTCCTGGAAGAAGAGGTGGAGTGTGTGTGAACAGATGATACCAGGGGAGGGAAGGGAAGGGGAGGGGAAGGGCTACCCCTCTCTTGCCTGGCCTACCCCTCTCTTGCTTGGAAAAGTCACATCCACATGTTTTTAAATGCCCTCCAGGGATCCCATCACTGCCCTGGGCAGACTGTGCCACTCTTTGGCCACCCTATTTGTGTAGAAATTTTCCTTAATATTCCCTCTGCCCCAGCCTGGAGCACTGCAGGGGTTTGTTGTGACCCAAGGGCAGGACACAGCACTTGGCATTGTTGAAACTTTGACCTCAGCCCATGGATCCAGCCTGTCCAGATCCCTCTGCAGAGCCTTCCTACCCAACACTCCCACCCAGCTCATGTGTGAACTGATGGAGGGTGCACTCAATCCCCTCATCCAGATCATCCACAAAGATACTGATCAGGGTGTCTCCAATACTGAGCCCTGGGGAACCGCACTAGTGACCTGCTGCCAACTGGATTTAACTCCCTGGATGGTCCTTAGCTTCTAAAACTGGGAATCTAGCTTGTATTTCTTATGTCCAATTGTCTGGACACTCCAGCAGCTCTCTGAAGTCTCGACTGGTGCTCTGCTTTTCTGGCGGTGTCTGGTTTGCCTACAAAAAATTTAGGTGAAAGAATAGAAGAACCTGACTCACAATCACAAGGGCACTTCCCAAGCATTTGGTGAAACAGGAGTTTGAATTCCTCAGTTTACTATCCATGGCAGGAAGGGTGTCCTGAAGGCCCCCCGAGGCAGCCTCTGCCCCCAGACAGAGCCTGTGGCACTGAAGTGCCACCCCGGTGTCCCGGCAGAGGGGGCTGGCACGGGCACCCTGAGCACAGGACAGACACAGCCCAGGCCTGCTGCACACCCACACAAAGGGGTGGCTGTGCATCCTTTGCTTGCCAGCATTAATCAAGCGTTAAAGCAAAGGACAAGCAGATTTTGCTGATTTAATGGATAATTCCAGCTTGTTTGGTCCATCTAATTCAAACTACTGGAACAGAATCTGAAGTGACTACTGCCTGTCCCTGCTTATCTTTGTCAATAGATTTAGACACAGGTCAATGCAGGTAATCAGTTTTCAAGGGACTCTTAAAAATAGCAGTTTCTATTTAAATTTTTTTTTTCATTTGTAAATGCTCTCTTTCCCTCATTATTGCTATTAATTTTGAGGATTTTCTTAGACTTTTCTCTGCAAAATTTAATCTTTCTTTCTTATTATGAAAATAATTTTTTCCATCTCCTGGTTGAACCTCTAATGGTATATATATGAATTATGTCTTGTTAAGGAAATCTTCTTACTGAAACAGTTTGTAGAGGAGGGGAATGAGCTTTGTGAATATTGACTAGGCTTGAGACAGCCCTGTGAGTGATCCTGATTAATGTGGTCATTGCTTGAGGAGGAGAAAAGGATGTGCAAAGGACTCCAGCACAATCTCTTTTGCACTAGAAGAGCTGCACACTCCTCTTTTCCCTGCACACTCCTCTTTTTCCTGCATGCACTAACAGCAAAGTGCAAGGGCAGGCTCCAGAGAATTTAAAGACAGAGACACACTGCTTAGTTTGTCAAATGAAAGATGTTTAAACCTCATCAATCTTCCCCAAAGCAGAAGGGAACCACGATTGTCCCTGACAAGTTAATGACCTTTGGCAGCTGTGCACAGAGGTGGAGCAGAGCTGAGACGGCACAGGCAGCAAAGGCACTGGTGTGTGTTGAGCTTTTACAGTGGGCTCATTACAGGATGAGGCCCATCCAGTAAAAGCATCCCAACATCCCATGGCTCTGTGGGTAGCAAATTTAGGATCAGCTGCTCAGAGACACCACAACTTTCACTGTAGAAACCACAAAACAGAAACTTCTTCCAAATGTCTCACTCCCACCACTTGATCAGGAAGAGAAGCCAAGCAAAGGTCCAGCAGGTCTTTTTACCTTTCCTGGGAAACATTATTCTCTGTATTCTTTCTGGTTTCTCCTGGGAACACAGGCATGTTTTATGGACAGCAGAGCACAGTTTGTTCTTCCAGGGAGCTCATGGGATAATGACATGCAGGCTCTGGGCTGACGACCAAGTCTCTTGGGAATGCTCTTAAACTTGCAGGTGAATATTATGTGAGAAGTAAATGAGAACATAAATGGGAACAATTGCAGCAGTGGTGGAGCTGGGGCAGTTGGACATAGGGATGTGTTGCTTATAGTCCTCAGCTTCTCTGAGCTCAGGAACTACATTTATCCTGAAGGAAAATCATATGTATATTCCATTCACTGTAAATATAAGGATGATTTAAGAGCTCCACAGACCTATGAGACATCTTATCTAGGCTGGTGGTGAATTAGGACTTATCTGTCCTCCTCAGTAGGACTGATCCTAAGGCCACCTCACAGCCTAGTCCTGCAAAATTCTGCACCTGATTCCAGGCTGCTGCCTCCAGGTTTCCAGCTTTCCCAGTACTGTGCCCAGTTCTTCGCCAGTCCCATGCCATCTCCACACCACTCTGCCATGGGCTGAGGCACACCAGGTGTCAAGGGTTTCTGTGGCTGGATTTTGGCAGAAGTGGGGGCTTCCAGGATGGTTTCTGTTAGAAGCTGCCAGAAGCTTCCCCTGTCCTGTAGAGCCAAGGACAGCCAGGGCCAGGAGGGACCTCCTGCCTGATGGCCAAAGTTGAGCCAATTAAGAATCCCAGTGCCAGCTCTGGGATAACATAGTTAAGAAATTAGGAGTGTGGGGCAGAAATTCCAGCCATGGGATAACAACGCAGAGACAGACCAAGGTGGGAGCAGGAGAAGGAGATGGAAGGACCCCACGCTGGAGTAGGAGGGGGGATAAAACTCGAAGATATGCCCCTCTGCAGCCCATGGAGGGGCAGGTGGATGGATGAAGGAGCTGTTGCCCTGTGAGAGGCCCAGGATGGAGTGAGATCCTGCAAGAGACTCGTGGCCATGCCCCAAGGTGAAGGAGACCCATGCTGGAGCAGGTTTTTCCCCTGGTAGAAATGTTGCCTGGGGGGTGGACTCACGTTGGAGAGTCTATCGAGGACTGTCCCCCGTGGGAGGGACCCCACGGGAGCAGGGGAAGGACTCAGAGCTGTGCCCCCCTGCAGCCCTTGGGGAGGACTGTGGTGGAGCAGCTGTGCCCCTCCAGCCCATGGAGATCCATCGGGGTGCACAGACCCCCCTGCAGCCCATGGGGTGACCCACAGGACAAGAGCAATGGCAGCAACAACAATCACCTCCAAAACATCCATTCCCTGCTCCCTCGAACTGCTGGAAAGAGGCAGGAGTGGGCGGAGAGGGGTGTTTCTAAGACTGATTTCTTTCTTATTATCTCTTATCTTGTTAGTAATAAATTTAAGTCTTTTAGCCACTCTGAGTTTGTTTTGCCATTATCTCAGCTGTTTGGTTTTTTGTTTTGTTTTTTCTTCTTTGCCCTTCCCTCTGGGAAAGGGGGGCGTGGAGGTTGGGTGGACACCAGGTGAAAACTGCCACACCAGGACATGCAGTTTACCCTCACAGACAGTTCTCCAGCAGGGATTCTGCAACTCCCACCTTGTCCTTTACCTTTGGCAAACACAGTCCAGGGATGACTTCAGAGCAAGGCTTCCCAGAGAGATCTGGGATATATTTTAATGTGCACTTTAGAAAGAAGGAGCTCCATGGGAATATCTTTTGTGCAAGTAACACCAATAAACAGAAAATACCGAGAGAAATACAGTTCAAGAAGTGCCACCCCAAAATACTGATGTCCTTATTTGCCTGAGTCTTAATGAATTGCACTGTGTGGCACCTACTCATGAAATCCCCAAAGGACTGACCATCAGTTTTAAGGACTGGCCCATTAAGGTACGGGAAAACTTGCAAGACAGGAGACATCTTTAAATGGCAACCTTTGAAATGTTAAATAAGAAGACAGAGACTCAGGAGCTTCCCTTTCAAACCTATATAACATCAGTTTTCAGAAAACACTGAGCTGGATAATCAAATAGTCTATCTGTGAGCTCACAGCAGAGTATAAAAAGATGAGTAACAGTCTGTATGGATTTGTCAAGAACAAATATGTCAAACCAATCTAATTTTCCTTTATGACAGTGCAAAAAGCCTTCTGGATAGAGAAGAAACAGACCATGTCATAGATCTTGATTTCAGTAAGGCTTTTGACACTATCTCCTCTGACACTTTCATGAGCTAGAAAAATACCATCTAAGTGAGTATAATATTGGGAAGTTGCAAAACTGGTTAGAAAATTATAGATGGAGCAATCATTGACAGATTACTGTCAAAATAGGATGCTTACTGTATGGACTGAGCTTTCAGCACTTTCATTAATGGGCCTGATGATGGGAACAGAGAAAACACTTCTCAAGCTGGCTGACACCTCCACATGGAAAGGACTGCCAGTATTTTGGATAACTAGACTTACAAATGAACTTCACAGATTCATAGCTGAGTTGGAGATGAACTGAAATAAATGAGGTGCTACTTGATGGAAATAAGTACATCTGGAAAGGAATAGTCTGCTGTGTGAATTCCAAATGGAGAACAACTGGCCGGTGAACACATCTGAATGGAAGTCTCTGAGATTACTGTGGATCAGGTGCTCAGGAGGTGTCAACAATATTACTGTTGGGAGAAGGCAATGCCTCACTCCACACACTTAAGTGTGATCTGTGAGCCATGTCAAGGAACTCCTCCATGCAGCTTATCTTGTAGGCTTTGGATACACAAGGTTAATGCTCAGCCACTCATCGTGTCCCTGCACAAAACACAGTGTTCCTTAAAATCATTTTTCCTCAGCTTAGCAGTGGCAAATTTAGCTTTGAACATATAAGGCTTGGCAAGGTAAGACTGAAACTCTGGTGTGACTGTGGATCAAACTGTCCAACGCTCCCATTAGTTATTTTTTGCTACCCACTTGTCTTCTGAACTACAGGGCTCATGAAAGTGCAAGGGTGGGATCAACCTGGGGAACCACGAAGGCTCCTGTTAAAATCTCGCCAGCAAAACACTTTAGAAACAAATGAAGAAATAAACCCAGTCATATGAGGCCAAGGTCCAGTTTTGCTTTCTTTTCAAATGATAGCTTTCTCTTCTCCCCACTCGTCCAGCAGGATGACAGCCCTTGCTGCTTGCTCCAGGCAAGTCCTGCCTTTCCAGAGCCACAAAGAAGCCGCACAGAGCCTTCCCATGTAAAACGTCCGGACAAACCCCTTCCAGCTCTTCGGGCTCTGCACATGAGCACAGAAAGGCCAGGGGTGCCTGAGCGCTCCGAGCCCTCTCCACCCCTCCCGCTTCCTTTTTTTACCGAGAAAACCTGATTAAAGCCGTGCAGGAGAGGAGCAGATGGCAGTTTTGACGTTAGGTGAAGACAGCTTAATCTCCATCTGTGCTGACATTTCCACACGTCTCCCTGCAAGCGCTGCCCCCTGATAATCCTAACGCGGAGCCGGGGGGTCGGCGCTGCCCTTTGTGGGGGCATTTGTTGGGTGGGACGCTGGTCCGTCCCGCCGGGGCTGGCACGTGCTGCCCTGCTGCAGACACTGGTCATTATGCAGTGTCTCCGTGGTTTGGCTGCCGCCCTAATTAGCGGCCCGCACACGTCGGCCCCATGGAGCCCGGGCTCTGCCCCGCCTGTGTCCCGGGGGAGCTGGGGGTGCGTGGCACACAGAGCTGGAGCATCATTGTTGTTGGCTGGACTTCGCGAACGAAGATTTTGGGCTCAGCCTGCGCAATGGATGTTTTAGGTGAGGCACAGTGTGCGCGGAACTGGCCCCACCCCCTTTACTCCTGAGGTTCATTTGCCACGGCCGAGCAGCTCGGACGGTGACAGCGAGTTCCTCGGGATTGGAACCGGCGTCCTCAGAGGAGGAGCCGCTCCACAGGCGGGGGCCTACGCCACTCGGCCAACGCCCGCCGCACATTGCTGATTAACATTAAAGAAAAAAACAACAAACAGAAAAGCAATAATGTCAGGTTGTTGAGCAATCCTGGGAGCTCACATGGGTCAGAGCACCAGGGGAAGACCTCGCCTTGTCCTCTCTGCCACCGAATGACACAAATGTGGCACTGCAGCCACGCCTGCAACACGAGCTGGGGTAGGGGAGCATCATTAGAAGGCCAGCTAATTACAGAGGGGGCATTCCAGTACCCCAACACCGACTGCTGCCCTGAGTGGTCCTCTAAGTCAGGAGTATCTTGCAATTAAGTCTCTTGATATCTTTTGGGTTTCCGAGTAAATACACAGCATTTTGGTGTTTTGTGGAATAAAAACCCTCTAATCCAGTGAGGTTCTAGAGAGGTACGTTTATTCCAGGCCCGGGCGCAGGGGGATCATTCCTCCAAAATCATGCGCACCTGGTTGAGTTAACAAAGGGTTTATATGCAAGTAAGTTATACATATTTATTTTTCTTTTATACATAAACATTATTTCTTTTGAGAAGGCGGGGTTATTATAATGAGTCTCAGGAACTGATTTCCATTTTCTCTGCCCCATGCTGCATACTCTTGTGTGTGCGCTGTTCCTCCTGGGAATTCAGGGCAGCGGTCCCTGGGGGGCTTTGGGGATGAAACAAGATGTGTTCCTCGACTTGAACTTTCTACCTTTTGCTCAAAACTGGTCCAAACCAGTCTTGTTGGCAACTGTAACTGGTCTAATTGGACTTATCTTGTCCTTTTGACATGTTTTCTGATTTATCACTGGTTATCCTGGCTGTTTTAATTGGTCTAAGAAGTTCTGGGCCTCTTGGCATGGCCCCTTTCAAGGACACTTGTGTGAGTCTTGCTACAGTGAATTTCATTCTATTAAGAAAATTCTATAATAAGTATAAAAGCATAGAAAATAAGCATTATACTAAGTCTTCGGTAAATAAGCATAAACAAAATAAGCATCATAAGTCCCAAGTAAAATAAACATAGGCTTCCCTTCCCCTCATCATTGGTGTTGAGGGCTGTGGGCACTTCCACAGTGGGGCTTTCCAGGCAGGAATATATTTGCCACCTTTGCCTAGCTCCAGGCTGAGAGCAAGGGAAGGGCATGTGGGAACGTGGTCCCTTCTGTGAGCAAGTGGCCCCCAGGACTGGGAATTCTGTGTCATCACGAGCCACCTGTTCACCTGCTGGAGTGGAAAGTGCTCCTATAACACCCTCCATCACCTCAGACAGGTGAGCACTACTGAAACATAGAGTTCAACACAGCTCTGTAAAAATGACAAATCCCCTGAATTTGGGAAAACACTGCAAGAACAGATGGTCCTGCAGCAGGGCACTGACCAGAGAACTTGGAAACCTGCTTTGGCTGGGTTTTCATGCCAGAATTCTGAGGCATAGCCCCCCATTCCCTTGTGCCAGCCCTAAATGGGGCCCACACAACCCAGGAAAAGAGGTGAGGTGGCCAGCTGAGAAGGCAGGAGCACCTCAAACCAAGGTTTTGGGGGGTTTGTTGATACAGGGTAAGGGCAACACCAAAGAGACACAGTAGTAGGGATGGGGATTCATTCCCATGCCCAAACATAAAGGATTAGAAAACTATTCTCACCAAACTGAGCAACCAAATAACACAAAGTAATGGGAAATGTACAGTTTAATTGAAGTAAACTTCTGATACGAAGGAAAGCAGCTGCAGTCTTAAATCTCCCATTAATACCAACAGTACAGCATAGTTTTGCAATGAAGAAATCACAGTACGGCATCTGTGGGACAGTAGAAGAGGGGTAGGAGAAGGTGTTCTGGTGGAGAGGTGAGACCTGATGTGTCAGCGTGTCTTGGGAAGGCTGTTCTTGCCAACTGCCGCCCAAGGATCCATCCCAGGGCTGCAAGATGTAAAGAGAAGTCAGAGCTCCAAATTGCTCCTTGAGACCTGAACTGCCCAAGAGACTGAAGGGATTAGCCCAGGTTTGGCTGGACATTCAGGACAAATTTAAGAGAAGGCTCCAGGTCAGGGTCCCTGGGTCCCAGCAGGCAGCACGACAGGCTCCCAGGGGACACGGCCAGGGCACAGCATCAGATATCTCAGCACTGCAGCCACAGCTTCTGGGTTACATAAAGCTTTTAGTTCTTAGTGCCACCAAGTCTTCTCAGCTTCTGTTGACCTTGGTAGGGATCCAGCCCGCTCAGCACTTGTCAGAAGGTGACTGAACACAATGAGGTGGTGTTTACTCCAGTGCCTCCCACACCCATACACAAGCACTTACCTCCCTATCCCTCCCTGTGGAAATGTCACAAAGTCACCAGGCACTACCCAGTGCACACGGTGGCTCTTGGTATCCTCCTGTGTCCATGTGTTTAGGGGGGCTCTAGAGAACTGCAAAGCCAAGAAGCCACTCGTGGCAGCATCTCTTGATAGCAAATACTGTATCTGAGGCTTTTGGAGGTCTGTAAAACACCGCAAGTTGCACAGGCAGGTTTAGGATGTGTGACACCCACATGAGCTACTGCACGGGGTCCTTTCCTGGGCAAGCACAGCGATTTATGGTGCAATTGTGCTGTTTAGTATTTTCCAGTTAGGAGGTTGTGGCTTTAAGGCAGTGCATGAATTACTTGTTTCTCAACTTCACAGAGCATCCTTGAAAAGCTACTTATGCCATCTTGTGTTTTCCCTGCTCTAAATCAGTTTAAGTGTTTTGTTCTCTCTGCCACCTATTTTTATTATATCTGCCCTACTTGAACATACACACAGCCCCATATACAGTGTGTTTCTAGGCAGGTAAACAATCCTTCATGCTTTAGGAGGGCCAGTTCAGTCTAACAGAGACATTAGGGCTTTCTGACTCCCTGTGACTTGTTTAAAATCAGCCAAACAAAGATGACGCTTTGATAATCACATCTCTCGTTTTCTTCTGCTTGCAATCAGCCCATGCCAGACAAACATGAGGTTATTGTGCAGGTGTCTCAGGCTCAGAGGCACTGACTGCCCTGAGAAAAGGGTTGAAGACAGTTGAAAATCTACAGTGAGGTTCTGCCTCTATAAAATGTGATCATCGCACTGTTCGGCACGAGGGATGCTGGTAACCCCAATTCTGGGGAAAAGTCATTGCTCAGGAAACCTGGGGCTGTCTTCTTTTGTTAAAATCCTTATTCAGGGTGCAGTTTCAAAAGCTCAAGGCTAGAAATAAATTGGCCAGAAATAAAGCATTAATCCATTCATGGCTTTGATTCAAAGTTTATCCTTAAATAACTTTTCCAAGCAACTCCTTCTAGATTTAACTACGTGGATCACATTATCAGCAAGCATCTCCTGTTTTCCTTGCCCCATCTTATTTGACATTTTCCAGGAGCCAGGATGATCCATGCCCATCCTATAGGATAGCAGAGGGTTTCTCATGAGATGGCTTTGCTCTTTGCAGCCTGGCTGGTGCTCAGCTTCACCTCGAATCCTCCCAGCTCCCCACCGGGTGAGTGACACTTCATAATCTAGAAAACAATGTGAGGCAGCTAAAAATAGCCGAGCTCTGCAGGAGTCCTCAGGTGCCAATCCACTTGTGATAAGCATCACAGGATTTGGGGAGCTCTGACAGATAACTGATGGCAGGCTGAACGTGTGCAAATAGTGGCTAAGCTGATCACAAGGAATCAAACCTGCAGAGTTGTTCTTCAGCATTTACTCAGCTTTATCTCTGTTTTCACTTCTGTTGATATTAATCACAGAGTCCCAGAATGGTTTGGGTTGGAACTTAAAGCTCATCTTGTTCCACTTCTTGCCACGGAAAGGGGCACCTTACACTAGACCAGGTTGTTCCAAGCCTTGTCCAACTCAGCCTGGCTCCTGATAAGCTGGGGAGATACCTAAAATGCTAACATTTAAATGAAATTTGTTGATGAAAGTGGGTTTGTGTTAAGCAGACAGTCCAGACTGTGAGACTGAGTAGCTTTGCAGTTGGACTATTAGAAGTAGCAGTTTATTGCATTTATTTGCAATGTTCAAGCTACAAATTGGACCAACATTAAACAAGAGAAGCAGCCCTCTCCTACTGCACTCATGGATTCCTGGTCTCACAATGGGCTGTGACAGCAGTTTGCTCTTAGTATGGGCCTTTCTTGTTTCAGCATGTCACATCCCCTGTTATCTTGCTTGAAATAAATAAGGTAAGATCAAAACCAGAAAATGAAGATGCAGCAATGAGATTTGGATGTTTACACCTCGGGCTTAGTGGTCTGAATCTAGCCTAGGTTTGTCGCAAGTTGCTGACTTCCTCACTACTGCTCTGATTCCTGATTATTATTTTCCATAATGCTCTGGCACCCCTTGCTCCCAGGCATCGCTTTGAACTCCAGCTACTGCTTTGTAAGTGAGACTCCAGACTGGAAAGAAAAGCTTGAAAACAATGACCTGAGGCACCCCAAAGCTGCAGAAAGCAGGGAGAGGAAACTGAACACTGAGACACAGGATTGCTGGTGCTGTGCTTTTAACTCTCACCATTTTCCATCCCATCTTGTTGTCTGAGGCACCCACTTCACGCTCATCAAACACCCAGGACCATCTCTGACCCAAGCACATCCCATGGCAGCCAGGGCCAGACCCCTCTTTAGATGTTGAGCTGGTCCCAGTCACTAAGAATGACAGAATCATTAAGGTTGGAAAAGACCTCTGAGGGCATCAGGTCCAACTTTGGACTGAACAACCCCGTGCCCACTAAGCCATATTGCCAAGTGCCACATCTTTTCCTTTTACTAACCCTCCAGGGCTGGTGACTCCACCACTGCCCTGGACAGTCTGTTTCAATGCTTAACTGCTCTTTTGGTGAAGAAATATTTCCTAATACCCAACCTGAACGTCCTCTGGCACAGCTTGAGGTTGTTTCCTTTGTCCCAGCCCTTGTTCCCTGGGAGCCCGACCCTAATCTGGTTCCAACCTCCCATCAGGGAATTGTGGAAAGTCCCCCCTGAGCCTCCTTTTCTCCAGACTGAGTCCCCCCAGCTCCCTCAGCCACTTCTTGTGTTCCAGACCCTTCCCTGGACAGAAGTGCCAACAGGGCATCTCCCATCTGCCATCACCCCCACCTCCCTTGGCAAACCTGCCCTGAGATATGACAAGGAAACCTGCACCAGACCACTCAATGCCAGCATTCCTTTTCAAAGAGAAAACATGTGGGAAGGAGAAAATGGGAAAATACATTCTGAAGTAGCTGTTTGGCAGGTCCTTTGAAGGCAGAATGCAGGAGGTTAAGGAGCTTTGGCACTGGAGCAGCCCTGCTCCCAGGGATCCTGCCTCATGCCCTGATAATGAGAAGTGTCCAGGGTCATCTGGAAAGGCAAAGCTGTTCTGTGATCCCACACCTGGATGCCAGCAAGGATTGCTCTGCAGGCAGTGCTGAGAGGAGACAGCAGGCTGGGAACTCGCTCTCTCATGTTTCTCATGCCTTGAATCTCTTTTTGTTCCATAAATTAGGCTTTCACTGAGGAAATGTGGATGTTTTATCTAAAGACCCTGCCACTCAAAAGTGATTGCCAGGAAGCCAACATGTTTTGAGAGGGGTTAGCAATGCCCATTGAGGCTGAGAGGCCAAGGCTAGGAGAGAGGACACCTGGAGGAGGCAATGTCACTGTCACAATTACAGCCCCTGCACGTGAAGGTGCTGGCACTGGGTCCTGCAGTGATGGGGAGCTTTGCAGTCCAGTGCAGGCTCAGGGCTGTGGCACAAACAGGCCCTCTCAGAGCTGCTCTGGGATCAGGGGAAGCTGGAGCAGGTTTGGGCTGCAGGGGAGTCCCAACAGACTCTGGGTTATGGGTCTGTGCCCTGGTGGTGAGATGAGTCAGGATGCCATGGATGATGCCAAGTGTGGCTGTAGGAAGACAGGTGGCCCCCGTTTCTCTAATTGTGGCATTTCAGTGACTATAATTTATTTAAAATTTTCAAGCATAATGCAAAGGGAATTCTTGGGGAAGGTTTTGCTTGCTGCATTCCAGTCAGATGCAAATAGTGATGAACAGACAAGGACTGTTTCACAAGGTAAAGACGAGAGAAAACCAGCCTAGGCCTGAAGTGGAATTAGGCTGGGCTGGTTTCAGGCTGCCAAGCTGCCTCACCGTGGCCTGGTGCTTGTGCATGAGGGATTCTTGTGCCCATGGGCTCTTCCCAGACATGATGTGCCAATGGAAAGACAAGCTGGGCGAGCTTGGGGAGCTCTGCCCACATCAGCCCTTCCCTCCTCCCCTGTCAGGAGTGATTTACCTGTGTGGGCTGCACAGCCCTGAGTACTTTGGCAGCTGAGAGCACACGAACACTGTGGGCTGGAGCACCAAGAGCAGCAGTGGCAGTGCCACAGTTGCCAGTGGTGCCATTTCCCTGGCAGCCCAGAGGAGTGGGACAGCACAGACCCAGCCCAGGGTCTGTACAGCTGCAGCTCTAAGGGCAGGTTGGCTCCTGGCTCTGCCCTCCAATGCATGAGCAGAGTCCAACTTTTTCTGCAGATGGAAAGGGGTTGTTTCAAGTTGTGGCTCCATTCAAGTTTGTTGGGGTTCTCTGTGCTGGTGCAAAGATCCAGCTGAAGTGGATAAATACAACTTCAGTTGTCTCCTCTCCACACTTTCCTTCAGATCCCCTGCCCATCCATTCACCACAGGGCTGAGGGCAGCCCTGCCTGCCCTGTATGACCACCCAGTGCTGCTGTGGGTTCCACAGGAATGGAACCCAGTTCCCAGGACTGCAAAACACAGAATCCTTGAACGGTTTGGGTTGGAAAGGATTTTAGAGCTCATCTCATTCCAATCCCTTGCCATGAGCAGGGACACCTTTCACTGGACCAGGTTTTCAAGACCTCATCTAACAAGGATGTTTCTCTTTAATGGACTAATGGTCCTGGTTTGTGCTTTCCAACAGACAAATATTTATTGGCTGAAGTTTGCTCTGAAGCTGATGGAGACAGCAAGATTCAAGAAGTGTTTCACAGAAAATGGGGTCCTGTGGAGGCAAAGGCAGGAGGGGGGATGGAAACTGGGGTATTTTAGCCAGGGACAGATTCAGAACACATTTTGCAAGCACAGAACAGTGGTGAAACACATCTTTGGAGCAAGGCAGCTCCACTGGTTGAGTCTTTGGATTGTATTTCTTCTCCACCAGCCACACACCCTGGCTGGGACATGTCATCTCTCTATGGGTGACACAATATATGTGACACAGTCCCTAAGGAGGCACAAGGGAACCTGTGGGTGGCCACAGGAGTAGGACTGAAGCTCCATCCTGCTGGGATACAGTCTCAGAGGTCAGGAAGGGAGGCAGAACAAACAGAGGGCAGGATATTCCTCAGTACATCCTCCTCCAGTCTCAAGTGCTTGTCACCTCTGGGACCTCCTCGACCAGAAGGATGAGTTTCATTGTCGTAAATTCATTCCACTGATTTTGACAGCGATGCTTTTCCAGCAGCTTCCTGAGCCCCCAAATGCTCTTAGTGTGGTGTGCTACCAGTGTGGGAAATGAAAACTCATTTCCAGCTGTGTGTTGAGCCCCCAGGGCTGATCTATGGCCGTGGCTGCCTGCTGGGATAGTGCCCAAGAAGGAAGTTTATGCAAGCAATAGGAGAAATAAAGATTCCTTCTTCATTACCTGTATTGAAATGCATTTATACTAAAGCTGTGCTGTGTGAACCTGCTTTGATACTGCAAGGGAGAGACAAATCTAAGCATTAAGTCTCACCCCTGCAAAGGATAATTGAAATCCATGTAGTTGTTGTCTCCCTCTGACACTGCTGCAGGTGCAAAAGGGATCCTGCTGGGCATCCTGTGAAGAAGTTGGAGCATTCTGGCAGAAGGAATGGCTCACAGATATTCCCTTTGCTCCAGGGACCTCCAGGCAAGGTGTCAGGATCTGGAGCATCAAGACAAAGTCAGGGACTTTTTTTTTAACTTTAATTAAAAAAAAATCAGAATAATAAAAACAGAATCACCCCCATGTTTGTAAGTCTCAACACCTTCATAATACACTGCTGAAACCTGCCCTCATTGTCGAGTCACAAGGGAGTGAATTATCAGTCAGCTGCTCCTCTGTATCTTCTTATTTTTTATATGCTTTCACTCCTTTTTCTCCAACTTCCTGTGATTTTCAGACCTTGTTGACCACTGAAGATGCCTCCCTATTATTCCAACATCTCTACTCTGCTGTCATTCTGACTTCAAATCCAGTGTCTACACCTCCCCTGTTCTGTGCTCCCTCTGTACAGGGAAAGCTGAAAAGCAGCAACCTGTTTTTTAAAGGCACATTTTTTCTGGTGATTCTCTCACCTAGAAAATTCCTTCCTCTCCTGAAAACCCTGCAGTGGATATTTAGCTTCCAGCTCTCCTGGTGCCTTCCTTTCCCTGCAGAAGGGGGAGCAGATCATGTTACTGACTTCAGCCTGCACCGAATCAGATGCTTTTATTCCTTCAGGGTGACACAAGGAGAGCAAGTTTTTCCAGAGAGGGATTTGAGAAGAAAATGTTTTCACCAGTTTCTGGGAAGGAAACCAGAAAGGGAGAAGATAAGGTATAGGCTTGCCGAGGTAGATTTGCCCTGCTGAGCAACACTGGCTGCCTCCTGGGATACTTACAGGATAAAAACCTGCTTATTAATCTCCAGAAATTAAATCAAATCAGATGAATCACTATAACCTGAGTGGAAGGATACCTCAGTCAACAAGCAGCTTGGAGATGGAATGTGTATTCCAGGTCTTACTGAAAATAGTCTTCTGGTTGCTTCAGTGCTTCTCTGTTACTTATACATTTAATGTTTTTAGTAATTGTATGCACAGGCTTCACAAAGGGGCTGAGTTTTACTTGTCTGGCACTGTAAGCACCATGATGATAGAGAGATAATGTTTGCCTTTATACCACAGGATCAGTTACATTAAGGAATTACAGTGTATTGGGTTTGTCATGGTACATGTTCAATAGATGGAAAACTTAGAGGCATAGAATCACAGAATGGTTTGGAAGGACCTTAAAGCTCATTCCATTCCACCTCCTGCCATGGGCAGGGACACCTCCCACCAGCCCAGGTTGCACCAAGCCCAGTCCAACCTGGCCTTGGACACTTCCATGGACGGGCCAGCCACAGCTTCTCTGGGCACCCTGGATATTAGGCCTAATATTTAACCTAAATCTACCCTTAAAGCTTAAAGCTATTTCCCCCCTGCCCTATCACTGCAAGCCCCTGTCACCTTTCCCAAAAATGGGTCTCCACATAACCCTTTTGAGTCTTAAGTCCATGCCCATGTTCAGGAGGGTGTTGTTACCAGGTCCTGCAAGGATGGGTCTGTGGGTTCTGTACCATTTCATGTTTGTACTGTTGACCCAGGGGAAAATACAACATGGACAGTGATCTCTGCTCTCTATAACCACTGACAGGACCAAGGGAACAGCATGAAGTTGTGTCAAGTTTCTCAGTAACAGGTCCAGACCCCAGAGGGTGGTGGGCACTGAACAGGCTCCCCAGGGCAGTGGGCACGGCCCCGAGGCTGCCAGAGCTGCAGGAGGGGTTGGACAACGAGACAGGGACAGGGTGGGATTGTTGGGGTGTCTGTGCAGGACCAGGAGCTGGACTGGATGATCCTTGTGGGTCTCTTCCATCTCGGGAGATCCTGTGATTCTGTGGAAGGTTCAGGTGGCAGAAGGACCTGGGGAGATGATGCAGATGCTCTTGGAAAGCAGCCTGGCTTATCTGGGAAGCTGGTCATAAACCAGCTGATTGCCCTGTAACAGGGAGGGAGGGGCAGTCACTCCCACTGGAGCAAAGGCTGTGGTGGAGACACAACTGTGCTGGGAAGCAGCAAGACCTGGAAGTCATGAGGGAAATCAACACTCTGTGTGAAGGTCCACAGCAGTGTGCCAGCTAGAGACCCAGTGTTCAATAACTGCCACAACTGAAGAAGGATTCTCCTAAATTTGAGGAGAGATTTAGAGATGCACCAGAGGAGAGATTAGATAAAGAGATAAAGTCAGGGAGGTGAATATCTCCCCAAGTTCAATCAGATAAACTTATCCAAGGTTAAGGATGAGTGATCCCAATATAAGGCTGAGAAATTTAATACCAGAGGTACAGTAAGATCTAAAACTAAAGCCACAGAATAATACCATTCAGACTATTAATAAGCTCTACGGGTTCATTTAACAAAGAACATCCCTGTTAAAACAATGAATGGATTCTCCATCACATCCAGTGAGCAGTAATGGCTGGATGTGTTTATTGTGGGTACAGCCCAGCTCAGATGGGAGCACAGGGGTGTCTGTGGTGGGGAGGTGAGATGACCTCAGTGTGCCTTTGGGACATCAAACTTCACCAGGGTAGGGTTGTGATGCTTCAGGATTACATGCTGGTTTATCTCATCCCTGCACAGACTAAGCTAGCAGGGACCCAGTTCTCTCTTACAGGGCCATCTGACATGGATAAAATCACACAGATTGTGTTAACAAAATAAAAAAGCTTTAAAAGTTATGAAATCTGTGGCTGGTCCATGTTCAGTTCTGTAGTGAAGGCAGGTCTGTCTGTAGCCAGCTGTGCAGCCCAAATGCTGAATTCCTGCCACAAGCACTCAAAGGCAGTCTTTTGTGAAGATCAGTAGGGACAAAATATGTTTGTGGAACCACTGGAAGACACAGCAGGAATGAAAGGATGTGGGGAAGCCCTTGACAAGGGGTGATGTGCAGATGGGATTTTTCTTAACAGTGAGTACAGCCAATGCTGGATTCAGTCAGGAAAGAAGGACGAAATCCTGTATTTCTACCAGCAGCTTCTTTCCTTTAAGCCTGTGTGGGAATGTGTCCACATTTAGCACGCATGGAACCACCAGAACGTGCCCAGCTCCCACATTCACCTTCTTTCCTTCAGAGTGCAAGCAAGTAGCCTGATGGCAAAAGAATTTTTTAAAAATTATAATAAATTCTTTCTCATTCCACATTGTTTTGGTGCCTTTTAGCTCTGCAGTGACAGGTAAGATGCTGAACTCTGCTGGACTGCTCTACACAGTCTTTCCCTCCCTGCCTCCCACAGGACCAGCCTTTGGTCTCACCCAGCTGCAAACACAACACCTTCTGCAGGCACAGCCTCATGTTGCTGCCAGGCTGCACAAGGCTTTATGTACAGCAGAGCTGAGGATTCACATGGTCATTACTCCAAGCAAGGGAACAAATCTGGGTGATATTTAACCTAATTTGCTCTAAGGATGAATAGGAGGATTTGGGATCACACACAAAGTGGCCCCATTTCACTCTCTTTTAAAAGCCAGAGACAATCCCTTCTATCCTGTCAGTGCCAATTACATCCTCCTCAGGTTCACTTCGACACAGATATTTTCTCTCAGTGGCTCTTTATTATTTCTCATCTTTCTCTGTGAACTGTCATTTAATTTCATGGGTTTCAGAAGAGATTATGTGGCTGAAGTTGGGAGTCTTTGATTACACCCCTTGGGGTACCTCTGCAAAAGCATCTCACAACAATCTCAGGTGTGCAGTCCAATCCTACATAAGGATTTTTCCTCGTAGTGACCAATTAAACTCCTCATCAGAGGGATAAACCAGCACTGGGAATGATGAGGAGCAGGGAAGCCATCAGTGCCTGTCAAACCTCTGGCAGCTGCTCCTTTGCCCACTGCCAGATGTGAGGTAGGTCTGCAGAAGAAAGATCACTTTGAGCTTCCCTGTTTTCTTTTATTGTCTCCCTGATTCTCCACGAGGCATCATTAGCAGACACACACAGTCCCTGTTCCACTGCAGCGGTGTGTTACTGATGTAGTGTCTGCCGTTTGCTACTCCCTGCCCTACCTTAACCAAACCTCCTTTATCCTCTCTAGTGACTGGAACGAAAATAAAGGTTTGCTGGAGCAAGGAGAGAGGTTTACAAGCCTGTCACCGTGTACATTGCCAGCTCTGCTGAGCAATCTTACAGCTCCCCCCTGTAGTGCACTCAGGGATGGATGCTGCAGCTGTGCCGAAGCTCCCCAGCTGCTGGTTCCTGGGAACAAGGTGCAGAGGGCTGGTCCCAGTCCCTGCCACCCTGGTGGCAGCAAGTTTACATATTCAAATGTCATATGTAATATTTGGAAAGTTTCTTTTTTTTCCTCATAGTACGTTGAGGAAAATAAAATCACTATATTGTGCATTTTTTTTAATATGGACTGGTACAGCACCCAGAACTGGGGCTGAGGGCCCCCTCAACACCCCGAGTTTCTACATCAGCAAACTCATCATCTGGACACTAGTTCTGATGAGCCCAGAAAAGGCACGGGCTGTCCTTACTGCTGCCAGTCCTTCTGGTGAAATGTGGGAATTGGCTCCCTGGGATGTGCTCTTGGGAGGCCTGGGTTTCACAGGGCTCTCCGCAGTGCCTAGACAGCATGAAGCTCTCTAAGCACTGATATTCCTGATTCCTATTCAGCCCTGTAGGATTTGGTTGCTTTGTGCAGGATGTGGGCTGGGTACAGATTTATGGATGCTCCATATTCCCACCCTGAGCCACCCAAAAGCTTGTAGCAGGGAAGGACAGTCTGAATAATTTGTGCCTGCTGCTATGGCACTAATTTTATATTCATCTGCTAATCTGCCTGGCCACATATAATAAGGACTTTAAATGTGATATATGCTATTAATCCTGGTATTGAATTATAAATTTGCTCTGACAGATTAAAGTGCTGTGGGCTCGGTTTCTCCCTGGTCTGTACCTGGAGCTCCTGTTGTGTCCTGCTGGTATAACCAAGGGAAAAGGTTAATTGGAAGCTGCTCTGAGCATCAATCCCGTTAAGGACCTTGGTGTTGTGGTATTTACTAAGCTGAAGCTCTCAAAACCTCTGCCCAAAATACTTGCATTAGAATCTGCTCTTCCCTGAGATGTGCTGTTCTCACAGTCCAGGACATGCTGCAGAGACACCACCTCTTCCAGAGCCTGTCACCATGGAAAGCTGGAGCAATGATGCCCTAAAGATACAGGAAAACCAGAAGTTTATTGGATATTCTGGGTCTACAGTGACTCTTGTTTGCACTGAGTTCTGGGCAAAGATGGTGGTGCTGACCTGCCTGGTACCACAGAACCACAGAATGGTTGTTGTTGGAAGGGGCTTTAAAGATCACCCAATTCCAGCCCCTGCTATCCTGCTGTCCCCTTCTCATGCTGTGCTTTACATCACCAGTGCGGGTGGCCAGAGGGCCACAGATATCCCCCCCTGCTTTGTCCAGCAGCGTGCTCCTGAGGTACCAGTTTGTCCCCCAAAGCCCAGGGAGGAAGGAGCCAGTGACAAACCCATTCCACAGAGCTGTGGGAATGCTCTCAGGCTTTCATTATCATCTCCTGCCTGGGTTATCACTCTGCTCCCTGGGCGATGTCTCTGCTCCACCGCTGCCAGCAGCGTGTGTGTCAGGCTGCTGCAGTAACACCTTTGCTTTGGTCTTCTCACCCCTTATTAGCCACAGGAGCTTGGGGAGAGAAGGTAGAATTGCTGGTTTCATGTCATATTAGGGAATTATGCAGCTTCTCCACATCCCAGTGCCCTAGGGGAGATAGGGGTTTGTTGCTTGACCCAGGCCTCAGGGATGTAGGTGGTTGTAGCAGAGATGACCTGCCAAGCCTGGCTCTGTGCTGGTGCCACAGGCTCTTTGCTGTGGTGCTGATGATACAACCCAGGACCATTTTTAGCATTAGAAAATATGTATTGTTTAACTTGTGGGAAAAGGATGCATAAAGTAATGATACAAGACGGATAGTTTACATATTAGAATGTTCATATTTATAATTTACATATTAGAATATTATTGGAATATTACTGAATTACAATTATTATTAGAATATTATTAGAATATTCTACATATTAGAATATGTGTATTGTTTAACTTGTGGGAAAGGACATATAAGAGATAGATCAGAGAGCCTGAAGAAGTGATATGTAAATCATTAATCCTATCAACTACAGAGTCTTTGTAGCCAATCAGAATGGAGCAGAAAAACAGGGAATTTTGCCAGAACAGGCCTGTCCAGCTGTGCAACAGCAAAGACCAAGAGAGCAGAGCAGGTGCCGAGGCAAAAGGTGAAGAGTTTAACCTGAGGAAGACTACATGGTGGAACCACCAAGAGGAGGAAGAAAAGGAGAAGACNAGAAAAACAGGGAATTTTGCCAGAACAGGCCTGTCCAGCTGTGCAACAGCAAAGACCAAGAGAGCAGAGCAGGTGCCGAGGCAAAAGGTGAAGAGTTTAACCTGAGGAAGACTACATGGTGGAACCACCAAGAGGAGGAAGAAAAGGAGAAGACCACCACAGTGGAGAGTTGTGCGTGCCCCAGCAGAGGGACTGATGTAACTGAAGGATGTGAGATAAGGTTGAGAAAAGAGACCACCCATTTACTGCTTCCTGTTTTTTGAAATGGATAAATGTGTACGTTTTGCTTGAAAGGTTGAGTGAGTGAGGAGGAGAGATCCCCTCCACTCCCAGTGCTGAATACACAAATACCTGCTGCTCAAAGATGCAAAGTCTCTGAGTGGCTTTTATCAGCCAGGCTTGCTGGCATCACTGAACATACCTAAATAGGAAAAAAATGGTAGCCCTGGGGAGATGAGATGTGGAGGACTGGGAAGGTTTGCTCTGCAGCACATGGGATGTGAAGGGAAGGCTCACATTGTCAGTAGTTAATGCTCCTATTAGATGCTCCTCTTTTTTTTGAGGATAGCAAACTACTTAATTGCTGAGATCTAGCTCCTGATACAGTTCATAATTCATTTACTTTATTATCTGGCACTGCACAGGAGATCAGGTACTTCCAGGAAAGCTGATGTGGACACTAAAAATCCACAGTTAATTTTCATCGCTCCTCTGCTTCTCTATGTGGAAGTGAAGTTAAAGATATTCATGATTTTTCACCCAGTGAAGGCATTTAAGGAAACCTGCAGGAAAGATGCCTCATGGACATGTTTATGTCCCTAGACCAGCATGTTTTATATCCTCAGACTCAGTGCTGCTCCTGCTGGGGCCTCCACTCAGGCACTCTTGGTGGGAGATGATTTAATTGCTTCTTAATTGTTAGAAGTGTCTTCTGCTCCAAAACAAGAGGCGTTTCCACTTCATGCACTGAGGAAAATATCCAAAGCCCTTCAGCCTTTTTCCAGTCTTCTCTATAAACTGGGAGCTGCACCCCTTGTTTTACAGGCCACTAACCTGAGACTGCTGTATTGATTAAATACAGGCAAAAAAATCACAGCAAAATTCCTGAAGTCTTTGGGAATTTAGGAATCTGTCCCAGCAAAAGCCACTTCTCAACTAGCTGTGAGGAGCAGTAGTTAATATTTGTGACCTCTGCCTGTGGGCACCATGAGCCCTTGTTTGCCCAGCAGTGTCTCCTCCTGCTGCACAAAGATGCCACTTTTCCAGGGCTGGGATGTGCCACGGAAAGAGATTTGTATTCCAGCCCAGCTGTTGCTGTGGGATGCAGTGACAGCCATAAAGTTCCTGGATAGAGTTGTTACATGATTAACAAAAACAGGAGCATCTTAACAGATAAAGCCATTTCCTTTACCTGGGACCTGCTCTGGGACTGACTGCTGCAGAGCGTGATTAGTGTTAAAAGGACGTTTTAGGCAATTAGTGCATGACCACTGCCCGAGATGGAGGTGGCTGTAAATGGTCTGTCCCACCCAGGACCTCTCGCAGGCTCTTGCTGAGGTTTCATCCTCCCTGGGGAGCAGCATCAGGCAGAGCCAGGGCAGTTGACCCTGGGAGGGGGTGTCAGTCCCTTATCCTCCCTCATCCTGAGGGGCTCAGACACACAACAAGGAGGGGGACACTCTGGTGTGATCTGCTCTGTTGATAAAAGGTAAGTTGTTCTTTCCAGGGCATGGTGCACGTAAATAGGATGCATCCTTGGAATATTTCTGAGACCAGATTTGACCATCCATCTTTACCTGCCTTCAGAGAAAGAACAACCAAGCACATCAAGGGCAGATCTTCAGTACATCCTGACCTGTTGCTGACCATCCTCACGTTGGTATGTGCTGCTGCTGAGTTGACAGAAGTTATTCTGTCTCTCTAAGGGGATGAGTCTAAACAACCCAGTAGCATCCTGAAGCTCTTCCTGAGGGATGCAGGGAATAGGGACCCATGGAACCTCTCTTATTCTGTGGTTCATGGCTCAAATCCCTTTTGCAAAGATTGCAGCCTCACTCAATTCCAACTTGAGACAGGAGGGTTGGGAGGTGGTGGGCATCTGCCTCTGCCAACCCAGCTGCTGCTGCCAGCATCTCTCATGGAGTGGAGAGTAAGTGAGAAATGCACTTCCCCAGCTTTAAATGCTGCTGCTCTGCCTGCTGAAAGCCCATGTCCCATCGCTGACACCTTCCTGCAAGCACCAAAATTCAAATCATTCTGGGCTCTGCAAATTTCTCAGAGCTTCACTACCAAGGCAACACACAACCCAAGCATGGCATGGGGCATCCTTCTATGTGACTTTTTCTCCTCTTTCACAAAGTGGTGTCCATGTCTCTTCATGTCCTTGGTTCCCTGTGGTCTGTAGGTCACTGGTGGACCAGGAAGCTCTGTGACCTGCAGCTGGTGCACAGGCTCATCACATCTGCATAGTGCCCTCTGTGACAAGCCAGGTGACCCAAGGGCATTGTGGCTCAGGCAAATGCTGGCAGCTAGCAGCACCCTGAGGTTCAAATAATCGGGGAAGTGTGAATTTTGAGGAGTTAGAAGCATCCTCTACTGTGCAGGATTTGTCTCTCCCCAAGTTAGAAAGTGATACCTGTGGTAGGACAAAAGGAACTGGGTTGGGGTCCCAGTCAGTGCAGATGGACACCAATCAACTACCCAGGCTGAAGTTCCAGTAGTTCCAGGCTGGAGTTGGAAGCCAACAGCCGAATCAAACCGAGGGGCAGCAGAGGGGATCAACACTGCCCCATTCCACTGAGGAATCTGGGCTAGGAGAGACTGAAGGTCTTGGCCAAGGACACAAGCACTGAGCATCACCGCTGTGCTGGCTTGTGGCTGAGTCACCCTCCTGCTTCTTAGATCTGCCTAGACCTCAGAGAAGATGTCACTGCCTCCTCATTAGCCTTCTGCCCCCTGGCCCTGCTGTGTCCCCTGCAGCAGACAGCAGTTCTGAAGCTCTCCCCTCACTTCCAAGCCACGCTGAGATGCATTAACTTCCTCTCCCCTGCACTGTAACCACCTATTTGGCTCTTGTTATTGGGTTATTTATAGTGATTCTGCCACGTGTTTTGGAATGAGGAGAAGGGCACGGTGTTAAATACAATGGCATCACCTCGTGAGATCTGACATTTAAAAACAGGGGATCTAATTACTGAATCCAAGGGAGACAGCAAATGTCAGGAAAAGCCAGTGGCTGTTGGCTTGATACTGTGGCTCCTACTCTGCTGGCTGAGGTCTGGGGCAGGCAGAGGAGCTGTTTGCAGCCATGGCTTTTCCCATGGAGCAGACAGTCCAGAAAGACACCTCTGGCACCTCTCTTAAGAGAGTGCAACATGTTCTTCTTTTTCCATGCTGCTTGAAAAACCAGCAGTGTATGGCCTTGACATAGAAAGATGCTCCATCCCATGTTTGGGGGGGTGTTCCCCTGCCAGTGAGGCTCTGCCCACAATTATTCCCGCCCTCATTCCCTCACCCAGACCCTTCTACTGAAGCTGGGAGGTTCAAATGAGATGGACTCGATGATCCTTATGGATCCCTTCCAACTGAGAATATTCTGTGACTCTGTGAAATACATTCCTAGACCTGACCACAAGTCTTCCAGTCAGACCCGGTCTAAGGAGCCTGCTTTCTTCTCCCTGAGGAATTCCACTGAGGAGCATGTCCAAGCTGGCTGCAGTAGTGCAGCTGTCTCCCAGCCCGAGTTGATATTCCAGCCTTGTGCAGCATTTCAAACACATCCACTTTGCATCAGCAACGTCAGACTGTCCTGACAGTTAATGAGCAAGGCACAGACTCAAACCCAGCAAGTTGTAACTGAATAAATATGATAAACAACCTGTTTCCAGATGGCTTTTTATGTAAAACTATTTATGCAGCGTTGATAGATGGCAAATTTTATGCCAATAAATTCTCGTATTTTAAAACATTTGCCTTCTTAATTGCCCAGTTTACATGTAAAATATGTTTATGTGCATTGGTAAGTTGAAAAGTGGCATGAGGATGTCTCTGGACTGAGTAAGTACAACTCCTGTAGTGGCCCATCTGCCTGGCACCACAAGAACACTGTCACAGGAATGTCACCTGTGAAATCTTGTGCTTAACAGGAGCCAGACTGATCACAGCTGATGTGAGAATATGTGTTGCTGTTAAGCTCTTGTCACAGGTTAGGTGGTCTTTGGAGGCACCCTGAAGCTCTGGCCCCATGGGCTGGTGGGACCTTGACCAGTGCCAGGGAGATGCAGCTGGGGATGGTGTTGAGTGAGGGAGCAGTTTGGGGGTGGGCGATGCTGCTGCACCTCCACTCACAGAGTCCTTGCTTCATAGCCCTAAAATCATAGAATTACAGCATGGTTTGGGTTGGAAGGCAACTCAAAGGTCATCCAGTCCCACCCCCTCCCATGTGCAGGGACACCTTTCACCAGCCCAGGTTGTTCCAAGCCCATCCAACTTGGCCTTGGACACTCCCAGGGATGGGAAAGCCGCAGCTTCTCTGGGCAACCCGTGCCAGGGGCTGCCCACCCTCACAGGGAGGAAGTTCTTCCTAATACATATTCTAAATGTACCGTCTTTCAAACTGGGACAGCTGGGACTCTGTCTCCTGGGATGGTTTTGGGCCAAGCCTGCCCATGGCTCAGAGCACCCTGATCCTGCAGGCAGTGACATCAGGGAAAGCAGCCAGTTGTATCCCAGCACAGAGAGCCTTTTGCAGTCTCCCAGGATCTCTTTCCTACTTAGGGATTCCAGTTGATCAGAGAGATGATCCTACACTGGTTCAGCTCCATCCCAAGCCATGCAGATAAGAAGAGTCTGTCTTAGGAACTACCCCATGTCCCCTGGTGTCTCTTGCAGAGGTCCTTCTGAGCACTCAGTTTTGTTCATGACTGTCCCTGCCACCTGCACACAGCACAGGATCAGGACCCCACCCAGGCTGCCTTGTCCCTCTGTCCAGTTGTGCAGCCAGTCCTCATTTCTTGGCCAGAGGTTGTCATCTGAGCACTTTGCATTGTCCCACAGATGGAGCTCATCCTGCTTCTCCATGCTATCCCAAGCTTTCTCCAGGGCCAGCCAGCCAGCCCTGCCTCCCCATGTCCCCATTCTCCCCATCCACTGGAAACACAAATTGCAGAGACAGCTGATACAGGAGACCCTGAGCATCCCCCAGCTCTGGTGCTGAGCCTCGATCCCGAGCCACCACCACTCCTGGTGACTACAGGGGACTTCCATGTGGTGCTGGCTGCATCCCAAGGAGCTCAGCAGTGGCAAAAGCAGGAGAGACAGAGCCCTGTTAGCCTCTAATTCAATTAGTTCATGGTGTATCTGCGTTCTTATTACTGGCTATTTGCTCTAATAGATTCAATCATGTAAAACATTAACATAAATTGACACCAAGCAGAGTTATTCCTTTGGAAATGTTTGCTCATTTAGCATTGTTGGTCTCAACTCTACGGTATATGGGGTGTTTTATTTAGCCTCTAACTCATTTATTGGGTATTTATAGAAGAGGGCTTCCCTGAGCAGTAAAACCAGTGGGCTTTGTGCACAACAGCTCTGTCCTTCTGACAGGTTTATTTGGTTTTATTTCTCTACAGGAGAGCTTTGCCTCGCTCTGTTTTCACCTCAGCATTGCCACTGAAGTCATTAACCAAAGTCTGCCTGTCACTGGTGACATCCAGGCACCTGGGTCTTGGCTGGTCCTTGCAAGGGCAGGACTGTGGAGGGGTCAGGGCAAACTCCAGGGCTCGTCTCTCCCTCTCATATGTCAGCACCAGGTCTGTATCCAACTTACTGAGCACCAGGGATGGAAGATGTGCAAGGACAGAGCTGGTGTGGGATCAGGGTACAAAGCCCTGCAGAGCCCTGAGTTCTGCTCCCTCACCAGTGAGAAACAGGAGCCTCCACCACCCCCTCTGCATCACTAGACAACAAGGGGGCTGTGACAGCCCTGGGGCTGTGCCCACTGCCCTGGGGAACGTGTTCAGTGCCCACCACCCTCTGGGTGAACAGCCTTTCCCAGAGACCAACCCTAACCCTGCCCTGGCACAGGTTCCTGCCACTAAGAGACTTTGTGTCATCCTCTCAGGTTTCTAGGAGAGCTCCAAGAAGTTTTTACCTTAAAGAATAAGGGATACACCCAGCCAGTCTCCCATTCATCTGGGTGCCCTTATCCTGGCAAGAGAGCTTGAGTTTGAAAACTCATGTACCAGCTGTGTTGTAGTGAATTAATTTTAAATGGTCTCCTAATGCCTGTGCTCTAAAAACAGCCTTTTCACCAACAGAGAGGATGGGTCTTCTCAGAAGTGTGGATACAATGAGGGTCACATTCTGAGAGGGTGCCCTGTCAGTGTCACTAGAACCTGTCATGAATTTTTCACAGGTGCCAGTTTCAGATCAAACAAAATCACAAAGGAAGGTTGTGTTCTACAAGGCTCAAAAAACTCAGGAAAAATAATTTTGGAGAAAACTACAGGCATTATCAAAATGTGTCACTTTGATTTTCAGGCTCTTTTTGACTCTGAGTGGAGAAAGGCTTTAGTTCCCAAACAGGATTAATATTAGACTAACCAATAGGTAAGGAAAGAAGAAAAGTCAAATGTCATGTTTATCTGGAGTTTGTGAATATGGGTATATGACAGCCCGTAACTGTGCTTTGCTGTGCAAAAATGTAGCACCGTTTGCCAAAAATAGTATGCTTGGCCAAAAAATGAGGAATAAAAAGACAGAAACCCTGACTTTTCATCCTAATTTGACATGGGGGTACTTTTTTTTCTTTTTTGAAATATGAAGACTTCTTTACCAGAAGAGAAAACCCTTTCCCATTTCTGCTCCAGTTATCATTGTGATGGGCATTTTTAGATAAGATTTTGATGGGAGAAGGGGATGGAGAGAAGTCCAGGACCTTCTGTGTTGACTTGCCTGTTCTGCACAGCTCTTCACTGACACTCTGCATTAAAACTTTCAAAGATCAGGATTATTAGGACAGCCAAATTTGCCTGGGCCAAAACAACACATGAAGCTCATGAGGGAGCCCTTGGAGAAGGGAATAAGATGCTCACACAGCCCCTGTGCCCATCAGAGCCTGAGAGTCTAATCTATGGAAACTGGATTATAGTGGGATTGATATGGCAAAGGAAATGCAGCCTCACTTCATGCCACCTCTCCTGGGACAGGGAACTGCTCCTTTAGCACCCAAGCTCCTCATCTTCTTCCTCCATCCCCATTTCCAGAGGGTCAGGAAGCCTGGCCAGAAAAGAAGGGCTGTGGGCAGATGACAGCCCAGGCACCACCCCAGGCATCAACCCAGCAACGGCTCAGCTCACCCACCTCCTTTTTCCATTCCACATTTCAGTGACATTTGGGAGTCCTCTCAGATTTTAAAACACATAGATTTTGACATTTTATTACTCGTCTGTCTCTGGTTTATGGTTATTAGGATGGGTGAAAAATTAAGATTCCAGGAGGTTCCAGAGAAAACTTTTATTTATCCTAAGGGCAGGAAAAAAATGACTGCATCCCCTGTGGGTGACAGAATGAGATTTAGGATCATCTCAGGCTCTCAGCTGCTTTGCAGAATGAGCATTCCAGTATCAGCAGCTCAACCCCAAGTCCTTTCTGCCCACCCAGTAACTCTCATTTCACCTCCTCTGCCTCCAGAGTCCAGGACACCCACCTGGGCTGTGGGCACGAGATGTTGTCTGAATTCCTACAAGGACACTGAGGGGCTGGAGTGTGTCCGGGGAAGGGAGCAGAGTTGGGAAGGGGCTGGAGCAGCTGAGGGAGCTGGGGGGGACTCAGCCTGGAGAAAAGGAGGCTCAGGAGAGACCTTCTGGTTCTGCAAGTCCCTGCCAGGAGTGGGGAGCCAGAGGGGGTCAGGCTCTGCTCCGGGGAAGAGGGACAGGAGGAGAGGGAACGGCCTCAGGCTGGGACAGGGGAGGTTTAGGTCGGATATTTGGGGAAATTTCTTCACTGAAAGGGTGGTCAGGCACTGGAAGGGTGCTCAGGGAAGTGATGGAGTCCCCATCCCTGGAGGGAATTAAAAGACATGTGGGTGTGGCACTTGGGGACACACCTTAGGAGCAGCCAGGGGCTGCAGAGCCAGGGGGAAGGAGCAGATTCCCCAGGATTTACTTACCTGGATGCTGGGCAAGGTGTGCAGGGTGGGCTGCCCAGGCACTGCCACTGTCACCACAAGGGTAGGTCAAACACAGCTTCACATCTGGGGCTTAACTTTCTCCTTCTCTTAAGAAAGTCTCTACTTTCTGGGAAGCATCTGGAAAAACAGATCTCTGGGAATGGAAATGTTCCAGGCCAGGGCTTGTGTGAGTCCATATGGTTGCCTTTCGGGGTGGGCTCTCTACCAAGACAGTGCTTCTTACGGGTCACTCTGCCATTGCTGCAGCAGAAGACATGGAGTTTTTGTTTGGAATTTGACCCAGCAAAGAAAAGGTTTTTCTATGGCAAGATGTGCCCTACAAAGGCCCCAAAAGGACACTCCCAGGGCTGGGGCAGCCACAGCTTCTCTGGGCATTCCGTGCCAGGGTCTGCCCACCCTCACAGGGAAGAAGTCTCAGGCATTGGATGAGAAAATAGACTCATGACTAGGGGAAAACTCCAAATGTGCTCCTCAAGACATCTTTTATGTGTCTGCACGTGGATTTCTGTGGAAATGATTGACACTATGCCATGGCCTGGGACAGATCATCTCCTGACTGCTGGGTGACTGGAGACACTGGAAATCAGTCCAGTCCATGTTAGTGTGACAGCACTGGGAACAAGGAATCTTTATTAAAAGTCCTGTGCCTCCAGCCCTTGGGATGTTCAGGAAATGCAGAATCCTAAAGGCTGGGAGAGCCCTCTAAGATCATCAGATCCAGCCATTAACCTCACACTGCCGGGTCCACCACTAAACCATGTCCCCAGGAGCCACATCCATGTACTTTTTGGACAATTCCAGGGTCAGTGATTCCTCCACTTCCCTGAGCAGCCTGTTCCAATGCCTGATCACTCCTTCAGTGAAGAAATTTTCCCTAATATCCGATCTAAGCCTGTGATGGGAAGCCAAAGGACATGGGAGGTACTCACTGGGTTTTCCAGCGTGATCTGCACCCTGACATAGGTGGGCATGAAGTGTCCCCAGTGTCAGAGATGATTCACAGAGCACGTGGGGAGTGTTGAAATGATCAGACACAGCTGCAGAGCAGCAGCAGCAGCTCCAGAGGCAGCAGGGGAGGGTCTCGTGGCAGAGCAAATCCTCTGGCAGGTGGAGCACAGTGCCCTTCCTGTGCTCTGTCCACCTGCACCCTGGGCTCTCTCCTCACCCCATCCTGAGCTGGGCCAGGGACCACGGGCATCATGAGAGCCTCCACTGGTGACTTTCAAACTTTTTCCATGTATTTCTTGTTAGATAAATAAACAAGACTTTCCTTTGGAAATACTCATTAAAACCACAAGCAAACAAAGGGGAAAAGCCCGAGCAAACAAACTTGCTCTTTTTTTAAAAAATTGTCCGAATGTACAAAATGCTTCATTTGGGCTTGAACATATTTCTATTGTGTCTTTCCTGCAAGAGTAAGAAAAGCAACACAAACAAACAACACCAAAAGCAAAGCGAGTCTGCCCAGCAAGAGCCTGCTGCCACATGCCATACATTCATTCTCTTCCTCAATGTTTCCAGTTCAAACCACGAAGACAAGCAACAAAAGACTCTTTTCCACTGTTACCTGCCTCACTCAGGCTCAGGTTGCACGTTAATAGAGATGAACAGTGCTGGGGGTACGTTCATGCTGGATGGAAGGAAACACAGATGAGAGGTGATGGGGGGGTTTGGGCAGCCAAACCACAGGACTCTTTATGGCTGAGGGGGCCTCAATGGGTTCAGAGGGGCTGCATGGGCAGCAGGGCATGGAGAGACCTTTGGGTGCCCTCTCCCCACACTTCCTGGCACTGTGCGATGACAGTGGTGTGAGTCTGGAGCTGGGGCACAGCCCCTGGGATCAGTTTTCCTGCTGCATGTGTTCACTTCTTGCCTGAATTTCCACTCCCAAGCCTTGCTAAGTAGGAATCATTTGGATAATGTCTTCCTGGAGAAAACATCAGCATTGCAGCCCTTTGTCCCGCTGCGAGCAGGATGTGGAGTCACTGGTGCCTGTTTGACGGATGCCCACCACAACTCCCGTGTCTCCTCTGAGCCCTTTGCTGAGCCCACACGCTCCACACCCAAGTCCTTCCCTTTCCAATCCTGCCAGAGTCCCATTAGCTCCAACATTTAACAATTCACAAGCCACCCCAGGGGTTTGCTGAACACTCCTCTGCCAGCCTTTCTAGCTCGCTGACGAGGTGTCCAATTAGTCTCAACAACTCTCAGCTTTAGGAGAGCTCCTTGTTCCCCTTGCACAGCAGTGGTTGGAGAGTGCCCCGAATTTCCCAAGAGGGTTTTTAATTCCTGTTGCCACACTGCTGGGACTGTCTCCTTCCCTGTCCCAAACCCCCCAAGCACCTCTCATCCGTGTTTCCTTCCATCCAGCATGAACGTACCCCCAGCACTGTTCATCCCTATTAACGTGCAACTCTCATAACCACATGTGGAGGAAGAATCACAAAAATTGTTTCCCTCCATCCCCTTATTCTTTTGTTTGCCTGTTTTGAAGCACCACTTGTGGATTGTGGCAGAAACACGACTGGCTCCTCTTCCCAGATTTTGTAATTACGGGAACTGCTGTTATTGAGCAGAGATATGGGCACGCAAAATTAGAAACACGTGGAATTTGCCCTGTAACATTTTACTAAGAGTCTGAAACCAGGTTTCCTAAGGCATGGAAAGATGGCTGTATGAGTAGGCATAGCTACAAAGTGTGCCTCCTGCCGAGCATGGTTTAGGTAGAGGTCCATATCCGAATCCCAGGGTGCAGAGGCTCCGTTTCCCTATCCCAGGCAGAGACTAATAAGAAGGACAGACGGCCTCAAGCTGAACCAGGGGAGGTTCAGGCTGGGTATCAGAGGACATCTTCTTCACTAAGTGATTAAGCACTGGCACAGCTGCCCAGGGCAGGGGTGGAGTCACCAACCCTGCAAGGGTTCAAAAAATCAGTAGATGTGGCACTTCATGATATGATTTAGTTGACAAGGTGATGTTAGTTCAAGGGTTGGGCTCCACGAGTTTGGAGGTCCTTTCCAGCCTTAATGACTCCATGAATCTATTATTCTGTGACATATAAAAGGTGCATTTCCATCCCTTGTGTTGTTGCCAGGGGCTGGTTCCCCCTGTCTGCAAGGGCTGGGGCCCTGCTGGTTTTGTGTGGGGACACAGCACTGTGCTCATTTCCTTCATTCCTGATATTCTTCCAGCAAAACAGGGGGTCTTATCCACTCTCCCATCTGCACTTTGGACTGTGGAAAAATCCCAGACCTTCTCTTTCCCAAATAAACTGGGAAATGGGTACCCCTCCAGTGCCACTTCCCACCCAACTCACCTCTCCTTCAGGCCTAGAGGAAAAACCTCCCAGTTTAATCCAGTGTATTTCTTGGAGTCCATTTACTCCTTTAACACCTTTATCTCCATTTAATCCAATTCTTAAATTTGAAAACTCTCTAGAAATTAAACAAAACAACTCTGTAGTCACTACAGGCTTTGCTATGAAAGCCTGCTAATGAAATATGGTACTGTTTCCAAAGCATTTCATCTGGGAAATTCCCAGATTACATTTTTCAATTTATTCTTTTTTTAATCTTCCCTGCCTTTTCCTGGCTGAAATTGCCCATGCTGTTTCAAGGCATTCTCGAATATTTGCTGTTATTTACTCCTTTTCCTCTGAAGTGATTTTTAAGCCAGTGCATGGTATGGAATAGCACAATAAAACCATATGGCAGCAGCCCCTTATTAGGGATTTGGATGGAGATAAGGAGCTGGAGGGGGCAGAGAGAGACCTGAGTGTATCTTGGCACTGCAGGAACTGCCTCTGCCTCTCTGAAAAATTGCATGAAAAGTGGTCACATTCTGTCCAAAAATAGGAAAGTCCTGATGAGATCCAGAAAAATTGTTACAGACCCAGAAATGGGAAAAGATTGAAAACCAGTGGCCATGAACTCTGCAGAGGGGAGGGTGTCCTGCTGGTGGATAATCCATCCTGGGAAAAGGAACAGGTTGTTGGACGAGGCACAGGATGAGCTGTGCAAAAGTGCCTTTCAGAGGTGGAATGGGATTTGAACACAACTAGTTTTCTCCAGACTCCCAAAGCAGCCCTTCCCCTCCTGTCCCTCCTTGCAACACACTCCATCTCTCCTTCCCCCTCCCTCCTCTCCTTCCTCCACTCTTTTGCTTCTCCTTTTTCTTTTCATTTTCTGCCTTCCTGCTGCTTGGGGTTTTCTTTGACTTTTAAAAATGGGACCTGGCTGTAAAATTCACCGTATGGATTATCCATTTTTCAAAAGAGTGCTCTTGACATTACATGGGGAGAGAATTCAGGAGGAATATATATAACTGCAATTGAGCAAACAGCAAAAACACTTCCTTCAGAGAGCTCCTCACAGTTCACTAAGGAAAAACAAAGCCCAGACACTGAATCATAAACCTCCAGCTTAATTATAGACACATGGAGGCTTGGAATTACAGCTAAGAGTGCTGCCCAGCTCCTGCCTCTGTGTCTGCCCAGCTCAGGCAAGAGCTGATGGAGTGCTGAGCTCAGTAATTCCTCAAAAATGCTCCATTTAGGAAAAGAAGAAGCAAGAACTATTAGCAATTTCAGTGTGTCAAGGAACTGGGCATTTCATCTGGGGGAGGGAGGTGGGGAATCAGTCAAAATGTTTTCATCGATGAGGGAAGAAAAATGGGCTGAAGAGGAGAAAAATAGTAGGGACTTGAAGACAAGTGAGGAGAAAAAGATGGAATTGAAATCTTGCTTCTCATGAGAGGGACAGGGAGGAGGTGCAGGAGAATGGGTGGCAGCAGTTTGGTGGAGATTGTGTGAACTGGCTCACTTTTAGGATATAATTGGCAAATTTTAAAATAAATGGTGTAAAGTAAATACGCTTTATAAACTTGAAAGAAAGAAAGATTTCTTCACTGAAAGCGTGGTCAGACACTGGGACTGGCTGCCCAGGGAGGTGCTGGAGTCACCATCCCTGAAGGTGTTCAAGAAATGGCTCAGTGTGGCACTCAGTGCCATGGTCTAGTTGAGAAGGTGGTGTTTGATCAAAGGTTGGACTCGATGACATTGGAGATCTTTTCAAATCTCAGTGATTCTGTGCTTCTGTGGAGGGTTTTGTCCAGTCTTTGATAATTGCCATTTCTCATTAGGGAACATCAGCCCCCGTGGTGCCCCCTGGCCTGCGTTTTTGGCAGGGTGGCACTGCCAAGGCCTGGGGGACCCCTCAGAGTGGGGAGCAGGGCTGAGCTGGACATCGCCACCCTCCCTCCTGCAGGGGCTGCCGGTGGCCACTGTGACAGTCGTACACTCCTGCCTCCACCTCGGGTGCTGGAAGTTTGGCACCCCACCTTCCCTGGCAGTTCAGAGGCTCTGGGCGGGCAGGGGCAAACACAGGCTGTCCCTGCCATCCCCAGGAGGGGCTGGGGAGGCAGAGACGGGGGCATGGGGCACGCAGGGAGTCATTTCCCTCTGAGCAGTGCAGAGGGGCTGTGGCACATACCTGTGCTGATAAACAACTGCCTGCCCCTTTCGTAGCAGGGATTAAATGCAGTGTCTCAGCTCCTGCCCTGCTTTCAGGAGCTGCAGAACAGTGCTCTTCTTCCCACAGAGCTTCCAGCATGGGATTGGGAAGCTGAAACTCTGCAGTGGACTTGGGTTTTACCTGACTGTGGGACTGATACAAAAGCACAGCCCCTGGTCCGGTTGGAAGCCTAACCAGGTCCCACGAGACAAATAACGATGACCCTGCTCCGAAGCATTTATATTTGTGGACAGATTTGATAGGAGACAAGAGGAGGGGAGGAAAAGAGACACTGAGGGACTCCATCAGTGCCCTGCCATCTCCATGGGGCAGCATCAGCACCCCAGGGATCCACATGGCTCCCTCCAGGGAGAGAGGAGATTGGGAGCATCCCAGCTCTCCTCTGCCACAGCTGAGCTCAGGAATGCTGGAGGCTCTCAAAGAGAAAAACCAGGCAGTCCCTGGCAGCCCTTCTCTTTGGGCTGATCCAGCTGCAGGTCCATCCTGCTCCATCCCTTGCAGCTGTGTTATCTTCTGGAGAGAGTCCCCACACAGGTCAGGCTGCTGGGTTTGCTCCTGGGAAAAAACTTGGAGCAAGTGACATGACTCAAGTCATGACATGACTCAGTGTCCTTACAGGAGCCCCGGGGACCTCCTCTCTCTCCTTCCTGAGCCCAGGCAGAGCAGCTGGTACCTTCCAGAGCCACAGGAGCCAGGGCTGCCATGGGCACAGGGCTGGGAAAGCACAAGGAAAGGTGCTGGGGAATCCTCTGGGTCCTGGAGCAGCTGAACCTCCTGCTGATAATTCCTGCCCTGAACTCCAGTCCTCTTTCTCTGTAACTTGGCCTCCATTTTCATACAGCAGAGCCTTGAATTCTGTCCTCTGACCTCTCCCACCTCGCAATTTGAAGAGCATTTCATCTCAAATCTCAAACCCGTGATCTCTCTCCCCATTACCCCTTTGATCCTGCTGCTTCTTTTCCTCAAGCAGGAGCACATTTAGCAGCTCAGGAGGAGTTAATGGGCAGGTTTCTCCATCATTCTCAGAACCATTAGTGCTCACATCTTCCCTCTCAGTAGGCCACATTTGTATGTTTAATTTAAGAGGGTTATCTGTCAAAAGTGATATCTCAAGGTAGCACTGAGCTGGATAGATATGTCAGAAACAATAGCTCCTACTGGGAGGAACAAATGTTCAGAAAATTCACAGTGTGGAGGATCTCATGACTGAAAAAAACAGGCCAGACTGGCATCCCTGCTCAGTGCACCCATTCACCCCCTCTGGCCCTGCAGCCCTGAGAGCAGTGAGGGGCAGGGACCAGCCTGGGGCTCCCTCAGAGCCAGGAGGGAACATTCCCCGGGCCAGGACATCGAGGGGGTGATCCCATTCCATTCAGCATAACCAGCTCCTGGCATAGGTGGGAGCTGATCAGAGGAAATGGGACTTACACCCAGAAAATGGAGTTGGTGTGGACTTTAGAACCTGGGCTCTGAGTGATTGCAGCAATTGTTTCACATCAGAGGAGCCCAGAGGTGTTTAAATAGTCTTTTTAGGTACAGAGACAGGTGAGGTACCACCCCCAGTTACCAAATGCACTAAAGATGGAGCTATTCTGGTCCAGATTTGTCCCCAGACAAGACTATTGCCTAAAGGCCTGATGTCTTCGGAAGCATTAGAGGCCAAACAGTAAAACAGATGGTCTTCTCCCAAAGAAAAAAAAAAACAGGTATAATGTCTGTCCCTTGGCCACAGGCAGGCTGGAGTCACAGAAGGGAAAGGGGGCCCAGGGGGCCACCACAGGTTGGTGAGGAGCAGAAGGTCACATCCATGCTTAGCCCCTGGCAGGACTGGTTTGCAGTGGTGCCAGCCTGTGCTTTCCAGTAACCATCCCACCGGTTGGGATCTTCCATCTGCTCTGCTGTGCCTCACACCCTGCAGCTGTTTGGGCCCCACCTGCAGAGCCCCCAGCACACGGTGGGACTGCTGCGGAGCCTCAGGGGCTGCAGCAGCAGGGAAAGCAAGCCCTGGATTGCAGGGAGCACAGCTCAGCTCTTCTGAAATAGGAAACAACAACAAGGATTGCACGCAAGTCCCTGCTAAGCATGTGAAAACAAATAATTTCTAAAGCTGGCAAGAGAAGGGGTCACCTCCTCTCTAATCCCACTCTAAAACCACTGGAATTAACTATCTCTGTTGCAAACACAGTGGGAAACAATGAGACTGGTAGAGATGAAGCCTCTTGCAGCCCCTCCTGATTCCCAGGGTAGAGCATGACCCCTGTAACCAGTGCTGAGGAATGAATCCCACACTGGGAAAAGCAGGAGCAGCCCCAGCTCCAACCTAAACAAAGGCAGTTTGGATTTTGAGGATGAATCCCTTAATCCCGGAGGTCGGCAGGCTAATGGCAAGAAATAGCAGAGTCAAAGGAGGCAATCGCTTCAGTCAGGTGAGTGATTAAAGCCAGGCTTTGAAGGGCCCAAAGCCCCACTGCTGCTGACAGAAAGGGAGAGGAAAAAAAGGCAGCCCTCGGTAAGGCTGAGCTTTTCAAAGCCTTCCCAGCTGCCGGGGAGCTCTGCAGCTCCACTGCTCAGCAGGTGCCAAAGCAACGCAGGTCCCTTCCTGCCTCTGGTGTGGCCACTCAACTAAGGATGCTGCTGGGAGAGACAAACTCGAGTGGGTGAAGATGGGAATGGTCTGTTTGCCTCTGTTTTCCCTTCCCTGAGAACATGGAGTTCCAAACCTGCACTAGCTGGTGGTAAGGGCTGAGTTTGGAGGCTCCAGAGCCAGATTGAAGAAGCTGTAGGTGCCTGATGGAAGACCCTGCAGGTTTCTCTGCTGGATCAGTCTCTCAGAGCCACAGCTTTGTGCTTCATCCCTGAGCAGTCCCTTGTTTGCATCACTCTCACCCTGTGTGGTCACTGGGTGTCCTCCTGGTGCCAGCACAATGTCTGATGTTGCCTTCTCATGCTGCAGAAAGGTGGTTAGATGTTGATAACAGATTTGCATCGAGCTGGTGCTGCAGGACAGTGCTCAGGTTTGGCTTCAGTTGGATGTGCAGGGAGGCTCATCTCACCACATCTGCAGGCTCAGGATAGGAACAACCTGTGCCAAGCAGGACCAGAAGTGGAGAAGATGAAAAGTCCTCTAGTGACGCCAGAATCTCTTTTTGACTTCAGTGGGAGCTGTGATGATTAGTTAGGATCAGCTGCTCATGATGAGGCAGGGCTTGCATCTTAATTTTTTTAATGTGAAAGGGGAAAAAAGTGGAAAATCTTTGTTATTCTGCCCCTCCACATCCCTGTTCTCTCTCAGTGTGATTTGTGGGCTGACACAGAAAGGTTTTGTTGGTTCCAGTGCAGTGCAGCTCTGGAAAGAGGGCTCATTTCCTGCTGCAGGTGCTGTCAGCTAACAGAAAACTCACAGATATTACTCCTGCAGAGGTTCCTTGGAAATTTATGTGTTTTGTTATAAAATTCACATCTGCCAGGTTGGCACATCACAGGAAAGCAGTGTCAGCATACAAACAGATTTAAAGTTATGAAATAATCAGGGCTTCTAACAACAGGTTTTGGTGTACAAGATGGATTGGGGTCTGTCAAAGCCTGTCAGATGCAGTGGGATTCAAATAATTATGAACTGCATGGGGCTGACTCAGTTTAAGTGCAGTAGAAATGGCAACACTAATCTGCGGTGAAGGAAACCCTTGGTCAGCCCAAACCTTCCTCCCTACTCTCAGTTTCTTGCAGGGTAGAAGAAATTCTTCTATGACTCCAAATCTGGGGAATTTGCACGCAGAAATAAAGACCATCAGCACTTCACTGACAGGACCATGGGCAGTGATGCTTTGGAATTGCTTATGGATTTGCTGCTGCATGAGCAACCTGGGCCGGTGGAAAGTGTCTCTGCCCATGGCAGGGAGTGGAACAAGATGGTCTTCATGGTCCCTTCCAACCCAAACCTTTCTGTTGCCATGATTTATAACTCCAGGTTCTTCTGTTGCTTTTACTATTTTTGGTAGCGACATCAAGTTTCTCTGGCTGCAACGACTTGCAGAAAAACCTGAAAGACTGGATAACCAGGCAACCAAATGATGGATTAAGCCTAATATGGATAAATTCACATGGTGCATGTGCATAAGGATAAATGTGATGCTAATCAGCAATTCTGTATTTGCAATATTGGGGTCTACACATGCAGGGAGGGGATCTCGAGGCTATAACAGGCAGCTCTGTGAAAAACTCAGAAATGGTCCAGAAATGGTCCAAAAATGGTCCAATCCAGTAGAATTATTAGAGAACAAAATAGAGAACATCTATTTTGGTGCATTTATGCCACTGCATAAATTCATGGCTTGCCTGCAACTTGAAAGCCAGGCACAGTCTGGTCCGTCTGCTTTGAAAAAAGTAAAGTGGAAACGAAAGAAGTCCAGGGGAAAGCAGCAAAAGTCATCAAAGGTGTGAAACCGTTTCCAAATGAGAAACAGCCAAACAGATTAGGGCCTTTCAGGATGGGAAACAGAAAATTGGAATAGAGAGGCACAGAAGATAATGAGACACAAAGACAATAGGGAGAAAATTACTCTTTGTGGTCTATTCTAATGCAAGAATTTGGGACCTTTAAGTGAAACCAGTAATTGGAAGGTTCAAAACAGGGGACATGAGGCCCTTTCACACATCGCAGAGCTGTGGAACTTCTCCCTGCAGGAACCTGCAGAGAGCAAATTTCAGATGGGTTCAAAAAGCAGCTGGGCAAGTTCACAGAAGAATAATCCATTTGAAGGCCTTTACTTTTCAGCACCAACCTGAGCCTCTGGCCCAGGGAGAGCACGAGCTGCATGTTCCTGGTTCTGGGGACAGGGACCAAAGGAGGGAGCAGGGGGTGTGCTCCCTCTCCCTCGCTGTCAGAGGCACAAGCTGAGCTCAGTGTGTGTTTGCTCCTGCCTAGCACAGCTGACCTGAACTGAGGGCAGGCAAGGAACACACTCCCTGATGTCTAAAAGCACTTTAAGGCAAACTTGTCTCCTTTTGCTCAGGTTTTGTCCTTGCCAACATCCTCCCCTGTGCTCTCAGCAGTGCAGTGGGGCACAGGCATGGATGGATGCTGGGGATGGACATGTGTTGGAACACACAGATTGGAGGTTTGCAGACTAAGGAGTCAGGAGCAGTTTCCAAGGCAGAGGCCTCAGTGATAACCATGGATCTGCAGGATGACCTGGGCCAGCAGTGACCTGGGAGGAGAACCTGCTGATGTTCCATGGAATTATACATGTGAGGAGCTCTATTAATAAAGTTAAAATTAAGACAGATAAGAACTGTGTGAATTCACCAATTTTACAAAACGTATCTTAGTTGATATTTAGCTATAACTGTGTGTTGTTAGACAGTTTTGATAGAGTGTTTTAGTTTTAGAAATGTGCATAATTGTGTGTGAAGAGAGTTCCTTCTTGCGCTTTTGAAATCCCTGTGAAGTGGAACATAAAGAGGCAAGAATGGAAACAAAAAGAAAGATAAGAAGGAACCCTTTTCTGCCATTCCCGAGGAGAACTGTAACTTTAGACGAAGAGGAATAAACTCTCATTTTTGTTTTTGATGCAGTCAGAGTGTCTCATTAACAGCTCAGGCTTGGAAGCCTCTTACTGAAACACTAAAGCTGTGTCTGTGCAGAAAGTCGTCGGGCAGGGCGAGGTGGGGCAGAGCCCTGGCTGGGGCAGCATCTCCCCTGGTGCTTCCCAGCACATTCCCAGGCACCACAGGACACATTCCACACCTCCTGCGACCTGGGGCTGCTGACAGTCAGTGTGGAGTCAACACCAAAGTGGGGAGGGTTTATTGTGCAGGCTCGTGGCTCCATCCTTCCTGTTTGCAGAAATCCAGCCTCAGGGCAAGGTTTTGCATCCCCAGGGGGCTGAGGGAGAGGGGGAGAGAGAGATTGGAAAAGATAGTTCATTTAAATATATGTTTTAATGAAACCCTGTAAGTTATTCTAAGTGATGTTTTAACAAGATACTATTGCCAGAGCTGAGCAAGGTTTCTGTCATTACACTGCTGTGTTTTTCTTTTTATTTAACAACCAAAGTACAGGTCTCAATTTACGGGGCTTTAGCCATGGTAGATGAATTTTTATGGGATAAATTCACACTCCAGTTTTGCTATCAGGCTGCAGTGTGAGGAGCTGGGCCTTTTTATTATTATTAGACCAGGCTGTCAAAGCCAGTTATACTGCTCTCCTAAAACTAGATGCAAAATCACTTGCTACTGTGCAGCATCAATAGAAATGGGTCTTTTCCTACTTCAAAAATTCCTTTTTTTGTTTTTAAATTCATGTAGAGAGAGTGGGATCATAGTCTTTGCTTTCTTTCACCCAAAGTCACTCCTACAGATGTTCTTCCAGGCTGAGGAAACATGTTGGCTTTGCACAGAACCAGAGGAACCACACAAATGTTTGCTGCTGGAGGCCTTTGGCCCAGGGTCCTCTTCAAATTAAGACAAGAACCAACATTAGATCAGCTCAGCCATGACTTTACCCAGCTGTGTCTTGAAAACCTCTGCAGGGAGTGGTCCTGTGGTCTCTGCAGGATTTGTTCCAGTGCTGCACCATCCCGCGGGAAAGAAAAATATGAAAGGGAAACAGGGATAAAAATGTCAACATCTAATTAATACTTCTACTGCTAACAATTGTCCTGGTCAAACACTAACCAGGGCATGGTTGCTGGCTTGAGGTATAAGCAGAAGGAATGGATGGAGAACTCCCCTTTGGTGTGTCAGCCAGCAGGTAGAGTGAAGGTGTCTGAAGCAGCTGCCTTTTCCAAGAGCTTTGAATCACCAGTCAAACTCGGGTTACTGAGTGGGGCATTAAACCCACCCCAGAAAATCTGCATCAGGAGACACCCCACATCTCCCCTGGTCCAGGCAGGGCAGCACAGAAGCTGAGTTCAGAAATAAAGATCATGTTCAGTGTAAAGGCTTCCACCTCCCTGCTCCCATGGACAGCAGCATTTGCCTTCTGCCTCACCCCAAAAGCGAGGAAATTATCTTCAAATGTTAAAGGCCACCTCTCTCTCTAGAGAAAATAACACCAAAGCTGATACATCTTCTTCCCTTACACAAGATTCACTGTGACCTGAGAATGGTTTGGGTGGGCACGGACATTAAAGAACCATCCAGTTCCATCCCTGCCATGGGCAGGGACACCTTCCACCAGCCCAGGATGCTCCAAGCCCCATCCAATCTGGCCTTGGACACTTCCAGGGATGGGGCAGCCACAGCTTCTCTGCCCAACCTGTGCCACAGCCTGCCCACCCTCACAGGGAAGAATTCCTTCCCAATATCCCATCTAAGCCTCAGGCCCTTCCCCCTTGTCCTATCAGTACATGCCCTTGCAAAAAAATTCCCTCTCCAGCTACACTGTCAAACTCATTATCATTAATCAAATTAGGTGTAAGAATCTAAATAAAAATGTGCATAGTAATTTATGCAGATTGCTGTGTAAGCTTTTAAAATGCTGGGCTGAGGGAAAGCTAAACCAACAGCCACATCCACAAAAAAAACCCCTGCAGCTTTCTCTGCTCTAATTAAATCCATCCTACTCTGCCTGCAGGTGCACAGACCCTCTTGCTCATCTCTTTCTGTGATCATACTCTGTGCAAAATGACAAATTAATAACTTGAATAACAACAGTTCAACAGAAACAACCTGATTACAAATGTTGATAGAAAGAGCTATTGTTGCAGTAGCGGTTTCTGTTTAAAATGCAGTAAATCAGATGTCTCTGAAAGGAGGAAAGTGCAGCTTAAAAACTTATTTAAATGAAGAAATGGTAAATAGTAGAGGCAGTGCCCATTTCTCTTATTATACGGGTATGATCCAGCAACAGAAAAACCTCAGCAGAGGAGCTGCTTCAATTTACTGTTATCAGAGGGGATTAGAGCTGAAGATCCCTGATAACCACAAGAGCTTTCCTGTGTTATTAACCAGCCTTGGTGATATTTTCCCTCCTTTTGAACACAAATGAAAAACCTCTTCATTTGCAATGCTCATTGGATATTCCCTGCTTTAATGCAGCATTTCTCCACTGCAGTATCAGCAGGAACTTCTGCTTGGCTTCTGCTGCTCAGGAGCCAAGTCCCACAGGGCTGAGGCTCCACCACATCGTGCCCAAACCCTGCGGCTCCTGAGGGAAGCCAGTAGTGAGGGGAATGATGAGCTCTTCCCCTGGCTCAGTGGCTGAATCAGACCCTGACACCACGGGGTGTGGCCTTGGCACTCCCAAATCCATGCCAAGGGCTTCCCAATGTGGGAAAAGGCTTTCTCTGTGATGGGGTTAATGGTGTGAAGCAGCATTGCCCCTTTCCCTGGCCAGCAATGCTATGGAATCACAGAATCTTCAGCTGGTTTGGGGCTGGAAGGGACCTTACAGATGATTCCAACCCCCCTGCCATGGAGAGCTGCTTTTATAGGATGGCAGCTTTATAGCCAGTGAAAAATGCTCCAACAGGCATCACTGCAGTAGGAGCAAGGAGTTCCCATGCCAGGAGGTGTCTTGACTCTGCAGACAGGTGGGTGCAGAGCCCTCCCACCCTGGTTCAGCAGCAAGATGAGCTGGTGGAGCTGAATGAGGTGTCCAACCCTGCCCACTACTGCTCCCACCAGCCCCAGGGTGCTTCCTGCCAGGGCAGCCCCTTCCCCAAGCCCACAGGTCACCTCTGGGATGTCTTGGGTGCATCCCACCCTTATATTTAGTGACAGCTTTTGGGAGACTGTAGATCCACATCCTGGCTTTCCCATGGAGCAACACAAATCTCTTTCCACCATACCGGTCTGTGTTTATTGCTTTTATTTCTCCCATTCCTTCTCTTCAAGGTGGCTATGAGGACATCTGAATCCTACAAGAATGGCAGAAGTACTTGTTACCAGCCTTCCAAACTCCAAAGGTAGTAAGATTAACAGAGTACAGTTAAAATACTTGTTTTTCTCTCCCTTACACAGCCTGGATTGCCTCTTGGCACAAACCTTTCCCATGAAGGGAACAGCACAAGACCTCACTGGCCTTTTACTAAACCCTTCTTGTGTCTCAGGTCTCTACTTGCTTCGCTGGCAAAGGAAGAGCAGTGGAAATCTGGAGTGTGTCAGGAGCTCTGCAGATCAGAACAGCATTAATTTAACGTGAGAAACAAGAAAGCACCACACCAGCCTTCCCACTGCTCCACAGACAGTTTTCCAGGAGCCTGGAATGATTTGTCAGAAGGTCTTACATTGAGTGGAAAGAAATGGATCCCTTGAAAACTCAGTGTCTTAAATGAGTCTCTTTAGCAGCACCTCTTCAATCTGGTCAGATAGCTGAAAGGGCCATTCCTTTCCAGGGGAAAAAGGGACCAGTAGGTTTTTGAAGGGAGTCAAGGAAAGGCCATGTGCAGGTTGGGGATGGTTGAGCTGCTGGTGCCACTGGATGGATGCCCCGTGGCCCAGTGGCACCGTGTCTGCCCCGTGGGGCTTCCCAATGCAAGTGCCAAACCCACTCACACAGCAGTTGCCATCCTCTGGTTTTGGCACGGGCACGGTTAGGACCTCACAAGGAATCATGGAATCACAGGATCATTAAGGTTGGAAGAGACCTCCAAGATCATCAAGACCAACCTTGGCCCAAAGAACATCATGCTCACCGAACCCTATCACCAAGTGCCACATCTCCTGGTTGTTTGAACACTTCAGAGATGGTCACCCCACCACCTCCCAGGGCAGCCTGTTCCAATGCTTAACCATGACTCAATCCTGTCCCACTGCACTGGGAATCTCCCACTTCCAAGCAGGGCCATGGTGACTGCCTGCCCCAGACCCCAGCTCTGTGTTCAGTGTTGCACAAGCTGTGAGCACATACCTTCTGGCTTTGGCACAGGTGCTTCCTTTTCTTGTATTCTACTTTTTGTGCCTTTTTCTGGTTCTTAATACAAAGCAGAAAGCCCTTCCCTTAATCATGCCTCTTTGCCATTCAGGTGTAGAAGCTGAAACACCTGAAGGTGGTTTCCTGGGCAAAAGGAGAGCAAGAGAAGGGACTACAGAAGCAGCAGAATGTCAGATTTCCAAAGGCAAAAACAGAATCACAGAATCCTAAACCAGTTTGGGGTGGGAGGGACCTTAAAGATCATCTCGTTCCATCCCCTGCCACTAGCCCAGGTTGCTCCAAGCCCTGCCCAGCCTGGCTTTGAACACTTGCAGAAGGGGAAGATCAGTAGCTGAAAGGAGGGATTAATAATGAATCAGCTCCTCAAAGGGTCAGGGCACAACTGCAGCCCACGCGTGCACAGTCAGGAGGAGGACACACACGCAGAACCACTGGGCAGAGAAAGCTCCAGAGCCTGCAAGGGCAGACAGGGATGGACAAGGAGCTGGAAGGATCCCTCTGTGCATTACCCACCTCAGTAACAGCCCTGGCATGGCCTGTGCTGTAGCAACCACACGCAAGTGAATCACCTGTCCTGAGGCCCATGTGCTGAGAAGGCAACATCAGGCTCAGAGAGGGGGGAAGGTGGGGCAGGCACAGGTGGACAGGCACTGTTCTCCAGTGTGCCAGGAGCCCTCTTGCACACCACAAATTAACAGAAACAGGTGCCCTTGGAGGGGGAAAAGGCTGGATGACAGCCTCATCCAAGGCTCCGTTAAACAGCTGCTTCCCAGGAGGCTTCCCCATTGAACATCCTTTGTCCTCAGAACAGACACAGTTTTATAATTGAGTGCTAATCAGCAGTGCAGAGGACAGGAGATATGTGTGTGCTAAAGCAGCCCCCAGGCCACAGGCACCTCAGGAGGCCACAGGGCTGTTGGAGGAGGGTTTGCCTCAGAGCCAACTTCATTTAGGAGCTATTTAATACAATACCATAAACAGGAGGCTACAGTGGACACAGTTAGCAGGAGTTCATTCCAGCCAAATGCAAAATACAGATTTTTGTTTCCCCTTTTCTGTCTCCATCACTATTCCCAAAGCAGTTTTGTTAAAAAGAGGATGATTTACTGCAGCAAACAACTGCAGTTTGCTGCAAGGCTCTCTCTGCTTCACACCCCTGTGACTGATGCCTGGGATTTAGGGAAGGGCCTGGCTGTGCCCTGCACACATCACTGAGCTGGGTTTGTAGGACCTGCCTGCACCTCCCGTGGTGAACAACCAGCCCCAGGTCATGCCCAGCACTGCTGCAGGAGGGCACTCTGCCACCTCCACTTGTTTTCAGATGATTTCTCTCCATGTGGCAAAGAGAAAGAATTTCTTGGTAGGAATGAATAGAGAGACTGATGAGACAGAGGTGCATCCCACATCCCTCCTCCTGGTTGATTTTCTCACCCCAAACAAGTCCTGGCAATGTATTCATTAAAACATTCATCAAAGCCTCTGCTCCTGGACTCGTGGGTTGTGAATGGTATGATCTTCATTTTTCTCATGAGGTTGTCATGTTGGAGTTTATCAGGGAAAGGCAACATTTCACAGGGAATTCAGTTCTCAGGATGGAAGGCGACAATGGCAGGGGGCCCAGCAGCCACACCCAGGTCTCTCAGAGTCCCCCAGGGCACAGTCATCCAGGGTGGTGGAGACACAAACTGCTCATCCTGCTGCTGAACCATGGTGGGAGGGCTCTGCACCCACCTGTCTGCAGGGTCAAGACACCTCCTGGCATGGGAGCTCCTTGCTCCTACTGCAGTGATGCCTGTTGGAGCATTTTTCACTGGCTATAAAGCTGCCATCCTATAAAAGCAGCTCTCCATGGCAGGGGGGTTGGAATCATCTGTAAGATCCCTTCCAGCCCCAAACCAAACTGTCTGTGCTCCCGTCCTCCATCACTGCAACGTTGTTCCCGCAATGTCAGGTGCAGGAACAAGCCCAGAGAAGAGAAGAGGTAAATTGTGCACATGATTAAGGGGTTTAAGCTGTAGCATTAAAAGTCTAGGTCTCTCAGATTAATGTTCACCTGGTGAGATGTCCAGCCCCTTGGGTATCTCAGTTCTCATTTTAAAGGTCAGTTTTATCCACAAGCCAGTCTGGAACAGGGGATGTTCAGAGATCCTAATTAGAGACTCCTGTAGCCACAGAAGTGGTGAGAAAAAAACCCCCTTGATAACACTGTCCTCTTGTCCCTGGGGCTCCCAACCTGCCCAGCCTCATTCCAGCCTCTCTTATCCAAGAGATGAGTGCATGAGCTGGCAATATTTGGAGAGAGATTGTGGAATTATAGAATCACAGAATAACCTGCACTGGAAAACACACACAAGGATCATCAGTCCAGCTCCTGGCCCTGCACAGACACCCCAACAATCCCACCCTGTCCCTCAGAGCGTTGTCCAAACCCTTCTGGAGCTCTGGCAGCCTTGGGGCCGTGCCCACTGCCCTGGGGAGCCTGTTCACTGCCCACCACCCTCTGAAGAAGGAGCCTTTGAGGGAGGAACTTCTCAGACCTCCTCAGGCCCACGTGTATCCCTTTAAGCCCCGAGCAGACCGCTGTTGAGGCTGCTTGGGTGGAAGTGTTCAAAAAGCATTGCCTACACATCCCTCGCAAAGTGCTGGCTCCTGTCCCCTCAGCAGAGCCAGAGCAGCCCCATCCCCTCTTCCTGACCCCACTGCTGAGCCACAGCACATCTCTTCACTCCACAAAATAAATTCTGCTCTACCTTGAGTGTGTTTTTTAATTTCCATCCCCAAGCAGAACACCCCAACCTCCCCCTAGACCGTGTGCCAGCAGCCTGGATGCAGGATGGCAAATGTTGCTCTTGCTGTGCCGTGATTCCTGATGAAAGATTATTCCCCTGGAAAGGTACCCAGTGCATTTTCCTGCTCCCAGCTGGGAACCACCAGCACTGCTCTGCTTGAACCACCACCATCAGCACAGCAACAGATCCGAGCTGACTCCTCATGTGAGAAATGGGAGGTAATAAAGACAAGCAAAGAAGCAGCAAGCCCTGCCAGCAAACCCCCGAGCCCAGCCTACGAGCATTCCCCAAGTCCTCTCCTCCCAGCTGTCCTAACCCTGTCCCTGGGGGATTCATCCAAGCCCTGACCAGCACCCACTGGCCCTCAGCACGAGGCAGACAGGCATGGAGCAGCACTGGCAGAGGGGAAGAGCCACGAGAAAGCCACGTGGCAGCAGATTTTGGGCAGGCAGAGGGGTTGTGTTGCCTCCTGCTCAGAGCCCACGTCAGCAGTGCCCAGGGCCCGAGGCAGCCGTGAGCTCTGTGTCAGGGCTCGTACTTCACTTTTCACCTTTATTATGCCCTCGCTCCTGGATTTAATATTGTGTCTTTGCAGCTGTCAGAAGCTGTAAAACTTGTGTTCCTTCCTTTCTTTCTTTGTTTTAGAAATCCACCTCAAATCTAATACAGGGTGAAAAATAATATTATGGAGCCACAATATCATAAATTGAGTGAGGACAGAAGTTCCTTCATTGGGACCCTTCAGAGCACAAGCTTTTTCATTTACCCCAGACTTACAACCCCTGGGTTGGAACACACTCATAAGAGGTAAATCACAGCCGGTACCACAGCGAGCCTTGGGAATGAGGACAGTGAGATATGACAGGGATGCTTTGTTTGTCTCTGTGCTGCCATCCTGCTGATTTGTGTTCCCGGGGACTCAGCCCACAGGATCAGGAGCTGATCTCCAATGATCCTTGTGGGTCCCTCCCAGCTCTGGATATTTGATGATTCCATGGCCCCATGCCAAGTCCCGGGAGGGTCATCAGCTTCTGGAAGGGGTTGGTTGCTCACATGGCCCCTCTGACCTTCTCCATGCTGACTCTGTATCCTCTTGCTTTCTCTTTCCCCCTTCCTTTTCTTTTTGGACAGTGATGGAAGTCACATTATGAAGAGCAAATCCTCAAAGCAGCACCAAAATCCAGGACACCCCAAGTCCTTCAAAGGCAGCTGCAGTCCAGGGGCCACCACTGTTAGAGAAGGACATGTGTGGAGCAGGAATGAGGATATTGGTTTATACCTCATGAATATGTAGGTATTTGCTTATTGGGAGACAATCAGATTCCTTTATTTAGGATCCAGGCCTGAATTTTCTGTTTGTATTCCCTGAAAAAGCTGGGGAAATGTCAGCTTTTGAAGGTCTATTAGAGAACTTCAAACTAGATGATCCATTTCTGAGAGCCAGACATGGGAGTGAGACCAGCAAAGGGCCACAGAGTACTTTTTGTACAACAAACATGCAATATAAACTGCTGGCAAAAAAAATTATGAGCAGGAAAAGTAGCCAAATTCATTAAATAAATTATACACTCCATTTTATTCCTCCTTTAGCTCTATTAATGATTATAAAACAACACATACACAGTCACAGATAAGGCTGAATTACAAATATTTGTCAAAAATAAGGGAAAGAATGTGAACATCCCACAAGCAGCCAACCAGTGGGAGTCATCTATAATTACAGTGTTGTATTGCATAATTACGATGATAAACTTGGTGCAACGGTGTAACAGCAAACACTCACAATTAGCTACTTATAAATAAGCCAGGAATCAATAACCAGTCACTGAGCTCAATGGACAAAATATTCCAGTTTTTATTACTGCACTTCTTCCTATTTATTTCATAAATGGTGTTAAACATCTTGTTCACCTCTTTCCTTAATGAATGTGCCTGAGACAAGGCACATTTCGGTCTCAGTCTGCTGGAGGAGAAGGGATGGAGAGCAAGCAAGTTCATCCTCACCCATCTTTCCTCCTCACCCCCACATTTCCTTCCCAGCAGGATGTCAACATCTGTGGTTCGCTCTCACACATCCTGACATGGATCCAGTGTGACATCCGAGCTGCACACCAAGGATCCCCAAAGATTCTTCCTCTTCCTGGTGCCTCATCCGAGGTGTACAACACTCTCTGCTCCCTGGGCTGCACGAGTGGGAGCTGAGCATGAGTGTCCCAGAGCTGAGGGACGTGAGGACAAGCTCTGGTGACCACACCCGCCCCATCCCCCAGGGAATGGGGTCAGTCACAAGTGAGCACAGGGCAAGGATAGAACAAGATGGACTTTTTCTGACTGCCATGCCATGCACGGCCTGCTCAGTGTGGGCAAAGGACCAGTCCTGGGTGCATGAGGCAATGGAATCCTCAGCCCCACCTCTGCAACCCCCTCTGGACAGGCAGCAGGAGCCTGGGCTTGCTGGCCTGTTCCTCCAACACCTCTCCAGGTATACACCTGGGTTAAGAGGAGCATAAGGCCAAGCAACTGGCACCTCAGGGAACCAGATGGACACTGGCATGGCAGGCAAGGAATTTGTTAAAGAACAGTTCAGAGGGTTTAGAATTAGGTTTCACATAACCCAGTCCTTGCTCTGACAGCAACCAGAGCCAGACATGCAGGAGTTTGTACAAGAACAGTAAATTCAGGTATTTCCTGATGTGCTTTCAACCCTCCAGAGATAGGCAGCGTTGAGACAGAGGTGGTGGTTTTTATATTTAACAGCCCTCCATGGATTCTTCTCTCCATGAATTTGCTTAATTTTTCAACCAAGATAAATTTTCTGCCTCTGCTGCTTCTGCAGGAAGAGTTTCCCAGCTGAAGTGCCCACAGAGGCAGAGGAGCCTTCCTTGTGTACTGAGCCTCTCACCTACAGGGTTCATCAAGTGTGAGGAAGAGACCCTTGAAGAGACAGTAAAATTAGTTCCCTGTTCACCACCTACACATCAGTCAGGATTTTACTGCCTTTTCTAGGTTTTTGAGGCATGAATTTTCTCAAAAAGAAAAAAAAGAAAAAGAAAAAAAAAAAAAGAAAAGAAATTATAATTCCTAGCAGACCATATTTAACCACGTCTACTCATTCCAGCCTTTGGAATAGCTTGCACTAAATTCCCTGCTGCAGATGGCAGAGTATCACGTGTTATTCCATGGACCTTTCCAATTCTTTTTATAAAATAGCATCACATCTGTCCCTTTTCAGTCTGGTATTGGGGCAGTCTGGAGCGGGTGATTCCACCCTACAGTGCTCAGGTCTGGTCCTTCATCCCTGAGCTTGGGAGCCTGGGGATGGTGCCATCTGGCCCTGGTAATCTCTGCTGTTCATCCTGGGATTTTTCCCTGTAACCAGTAACACCTCAGGCGAGGGTAGGTCTGCTGTGCAGGGAGGCTCTGACCTCCCTCCGGCCACTGATGCAAAACAAGCCCTGTGTCTTCCTGCTGTGGCTTCCCCTTCTCTGAGCCTGGGTTGGCACAGGTCCTGTGGGTTGTCAAACAGTTTATCAGCTCCTGAGGGTTGGACAAACCCTTTGTTAGGGTTTTTTTAAGATGTTCCTGCAACGTTTTAGCCTTTTTGGGGGGCTGTCTTTCATGGTTTTCCATATACACAGTCAATGTTTGCATTCTTGTTTCAATTCCTTCTCTGGATATTCAACTTTTCTGACATGGTTTTCATATTCTCATGGTCTCCTGACTTGATGTTTATCCATGCTTTTTGTTGTTTAGTTTTTTCTGAAGAGCTTTGGAGAGGTAAAGGTTGAGCATTGCTGTGAAAGCAAAAAGGTTGCGGGTGTTGGTGGGGATTTTCCTTTCTAGAGGAGCTCATCAAGGGATCTGGAGCCTGTGCTCCACCTCATTCCATCCCACTCACCACTGGCATGGCCTGACTTGCACAACCAGAAGAGGCAAGACACTGAACTCAGTTCTTAGAACAGCTGGTCTCATCTTTGCAGGACCTCAGCACAGAAAGTGATTTTGTTCTCCAGAGATTTGCTGTGGAAGAAAAGAAACCACATACTCTGTTCATTGCGCAGATTAAATACTTGAGGAGTAATTTTTTGTGACATATATAACCAGTTATGACTTCTGCCTGTGTTCCCGAACTCATGAAGGCAAATGTCACAGCAGAGATCAGCCATCACCAATTTTAATGACCTTGGAGGTGAATGTGTCTGCTGAAGAGTGAACATGGCAAGAATGTCTCCTTTCTGAGGGTGATTTATGTCAAGTGCTATTCAGTTGATCTCTCTGCAGGAAGGTTGGATGCCCTGTTGTTTCTTGGCAAGTGCACATTCCCTGGGTGTCCCAGTCCCAGCCCTGGAAGCAGCAGGATGTCTTTGCAGAGAATCTGAAGTGGCACCTCCTTAAAACCAGCCCTTTTGTCTGAGATGCTACAAAAACCGGTTCTCCCATTTGGTGTTCACCAGTCTCCTTCTCACCACCAAACCAGGGGGACAGCAACACCCACAGCCACACAGCAGCTTCAGCCCTGGGAGCCTAGGGGCAGGTGAGAGGTGTGTGGGTCCTATGGTGTATTTTGTTGAAGGTGTTGAAGTCTGAGAGAAATCTGTGAGTTTGGAANAGCCTGGGCTTGCTGGCCTGTTCCTCCAACACCTCTCCAGGTATACACCTGGGTTAAGAGGAGCATAAGGCCAAGCAACTGGCACCTCAGGGAACCAGATGGACACTGGCATGGCAGGCAAGGAATTTGTTAAAGAACAGTTCAGAGGGTTTAGAATTAGGTTTCACATAACCCAGTCCTTGCTCTGACAGCAACCAGAGCCAGACATGCAGGAGTTTGTACAAGAACAGTAAATTCAGGTATTTCCTGATGTGCTTTCAACCCTCCAGAGATAGGCAGCGTTGAGACAGAGGTGGTGGTTTTTATATTTAACAGCCCTCCATGGATTCTTCTCTCCATGAATTTGCTTAATTTTTCAACCAAGATAAATTTTCTGCCTCTGCTGCTTCTGCAGGAAGAGTTTCCCAGCTGAAGTGCCCACAGAGGCAGAGGAGCCTTCCTTGTGTACTGAGCCTCTCACCTACAGGGTTCATCAAGTGTGAGGAAGAGACCCTTGAAGAGACAGTAAAATTAGTTCCCTGTTCACCACCTACACATCAGTCAGGATTTTACTGCCTTTTCTAGGTTTTTGAGGCATGAATTTTCTCAAAAAGAAAAAAAAGAAAAAGAAAAAAAAAAAAGAAAAGAAATTATAATTCCTAGCAGACCATATTTAACCACGTCTACTCATTCCAGCCTTTGGAATAGCTTGCACTAAATTCCCTGCTGCAGATGGCAGAGTATCACGTGTTATTCCATGGACCTTTCCAATTCTTTTTATAAAATAGCATCATATCTGTCCCTTTTCAGTCTGGTATTGGGGCAGTCTGGAGCGGGTGATTCCACCCTACAGTGCTCAGGTCTGGTCCTTCATCCCTGAGCTTGGGAGCCTGGGGATGGTGCCATCTGGCCCTGGTAATCTCTGCTGTTCATCCTGGGATTTTTCCCTGTAACCAGTAACACCTCAGGCGAGGGTAGGTCTGCTGTGCAGGGAGGCTCTGACCTCCCTCCGGCCACTGATGCAAAACAAGCCCTGTGTCTTCCTGCTGTGGCTTCCCCTTCTCTGAGCCTGGGTTGGCACAGGTCCTGTGGGTTGTCAAACAGTTTATCAGCTCCTGAGGGTTGGACAAACCCTTTGTTAGGGTTTTTTTAAGATGTTCCTGCAACGTTTTAGCCTTTTTGGGGGGCTGTCTTTCATGGTTTTCCATATACACAGTCAATGTTTGCATTCTTGTTTCAATTCCTTCTCTGGATATTCAACTTTTCTGACATGGTTTTCATATTCTCATGGTCTCCTGACTTGATGTTTATCCATGCTTTTTGTTGTTTAGTTTTTTCTGAAGAGCTTTGGAGAGGTAAAGGTTGAGCACCGCTGTGAAAGCAAAAAGGTTGTGGGTGCTGGAGGGGATTTTCCTTTCTAGAGGAGCTCATCAAGGGAAGGGCAGGATCTGGAGCCTGTGCTCCACCTCATTCCATCCCACTCACCACTGGCATGGCCTGACTTGCACAACCAGAAGAGGCAAGACACTGAACTCAGTTCTTAGAACAGCTGGTCTCATCTTTGCAGGACCTCAGCACAGAAAGTGATTTTGTTCTCCAGAGATTTGCTGTGGAAGAAAAGAAACCACATACTCTGTTCATTGCGCAGATTAAATACTTGAGGAGTAATTTTTTGTGACATATATAACCAGTTATGNGGGATCTGGAGCCTGTGCTCCACCTCATTCCATCCCACTCACCACTGGCATGGCCTGACTTGCACAACCAGAAGAGGCAAGACACTGAACTCAGTTCTTAGAACAGCTGGTCTCATCTTTGCAGGACCTCAGCACAGAAAGTGATTTTGTTCTCCAGAGATTTGCTGTGGAAGAAAAGAAACCACATACTCTGTTCATTGCGCAGATTAAATACTTGAGGAGTAATTTTTTGTGACATATATAACCAGTTATGACTTCTGCCTGTGTTCCCGAACTCATGAAGGCAAATGTCACAGCAGAGATCAGCCATCACCAATTTTAATGACCTTGGAGGTGAATGTGTCTGCTGAAGAGTGAACATGGCAAGAATGTCTCCTTTCTGAGGGTGATTTATGTCAAGTGCTATTCAGTTGATCTCTCTGCAGGAAGGTTGGATGCCCTGTTGTTTCTTGGCAAGTGCACATTCCCTGGGTGTCCCAGTCCCAGCCCTGGAAGCAGCAGGATGTCTTTGCAGAGAATCTGAAGTGGCACCTCCTTAAAACCAGCCCTTTTGTCTGAGATGCTACAAAAACCGGTTCTCCCATTTGGTGTTCACCAGTCTCCTTCTCACCACCAAACCAGGGGGACAGCAACACCCACAGCCACACAGCAGCTTCAGCCCTGGGAGCCTAGGGGCAGGTGAGAGGTGTGTGGGTCCTATGGTGTATTTTGTTGAAGGTGTTGAAGTCTGAGAGAAATCTGTGAGTTTGGAAGATTTCAGGATGTCCTGGTTTGGGACAAGATCATGAATGACCACATCCTATTGTGTCTCCTCTGAGTACAAGAGCCCTCCTGTGCTTTCATCACCCACATTTTCCTATTAAACCTGCTTAGATCCTAAACTGTCTGACAAGTCTTTACAGTGGATTAAGGACCAGCAGCAGCCCCAGCTGTGGTAGAAGATTGTCCTACTCTCCAAGTCCCACCATTTTCCTCCTCTGTGGAGAGTCAGAAACACCTAAAGGGTAAAAATCCCTGATGCCCTCACTGGTGGAGCAGAGCCCACAGCAGGTTAACCTCTCAGCATCAAGGTGGCTGCAGTCCTTGTTCAGTCCCTGCTTTCATCAGTATGAAAACAATTCATTTTACCAAAAGTCAACAGGTACTTTATACTAAATGTTGTTCCACAATATCACATGTGATTGTCTCCAAAGCAAAGTCATTCTAAAACCTGGAAAACTGGCAGGGAAAAACAGCCCATCCATGGACAGAAGGGGGTTGCAGAGGTGGGATCAGTGTGTCTGCCCCAAAACTGGCACAGTCCTTCTCCACCAGTCACTGCTGCCCTTACCTACTGCCATGTCCCAGCAGCCCTGTTTTGCTTATCAGAAAAATCAGAGTCATGAAAGTTGGAAAAGACCTTCAAGGCCATTAAGTCAAACCATTCCAAGGCCAGCACTAAGCCACGTCCCCAAGTGCCACATCCACTGCTTTTGAGCACCTCCAGGGATGGTGACTCCACCACTTCTCTAGGCAGCATCTTGTAGTACCTGGCCACTGTTTCCATGAAGAAATTTTTCTTAATATCCAATCTAAACCTTCCCTGGTGCAACTTGAGGTTCTTGATCTGCTGAGATCCCCTCTGATCCTGAACCTGTGTGACCAGTCACATTTTCAACACTGATTTCTGACTGGCACCTCTATTTCTGTTCCTTCTGGTTTCCCTGCTGGGAAATAAAACAATTTACAGCACAGGACAGATGAAATCACCCTCAGAAGTCAACAGCTTTTTACATCCTGCTATAAAACAGGCCACAGAAGAGCAATAAATCCTGGTGGTGATCACCTCCCTCAGATGGGACCTGTGGGGTCTGAAAGAGAAGCACCTGCCCTAGGGTTGCTGCAGAGCAGTGTCTGCTGGATGGCAGGGGATGTGAAGGGGACAAGTCTCAATTCCTCTTCCACTGCTCGACCCCCCTGACATCCTCCCCATGGGCTCTGTGGCTCTTCACACAGACAGGTGGTGGTAGGACAAAGGGGAGCAGCTTAAACTGTAAGAGAAGGAACTTAGAAATTCCTCCCTGTGAGGGTGGGCAGGCCCTGGCACAGGGTGCCCAGAGAAGCTGTGGCTGCTCCATCCCTGGAAGTGTCCAAGGCCAGGCTGGATGGGGCTTGGAGCAACCTGGGCTGGTGGAAGCTGTCCCTGCCCATGACAGGGGGTGGAATGGGATGAGCTTTAAGGTTCCGTCCAACCCAAACCAGTTTAGGATTCTATGAAATTACCCATGACCTGGGCCATGTTCTCCCCCCACCAGGCAGGGCAGAGCATCCTGAGGCTTCAAAATGCATCAGTGGCAGAGTCTTCTGGCTGTGGGCACCAAGCCATCTTTCATCCTGCTCCTGTTTCTTCCCATCCCAACATGGGCCAGGTGACAGCAGCAGTGAGGACAGAAACTGGCCAGGGAAGGTCTTATTGCCTCAGCCCATGGCCTCAGGTGGCTTTTATCTTCTGCAAAGAGTGGGCACAGCCGTGGTGGAGTGAGAAGGGAGCTGGGGTCTGGCTTGGCCCTTCCAGCCCCCCCGGGTGACATGAAGGACCAGCCTGGCAATGCATCCACCTCTGTGGTACTAGAACGTCCTGGGAGAACCTCAGGGGCTGCTGAGGGACCCAAGTGGGGAACATGTGTCAGTCAGGAGGTAATGAAAGGGCTTCAGTTACTAAAAAACCTAATAAAAGCAGCTTTAAAAAGAGCCATGAGATGGATTCATTCCAGGATTACAAAAATACCTTGCTTTGGGGGAATATGCTTCACTTCACTTTTAACTTTAATATCACATTAGAGACTGTTTTGAGGGATGGTGGATCCTGTTTTCTGAATACTTTATCACCAGGCTCTGAGAGCCAGTGAAGGTTTGGATGATAGAAATGAATAATGTATCATGCATTCATTACCTGTCAGACTGATTTGTTTACTAATAATTTAAAGTACATTATTGTTTTACTACTCACACACTGATTTACTTCCAAACATCAACAGAACAGATATCATTAAAATAGAACAATTTTTAACTCTAAAAATACATTGTTTACAATTTGCTCCTTAGAAGGCTTCTGGTCTCAGCTGCTTATATTTGTCTCCAGGATTATGTGTCCAAAGTGTTCTTTAAACTCTCTCTGGGATATTTTAAGACTTTCTTTTGTACCCAGGGTTCATTCCAGCACTCTTATTGCTCAGCTCTTCAGCAAAGGAACTGGGTAAAAACAACAGGAGTCCATCATTAGCAGACCCTCTGCAAGATACTTTTATAGACACCCAGCCTGGGGCTCCGTGGTGAGCTTGTCTCTTAATCCTGTGAAGAGCAGCATGTGCATCATCCAATATTCCTGCACAGCTTTGCAGTGCTAAGCCAGTTACAGGTGGACCCTTTAGCATATTTTGCACAACGTTTTTGTGCTTTTGAAATTTAGAAGCAGAAGAACTCAATCTTTGAAGCCTTTCTAGCTCAACTGCAGTGCAATGAAGTCCACAGGCTGCAGCCGAAGGAAGGTAATTAGGTTTAGGCCATGCTGCTAATGACCATTACACCTTTTGACAGTGCTTTTTCAGCTGACTTTGTGGTGATTCTGTGAAAGAAAATATCTGTTAGGCACAGGTTTCATTTCCTGCTAAATGCATCCCTGATGCTTGCATCTGATTCCACATTTTAGCTCCCAGGACCTGTGGAGGGAGATGAACCAACTGGGTGTTTTCAGCATGAGCCAGAGGAGACAGGAAGGGAAGGATGCAGAATCATTCCTTAAAGGTGTAAGAGGCTGCTGCAAAGAGAGAGACATTGATTTCCATGTGTGGAAGGCAGCAAATATTGGCACATTCACTCTGCTTGTTTGGAACTTTTGAATTTTTGGAGGCAGTAGAGGACTGGAGTGGATTGTCTGGTGCAACCACAGCGACTCCTTCATGGGAGGCCCTAAGAAATGGCTGGACCAGCATCTGTGGGGTGAGATGGGGCTGACTCTGCCGGGCTGGGGGAAAACCTGGCCCAGCTCTGGACTTCTCCACAGCTTTTTCCCAAGCTTTCCTGCCTGAGGAGTGCTCTGGAGCTATAGGATGTACTGTATGTGCCAGTGCACTCAGGAACCTGGCTTTAAAAGCAGACAAATAAATTCTGAATTATTCCTATTTTCAGTACTTACATTTGAGATAATTAAAATTATGCTGGAAGAGGGCTTAGGGTGCACTGACTGCTGGGAATGTTCAGCCTCTGTCTGCTCTTATATGAGAGTGGTCTGGAGAAAGAGGAAGGGTCTGGGCCACCTTCAGTCAAGGTAAAATGATGTTTGTTCTGGAGGTAGGAAACCACCTCTCACCAGTCTTACATCTCTTAATTTGTGACCAAGAAGAAACTGGGGTTTCACAAAACCTCAGAACTGGTTCCCCAGAGAGACTTTTTGCAAACCCTCCAAAGTGAAAATCAACCCAAGCTGTTGGGCTACAGAAAACCCAAAGCAGACAAGCCTTTTTTAACTTTCCTCCCTCCTCAGACTTAGAGGGGTTAACAATGTCAGAGCAGAAGAAAGTATCCCAACATTGTTGTCAGGGATAAGAGCTGGGAACAGATTGCACAGCTTACAGGGTGAAAAAGAAATTAAAGCGCAGCATACAAAACCCAATATCCCCACTGCAGGCTCAGCCACTCGCTGAAACCAATCTCATTTGTTGGACTCTTTATTCCCAAAGCCTCCTGAGACCTTGGAGTAAAAGAAAGAAGCTACCCAGAGAGAAAAGAAAGTTTCCAGCCTGAAGGAGCAAAAAGGATGTCACGTTTATTTAAAAAGAGAGGGGACAGCAACATGGAAGGCAATCCTTGGTGCCCTTAGGAACTGCCAGGCAGATCCTGGAGGAGAAGTGACAGTGTTGTCAGAATTTGAGTTTGACTGGAACAGCTCTGATAAGGCTGATGGACAAGCCCTGAGTGATGGCAGTGCTTTGAAAGCCTTGGAGCTGCTGCTGATGCAAAGTAAAGTGAGAGCTAAACCAGTTATTCCCAACCTATCCCTTACAGTCAACACAGATTCCATCACGAGAGTTCCTCCTAGTCTGGTCCAGACCACTGTGGAGGAGAAACCTTCAGCCCAGCTAAGACAGACAGCAAAGGGCTGTGATGCTCACAGAGCCATTGGGGGTAGAGGGGGGTACATGTGTTGGCCAGGAGGGATGAGCTAGGCAGGAGGGAGCAGCCTGAAGGAAGTAGAAGAAGCCACCCAGTCAGGAGCTGCCTAGAAGTTTGCCTTGGGCCAGCTGGTGTGGAAAAGCACTGGGATAAAAGTGCTCTTGGTTATGAAAATTATTTCCTTAACACAGTAACAAAACAGGCTTTCCATATATCACAGAGAAAGGGGACAGTTGGTCATGGCACGTTCCCATGGACACATCTGCTCCTGGAGGTGGCGTGAATGTTCCCTCAGTGCAGAGGAAGAGATTCACTGTCTGCCCTGCAGACAAAGTGCTGCAGCTTCCACAGAATGGTCAGAGCCTCAACATGATTATTCAAGAACTTTGTCACTGTCCCTTGCTCAGAACTGCCTCTCAATGACTGCACCTGAGTCACAGCATCCCTGTGCTGGAGGACCATGGACTCCTGCTCCAACCTGTCAGAGCAACCTGTTCCAAGCTCCACCCTAGCTAAGTTTTGGGTGTCTCACAGCCTCTTTTGGCCCCTGGTTCAGTGTTGGATCACCCTCAGGGTGATTTTTTTCCCCCTTCTGTCTAATGAGGATTTCTCTTGTTCTGACCTGTGCACTATCATCCTTCCACCACAGACCTCTGGGTTGAGCCAGCCCATCACTCTGCTCTCAGGCCGTGCTGGTTTAGAGTTAAACCGGCAGGAGAAATGAATCCAACTCAGACTAGGATTGCAAGTCAGAATAACAATTTAATAAAAAAGATCACAAAATACACTGAGACAGAAGGAAAATCTGTTTGACCCACAAAAACCAGCTGTGCAGCCCAGCCCAGTGGGGCACGAGCAGGATGGAGCTCACCAACCCCTGTGCTGAGCACCCCGAGGGAACCCTGAGTTCAAAGTAAGAAGAAAGGAAGAAACCTGCTGGTGAAAATGATGGTGGCAGTCTGGTGGCAGTGCCAGTCCTGCTGAGGCTCTACTGCTCCTCTGGATCTGAAGACAGAGCTCCCAGTCCCCAAACCCCAAGCTGATCTCTGCTTTGGTTCGGATGGGAACACCCAGTCCCTCCCCCAGGGTGGGGAGTTTCCCAAGGGGTGATTTACTCTCTGAGGTCAATCCTGGCATATTTTTGGCATCCCTGATGGCCCCTGAGCAAACATGACCCCTCAGGTGGGTGTGAAGGTGCTGGTGGCTCCCAGAGGGGAGTTGTCACAGCTGAGTCATTGGTGTGAAGACAGAAAATACTTCCTTATCTCACAGAAGTTCCCAAACACCCCCCTGTGCCCTGAGGGGTGGGGTGTGCCCTGGGCAGCTGCTGCCAATGGTCCATGGTGAGCAGTTCATGACAAATGGCACAGAGGGTTTAGAACACACCCCCACCCAGTGACAAACTGGGCCTGGCTGCCATAACCAGGACACAGGCCATTGCAGATTCTGGTGAGATCTCAGCTTCACCTTTTCTTGTTCAGGCTGAACAGATCCATCTCACTCAGCTTCTCCTTGCACATCCTCTTCTTCATCCCTGATCATTTTGGAGGCCTCTGATGGACCCACTGGACTTGAACTGGGAGCCAAAGCATCCCAGCACTGCAGACAGGGTCTCACCAGTGCAGGAAATGGCCAAAGACCCCTAACATAGCTTTAGCAGGGGTTTGGTATTCCTTCTTGCTTGACTTGTCCACCAGGAGCCCCAGGAATTTTTTTCGGGAAAGCTCTCCATGGATCCAGCAGTGCTGGGGCCTGGTGTCCCTCCCAGGACAGGATTTTGCTTTCATATTTATTAAACCTTGTAAGGCTCCCAACAGCCCATTCCTGCAGCCTGCCCAGGTCCCCGTGGGCAGCAGCCCTGTCCTCCAGCCCCACAGAGTGTGGGGAAGGTGCTTCAGAGTCTGTGCTGTCAAGGAGAGTGGTTTTATTCTGAAATAGCCACACGAACCTCGGTATGTTTCCATGCAATTTAAAACACAAATTAATAAGATTATTTTTAATTGAAAGGGAGTCTACATTCTGTATTCCAAACTCTGCACAAACTAAAATTTCTGATGCCTGAGCTGCTCATGTATCTAAATCTCTCCCTCCTCATTCATATTACAGCTGGTTGCATTAATACATTATTCAGTGATTTAGTCCTTCCGTCCACAATCCAAACCCGTTTTCTGCAAATTTATTCATTGCCCCCTCATCTTTGTTGACTTCTTCTGCGAAGGACATTCAGCCTGCAAAGAGTCTTTGGGAACACCTGGCTTTGTTTGCCAAAGAGGGGGTGCAGAATTGCAGCTGTTTTACTGAGGGCGTCGCTGAGACCTGCTGAGCTCAGTCCCGCTCCAGCCCTCTGGAGCTCCTGATTGTGGCCTGAGCCCTTGTTGTCCATGTGCCTGAAGACAAGGAGTGTTGGCAGGACTAGGCTGGAGCCCTTTGGGTCCTCTGGCTCACTGGTACTCCAGGGCAGCCCCTCATTCCACAGGCAGGCTCCCAAAGAACATCTGGATCACACCTCTGGCAACAAGGAGCCCCCAGGTGCCAGCTCTGCACACCCACCGCCCAGTCCACCTCACACAACCCCAAATCAATGCTCCCCATTAGAGAGCTCCTGAAGTGGAAGTAATTTGGCCATGAGTTGTTGCTGAACGTCTGATCTCCTTCCTGCCTCAGGCTGCAAAGGCTCTTAGGGTGAAAGATTTACAGTGTTTTGGAGAGACAGGGTTATCCTTCATGAGACGGGAACAGTGACAAGCTGGGTTGTTTCATCTTCATTCCACTCCTGAAATCCCTCTTGATTCATTACACTTTGTCCTTCTCGTTGGTGTAATGAAATAAAAATGTTTATGTTGATATATAAAGATAGCAACATTGATTTTCTTTTCTGCAGTAGATTTGATTACTATCAAGCTTCCAAAGCCTTCCTGAGGTCTCTTTTTATTTTATTGCAACACCTTTTCAAACTCACAGCTCTTTTCTAATTGTGTTTTCTGCTGAGAGAAGCATGTGGAGAGATTTGAGAGGGATGCAGGTGAGGTCTCAGGGGGCCCTTTCAATGCATTAAGATGTTGAGACCCCTTGATTTTACCAAGATGCTGCTCTGCAAATTACATATTTGCAAAAACTCCAGATGAAATTATAAATATGAGACTGCAAGCAAAGTTATTTCACATTTATTACTGCTTCCCCTAGATTTTCATTTTGTCTCACATCCCTGGGGTTTTAGAGGTTTGCCAGTATTTTGACACTATTTGCATTCCTGTCTCAGCCTGTGATACCTTCCATGTGCTTATAGGAAGGGATGAGCAGATGCGGGCAAAATGTACAGGTGCCTTAAATATGATTAAAACCAGAGCCAGCTTTAATGTTTAAACAACTTGTTTGCCTCCCTGTGTAAAACCTGCACTAGTCTTGAACCAGAAGAAGAAATTCCAGGCTGGAAATCTCTGAGAGAACTGAAGCATTTGATACCTACAGTTAAAACTTACACCTTGGTCTAACTGATCGTTCTTCTGCGAGCACCACTCTGTTGCAAAGAGGGCAAGCAGAGGCTGAGGCTGTGCCGTGGCAATATTTCAAACCCTTGAGATGCAAAAAGCACTAGAAACCTCAACAATGCCTGTGTTGTTCCAGACCAAGACACTGAAATCATCTCGAGGCAACTGGGACAATTCTCTTGCACAGCTGGTGTGTTCCAGCTGCTAAGCTGGTCCTACAGCAAACACTTCCTTGTTAAGCTGCTTAGAGTTATTGATTACTGAGGCAGAATGTTAATTATTATGGAATCCATGAAAAGGCTGGTTGTTTTCTTTTTTTGTTAACGACCAGTGTTCTCCAATTAATCTTGGCTTTGTTATGAATGCGGGAAAGGTTCTTCGCCACTCCCAGAGAAATTGATTTCCCGGCTTTCGATGTGTTTATGTTCAGCACAACTTCAGTGCCTTGTTTGCCTAAAGAAATGAGCGGGATACATGAGAAGCTGGAGCAGGCTCTTCCCTTGAGGTGTGTATTTAGTGGTGCAAAGATCAGCTTCCCAACAGTGCCTTCAACTACATGTTTGAATAAGACTCCATTCAAAATGTTTACAGAAAGCGAATTGAATTCAACTTCTTCCACAATGAGCTTTCTGGAAAGATCCTGCCTGAGCCTTCCCAGTCCTTTAGTACAGGATATTACATGTGCACAGAACATGGAACTGAGAACCAAACATGTCTCTTGGGAATACTGCAATTCTTGAATGGCCCTACAGCAGGAATTCCAGGTTTCTGTAACCAAGTTTCTCCTAAAATGCTTTTATTTTCCAACAATCCCCCACTAGAGATGCAATCTCAGCAAGCCAGAAGAAGTTCCAAAATATTTCCATTCAAAGGAAACATTATAGTTTTGGGTTTTGTACATTATTGTCTTTCTATGAAAGGATAAATCTACGGGCATTTCCTGACTCCAAATTTTAAAAGTAGCACTTCAAAATCGTCTGAAATATTATTATAAGATATTCAGATAAGCTAAAAATGTCTCAAGAGTTAAATGAGGGAATCTGATGTCAATGTACTGGAAACACAAGCCAAGATTTCCTTCCGAGAGTGGCTCAGTCACTTTTCACGTTATTGACTTGGGGGCTTTCATGTACCTTTTATGATCTTTGAAATTTTTTTCTCCCTAAAAAGAAAGTCCATGCCAGTCTTTTCTTTATTTGATAATTCCTTCTGCCAGTTACTTGTCTGGCTGGGTGCCTTGGGGAGGGGGCAGCTGACCAGTACCCTCTTTCTCCAAAGCATCCTTCTGGCTGGGATGCAGCACTGTCCATCATCTCGTGGGGCTTCAGGCTGGAGACATCCAATCCTGACACAACAAATGAAGGAATACAAGTGGGCCCTGAATGTCCTGGCCCCACTCACCACTTCCTTGGGATGAGCAGGTCTGGAGTAAACCCTCTTCAGATCTGCTGCCCAGAGCCCCAAAACAGACTGTTGAGATGTTCCTCTCGGTCCCCGTGACCCAACAGAGCTGGTCTCTTTAGGAAAAATGTGGACTTGAACATCACCAGCCAGTCAAAGGTGGGCATTGTCCTGCTCTGCTCTCAGGCTGCCTCACCTTGAGTCCTGGGGTCACTTTTGGGCACTGCAATATTAAAAAGGTCTAAAGCTATTAGAGAGTGTCTAAAGTAGGAACAAAAGGATGGTGGAGGGTCTGGAGGGGCCATATAAGGGATAGCTGAGGGCACTTGGCTGGCTCAACTGGAGGAGACTGAAGTCAGATCTCATCAGGGTCTGCAGCTTCCTCCTAAGGGGCAGCTCCAATCTCTGCTCTGTGTGAGCAGTGACAGGACCTCAGGGAATGGCTGGAGTTGTGCCAGGGCAGTGTGAGGTTGGATCTCAGGAGAATGTTCTTCCCCCAGAGGGTGGTGGGCACTGACCAGGCTCCCCAGGGCAGTGGGCACAGCTCAAGGCTGCCAGAGCTCCAGGAGGGTTTGGACAATGCTCTGAGGGACAGGGTGGGATTGTTGGGATGTCTGTGCAGGGCCAGGAGCTGGATCAATGATCCCTGTGGGTCCCTTCTCACCCAGGATATCCCATCTATGGCTTATGCCATGGTCTGAAAGGCCAGTTCCTCACTCCTCCTTTTGGTTATGAATGTACTGAATGTGGTTCCTCATCCCACCTACGTCCCAAATCCCAGTTGCTCAGCTATGAGAGGCACAAGGAAGAGATCATGTGACCCTAAATCTTCCCACGTGCCCAGGGTGAGTGTCTGGGCAACAGGACCAAAACAGCACTCCAAGCTGGGGCCTGAAGGACATCAGGCATAAAGTCCCCAGGATGCAGATCCCACGGGGTGCAGGCTCCGAGCAGGTCACAGCCACTTGTCCACATGCTGACAGGCAGAAAGTTTAGCACTCTTGGGAATTTAATGAGATAAATGCTGTATCTCTTGGATATTCCGACCCCCAAGATGCATTGTGGGAGATGACAAGTCAATATTTCAGCTCTAGGGTGACAAATACCTGCATGCCTTCACCACCCTAAGCTACACATCTTCTCTTTCTATTTCTTCTTGTCTCCTTCAGGATGTGTCTGAATCCTCCTAAAATTCAGCATTAAACAACACTTTGTTAGTTGGATTAGCCTGGGGGGTGCTGGTAATTTCAATATTGTTAGGACTGCTTTTCATTTCCACTCACTCAGTCAGAGACGCTTCCACACACAGAATCCTGTAATTTTCCTGGCAGTGGGCTGGGCATAAACTCCTCACTCAGCTGAGAAATGTCTTTTTCTATAAAGTCAATTACTGTAGAAAATCCACTAATACAAAGGGCGTAATGCAATTATTTGGAATTGATTTCTTATAAGCTTATGAATAGACATTTGGGCAAGTTCAAGTTTGCTAAGAGAGTCTATAATAATAGCTGTCACATTTACATGAGCTTTCATCCCAGGAGGTAGGTTTCAAAGCACTCCACAAATCCTGAACTCACATCTCTAAAGAGGAAACGTCCCCACGCCCACTTGCCTTTTGCTCAGGAAATCTGCAGTTAATTCCCCCTTTCCCCACAGCCTTCCAGCACAAGCCTTCACAAGTCTCTCAGCTGCTGCTACAAAATAGGACAAAACTGGGTGCTCCTTCTGCAAGGTGGGTGGGGGAGAGACACCACAATGACTGCAGGGGTAGGAAGGTGCAAAACATGGTGCTGGGGCAATGATGGGGCTTGGAGCAACCTGGGCTAGTGGGAGGTGTCCCTGCCTTTGGCACAGGGTTGAAACAAGAAGATCTCTAAGTCTCTTCCAACCCAAACCATTCCATGGTTCTATGAATGTGGAAGATGTTCATTTAAACCAAGATCAGCTCTTAGGATGAAAGCCAACTGTCCTGACTTGCTCTTCTAAAAGTCAGATGCTGACTCAGCTGGTCACCTTGGCTGAAGCCTTTTGAAAAAACTACTGGGATGCCAGAGGGGAGGATCAATCCCATCTGCCTGCCTGAAATGGGAGAGATGTCCCACTGCCAACTCTTTGGATTCTAAAGGAACCCAGGAGGGAAGAACGTGGGTTTAGACTTGTTGCTTTTCACACTCCAAAGCTCCTCCCCAACGTGCCCTGGAAGTCCCAGCAGTCAATTCCGAGTCATTGGCACTTTGGCATTCCATAGCAAAGCCAAGTGATGATGATCACAGTAACCACAGCGATGGGAAGGAGCCCTGAGTGCTTCCAGCAGGATGGAGGCACCTGCCAGGGAGCCACGGAGGCAGGAGGAGAGGGATGACAGCCAAGGTGAGCAGTGTGGCACAGATGGCCAAAAATACAGCTCATTCCTCGTGGCTTTGGTGCATTTCTGAGAAACTTCGCAGAGCTCCAAAGGCAGATCCTGCACAGGAAAACAGGAATGATGACAGCAAGAGGCTTTAGTGAGGCTGTCAAGGTCGTTGTTGGCCTTTCCTGGCCAGTGCAACCTGTGGCTAGGAGAGATTTCATTAAAAATCTAAACAAAGCTGTGGTTCCCAAACAAAATTGAGGCATATATTCCCAACAACGACATCCTGCATGTCTGTCAGGAACACGGGAGCCTGTGTTTTCCCTTTGACTGAGATGAGCCTCATGTAAGTTTGCAGACCAGGCAAAGCAGCATCAGCACAGACAGGATTGTGCTGAAATAAATCCAATTTTCATCTGGCACCCCCCATATTTATTTGGCATCCCAACCTGTTCTTTGTGAGTTTTTTCAGAGTTGCAGTGGACATAAAACTCAGGCTGACCCTTCTTCATTGGTGTTCGCCTCAGTTCATGTAATTTGAAGAATAGTTTTCACATTCTAAGTAGACCAGATAATAATTAATAGACTAGATAATTGTACCATCAAGCCTGTCGTTTTGCAAGAGTGAGGATGTGCTACTTTAATATTTTAAAACTTCCCAGATTGTTTCAGACATATGGGGATTATATAATATTTACTGTGCCAGGCTGATTAAGGGCCAGGCTTAACTGAAGTTATTGTAATCATGCCACTGTTTTTAAGAGGACCTGAGAAAATAGACATTATAGAGAAATATTGACAGATTAAATAGATTCTATGATGGGAACTGGGAAATTGCTCCATTAAAGCACGTGTGTGTTACAACATTAGGCAATTATTAAATTAACAGATGGCAGAGTCTTCTCAGAGCTCTGGAAATGGATCCCAGCAGCATCCAAGTGATAAAGGGAAAGTCATATGCTAATGCAGTCAGGAATCTGCATATCCCTCTCCATCACTGGCACGTGGGAATTCAGGGGATTAAAGTGATTCATTGGTCTCACAGCAGTGATAACAGCAATGAATCACCCAGTGATGGGAACCTGAGCGTTCCCCCAGTCCCCCACTTCACAGTAAACTGGTCCCTGAAAGGTGATTTTCCTGATTCCCCAACTAGCAGAGGGAAAATAGGGAAGGAAGAGAGGGGAACCAAAGAAGGTTAACTCACTAAATAGGATAACATGTGTCTTTGCCCGGATTGCAGAGCCTGGGAATGCTCACCTGGGGTACTGGAAAGCTCAACTCACCCCCCTCCTCTCCCGGACAGACCCCTGTCACATTCTGCACCTCCTCTTTGGGTCACAGTCTGCACATCCATGACAAACTGCTCCAAAGCCAGTCTTGAATAAGCATTTTGCATCTTTATTCACCTTCCACTGTTCCCTTTGCTGGAGGGCTCACATTTCCCTGGAGCAAAGACTGCAAGGGGGAACCATCACACCCTGAAATCTGCCAAGCAGCACAACATCCCTGCTGGCAGCAGGTGGGTTAAACCTCCTGGCAAGGGGTGGTTGGAAGAGCCCCGTGGCAGCTGAGACAGCCCCTGGCCCTGCTGTGGCCGGGGAGGACACTGGGAAGGATGGTGCCCCTCGGCTGAGCCCTGTCCCCTCCAGGAGCCGCACTCTGCGCTCCTTGCCGCTGGCGCTCTTCTCAGCACTGAGGAACTTTTAGGTCCTCGTTAATTCCAAGAGCAAAATCCTGAGAAAGGCTCAATAGCCTGGAGGTAGGAATGGGGCTTGGGAAGCAGCTTTGCTGCAGGGAACAGTTAATTGTTTATACAAAGCTTCACAGTGCTGAAAAATCGAGATTTACCATGGGGGCACCCAGGCTGTCTCCTCAGACTGCCAGTGGCCAGAGCACTTTCCTGAGTGGAGGAGTGATCCCTTAAGTCCCCTCAAGCAGAAAGAAAATTCAGATGACACCAACTTCTTGAGTAGTTTATAAATCCAGGCCTCCATTTTCAGCATGGAGAACTTTCCATTAAGTGGAAAACTATACATCAAGCCACAGGAAGCACTTTAGAGTTGGATTTTTGGAAGATGGGGAGTACTGTTTCAGCTCTCCAAAGCTCAACAGTTCTTTGAAAAAGTTTGGGTTTGGCTGTCACATGGAATAATAAATCAATCATTCCCACCATCTTAGCAATTACCTCCTTTTTAGATTTAATTTGTCAAAATTGGAACCCTGGAGTTAAATTCAAACACAAGATAGCTGCTTCATTGTCCTGGACCTCTCAGTGTCTATTGATTTCCAGCACTAAAACCCAAGTGAAATTCCCCTTTTTTCAATTCTTTTTCCCACTGCAGGCAAGGTCTGGTCTGCACACAGAGATCTCCTGGGTGTCACTTACCTGCAGGAACCACTTGTTTTTGAGGAATTCTGTAGGCAAGGAGTCACTGATGGAGTTTATTCCCACAGTCTGATTGTCATAAAACATCTCAAAAGTAGCCTGGAGGGAAAGGTTAACTCCCAGAAATCTTTCATACAGGTAATAATAAGAATTTAGATACATTTGAACTGCACAAGGGAACACATCTGTGTGGGCTCAGGGATCTGCTCCTCCACAGCAAGAACAGCTGAGCTGGAGAATATCCCAAACTATCAAAGAAAACTCTTTAACACCATTACTGAGAGCAGAGCACATATAAGAAAATAAGTGTTAGACTTCAAATCATAGAATCACAGGATATCCTGAGCTGGAAGGGACCCACAAGGAACATCCAGTCAAGCTCCTGGTCCCGCACAGACACCCCAACAATCCCACTCTGTCCCTCAAAGTGTTGTCCAAACCCTCCTGGAGCTCTGGCAGCCTCGGGGCCATGCCCATTGCCCTGGGGAGCCTGTTCAGTGTCCACCACCCTCTGGGGGAAGAACCTCTTTCTAATATCCAACCTAACCCCCCGAAATACCTTTCTGACATTAATGTCTTGTATCTGTATACTAACTTAGCTCTTCTGATTTAAAGATGAGCCACAGCTTGGCTTAAAGTTCTTTCACTCTCCCAGACAGCGACTGGGGATATATTATCTGTGGAGAATATGGAAAATGAAGACACTTCGGATATTTAGGAGCCAAAGTCCTATCTCCGTGGTGCCATGAAAACTCAGGCATGCCAAGAACCAGGTTCCCAAAGGCATTTAGGGGTTTAGAGATGCAGAGGGACTCAGGTTGGTCAGATGTGCAGCAGTCGGGGAAAAGGATACTTTAAAATGCAGGTGCAATAGGTCTGGAAGAGCAGAGATCCAGGTCAGAGGTCTCAGGCTGTGATCTGAGAACTGTGGGGAGGGACTGTGAGCCAGGTCAAAGGAGTCCAGAGTGACTTAGGAAATTAATTTCACCCCCACAGAGTGGCTTAAAAAAATACTTTGACCCCCACAGCAGCAAAACCCACAGCACTGGCTTCCAAAGTGTTGGCATCTCTACCAAGAGTTAAAGTAGAATCCAGAGGCTAAAGATGTTTGAAAACTTCTGGTCCAGCCCATTTGGAAGACAGAAAGAAGAGCAAAACAACTGTAATGATCCCACTCTCCAAAGAAATAAGTTATGCTTACTGAGAAAGTAAAAATGGAATTGGGCGTTATCAAAAATTCTCTGTGTAGCTGCAACTACAACCTAGATAATTCACTTAGGCTAAGTGTATGACTGTAATTGAAAAATCCAAATAAGGTATGCATATGCATTGATCCATATGATTTAAATCAAGCCATAAAACATCAACATTATCCAGCAAAAGCTGCTGGAGAAACGGCAGCCAAGCAGAATATGAAATTCCAGGGAGACCATTGCACTGGCTGGGAGGAGGACTTAATTGATTTTGACAAAGAAACCTATTTGCTGTTTAATTGATTCCTACTCTAAATTCCCAGCACTTTCAGACCTAGCAGAGAGAAGCAGCAGAATAGTGATTACCCAGAGCAAATTACAGCTGGCCAGGTCCAGAATACTTCAGGTCCTGGTAATTCTCTATTTACCAAATTACTGCTGTAGATTTTCAGAGAAACACTAAAGTGTGCTCGTCTAAGCACACAAATCACCCCGAGTTACAGGATGATTGAAAGAGCTCTTCAGGCCCCCAGAAGGACCTCGGGAAAGCAGTAAACATCCTCACTTCATTCCAGAAGTATCCATGCTCTCCTGCACCTCTTTTAAGTAAGTGGGATCTGTGTGTGCTGGGAAGAAGAGGTCACAGATTGTGCCAGAGCTGTAAAATCCACTTGGGACCCTTCTCAGATGTGACAGATGTCTGAGCCTCACCTCTCCAGAAGCTACCACCACCAGACTGACCTCCAGTTCATCTTCCTTGCTCCTGGAGAGCAGCTGTTCAGGAGTGGCTCCACTTTGGGCACAGCTGTGTAACCCCAAGTTACACTGGAGCCCACAGGGCTGCTGCCCTTCTCACATCTCTGATATCCTCCCAGGCATCAGAGCCTTTACCTTCACCTCAGAAAGGGGGTGTGGTAGTTTGTAGAATGATTTTCTTCCCATCTTGAAACAGAAAAGCAACCTTTGCCACTCAGGTGCTCCATCACACAGGTGTCCACAGACAGTGATAGTGTGGAGGTTCACAGCAACATCAGTAGGAATGGGAAAAGGGCCTCAGAAATTGCTCAGGACCTCAGAAATGAGAAAACGATCTCATAATTCTGCTGTCTACAACTATCTGAAAGGAGGTTGTGCTGAGTGGGGGTCATCCTCCTCTCCCAGGCAGCAATAGGACCAGGGAAGTGGCCTCAAGTTGTACCAGGGGAGGATCAGGTTGGATATTAGAAAAAATTTCTTCCCTATAACAGTGGTTAAGTACTGGAAGAGCCTGACCAGGGCAGTGATGGAGTCACCAGCTCTGAAAGTTTCAAAAAGTGAGTAGATTTCACAATATGAGTTCATGGGCATGGTGGTGTTCAGTCAAAGGTTGGACTTTATGATCTTAGAGGCCTTTTCCCACCTTAATAACTGTGTGATTGCCAGGATCACCAGGAATGCAGCTGCCAGCTCAGCTCACACTGAGCTCTGCTGTCTCCAGGAGTGGTCGCTCCTTCATCCTCCTGACCCCAGCACTGGCAGCACAAACGAGCACCCACAGGCATCATCTCACTGCTGACCAAGCTCCTTTCCCTCACAGTGACCAGTGGACTCACAGCACAGATTGCTCATTTCAGAAGTTCTCCTCCTCTGAGCCCAACCCTTTGTCACACGGTGCAAGGCACACTCCTCCTCCACAGGGAAGCAAAGGTCCATGCAAAGCTGGGATAGAAACATGGCAATTACAGCCTGGACAGAGAACAAATCATTGACTTTGTTTAAAATAATTAAAGGAAGGATGCTTGGAAGTGTTAAGAGACAAGGTTAAACCTAGGAAAATATGATCTTTACCTGACAGGAAGTTGTGGCCAGGTCTCTTCTCCGAGTTAGGAAGTGACAGGACAAGAGGAAACAGCCTGAAATTGTACCAGGGGAGATTTAGATTCGGAAAAATATTTTAGGGAAAAAGTTGTAAAGCATTGGAATCACCATCCCTGGAAGTGATCAAAAAATGTGTGGATGTGGCACTTGAGGACAAGGTGGTAGTGTTGGGTTGACTTTCTGATCTTCAAGGTTTTCTTCAACCTTAATGACCCTGTGATTCTATAATTATCAGTACTTTAGGGCAGATCTTTTTCTTTCAGGGTTTAAACACTTCTTCCCTCTCCGATGCTGGAAGTGACCTTACATGAAGGGGAGGGCACGAGGTGGGTGGGATGGGCAGCACAGGATGATCCAGACAGGTGGATCCATCCGAGGCCACCCTTGCAGATGCTGCAGAGACAGAAATGGCACAGAGCACAACCTGAAGATCTGACCTCAAACCTGTTCAGAGGGGGCTTTTCCAGAAGCCAGAAAAGTTTCCTGTAACCCCTGGGAATCACTGAATCCTCCTCCAGCTTCATCAGCTCCAGGAAGGTGGATGACATGACAGCTCTCCAGACTGTCCTTTTGCAAGTTCTCCCCTAATTAAGATCAGGGTGTGAGAAGTGGTTCCTCCTCACCACAGCTGTGGTCTGAGGGGGTGCACTGCGTGGCTGAACTCTTTGGTTCACCCTCTCAGGCCCCCCTTGAATTCCAGCCCCCTCCCCAGAGAGGCCCACTGTGTGGGCACCTGACTGGAAATGGAGCCTCTGATCTGATCCAAGGTAAATAGCCCAAAAATTTCCTTCCTGCTTCCAACAGAGCAGCTTCCCAAAGCAGTCAGTCTCCAACCAAATGGGAAGGAGCAAAGGGAAGCAGGGCTTTCACCAAGGTGCATTTCCAGCTGCCTTCACACATTTCAGAGAAACAGGATGGGAAAATTAAACTGTTAGGATTGTTTTCTTACAGAAATTCTGACCTGGATGTTACTCACATAATATTCCACTTGTGTGGGTTGGAAGGGACCTTAGGGCTCATCTCATTCCCACCCATGCACAGGGACCGAGCCAACCATGGGCAGAGTCACCAATGAGGCCAGGTTGCTCAAATCCCCATCCAACCCGGCTTGGAACACTTCCAGGGATGGAAGTCATTGTAAGAGTTTCCCCAGGAAAGGAGTTCTGAGAGATCCAGCTGCAGGAGGAGGGGAGAAGCAGACCCATTATGGGAAAGGCTGGAGCTGTCCAGGTCCCTGTGGTGCTGGGGCAGGGTGGGATGTTCACAGGGATTCCTGACAGATGCCATTCCCGAGGAGGAGCCCTCAAGGGGCTACTGGTAAGTCCTTCTGTTCAGTTTTCCTTATCCAGGGGTCTCCAGCAACCCCAGGGAGGGGCATCCCTGCCTATTGATTTTTCCTCCCTATAAGGTGCTCTCCATTTCTAGCTCCTTCACAAATTCCAGCTTCTCCCAATCGTTATCTGCCAGCAGATTCCTGGAGCTGAACCCTTAATGAGGGTGAGGAAGCAAACCTGGGCCACTCAGCACCTCCTGAAATCCCTGAGGAATCACAGCAGAGCCAGCACTCCTTCCCCAAATCAGGGCTTTCATGTCCCTGCTCAGGTATCTCCTCCCTCCCCAAAACATCCCAAGAGAGGGAGGTCAAAATAAGAACAAAGAGGGGGGAAAAAAGCACCTTTGTGGTTTCTCTGCAAACTGAAGGGAGTTCCAGGGAGGTGACAGCAGAAGTTCTTGTACTCTGTGTGTGTCTGATGAAGCAGACAAGTCAGGCCTCCCCTGGGAGCTGGGGAGTTTCTGGATCTGTCACACACACATCTCCCCATATTAAATCCACAGGCCATGACAAAACAAATGAGGGTCTCTCAGTTTTTCCTGAGCAGGAAACTGCTAGTCTCACTAGGAAACTGATTTCTGAGCACTTCCACCTGGATCCTGAGAAAACAAGATGCTAAAGAGAGACTTTATATTAAGTTGGGATGGGATTATGATATGAAAGTGACAACAAAGACCAAGAAAATTAAGACAATTAAGAAAATCAAATGTTCACATATCTTTTCTGTAACAATGTATAGGCCCAATTTGAAAAGAATACATTAAACATGTAGTGCAAATTAAATATATTTAATTAAATGTATTATATTTCTCCAGATGAAGGAAGAAATCCAGTTCACCCTGATGTCACCCGCACAGGACCATCACTGCCCCTTTCCAGCCTATAAACCCACCAACAAATCTCCTGGAAGGAAAAGATCAGCTCAGCAGAAAGATGGACAAAGGGGAGGAGAAGGGCTCGAGAAGAGGGATGGGCAGCCATCCCTGGGTCCTGCAAGGCTTTCTCTGCCAGCACACAAGGGACACACCTCCACATGGCAGCTGCAGGGACCTGGGTGGTCCCAGGCACCCAAACCATGAGGGTGCAGGTCACCTGTTGGGTCCTGCCCTCTCCTTCTAAATTTGTATTTACTTGATTCTAGTCTGGGCTTCAACTCTCTGTCTTAACCACTGGTGCCTGACACTCCCCAGTGAACTGAAGGCTGTTGGACATACATATCCTTCAGATCCCTGCCAATCCATCCCCCAGGACAGCATCAGTCCAGGTGTTCATCCTGCTGTGCTCAAACACTGCATTATGAATTAGCCAACTACAGGTTTCCTCTGGGACTCTTTATGTGCAAGCAGGAAAGAAAGAAATTTTTAAATGTCAAAATAAAATAAAATTAGAAACCCAAAACCAATCAGCCCCTTCACCTCAGGGTGACACTGACAGAGATGGGGGTTCTGCCCAAGGCACAGCCCAGCCCCTCCCTGGGAAGCTGGAGCTGGCACTGAGCTCTAATTCAGATTAGAAATGCTCTAAGGCCTTGCAGCTGGACAGGCACCCCTGGTGCCTACAGGAAGAGGGAAAAATCCAGCAGGTGCCCAGAGAGAGGTAGGAACAACTTGGCTCTCAACCCTTTCCGTGATGGAAAGCACAGAAGGAGCAGGAGGGTGGAGTAAAATGTAAAGCCCTTTCCAAGACAATCATAAAATGGCCTGTGATCTGCAGTCCAGACCACCCAGCTCATCTCATTCCACCCCCTGCCATGGGCAGGGACACCTTCCACCAGCCCAGGTGGCTCCAAACCTTGTCCAACCTGGCCTTGGACACTTCCAGGGATGGGGCAGCCACAGCTTCTCTGCCCAACCTGTGCCAGGGGCTGCCCACCCTCACAGGGAAGAAGTTATTGCTAATATCCAATCTATACCTCTGCTCTTGCAGTTTATTAAAGCCATTCCTCTTTGTGCCATCCCAGGGCAAATGGATCAAATCCCAAATCTGATCCTTTCCTGCTTTCCAACCACTTCTCCAGTAGCCAAACTAACAATAAAGCACTGTCCTGGTTATCATAGCAAGACCCAGTTCACCACTGGGTGAGTGTGTATTCTAAACCCTCTGTGTCATTTCTCATCACCTGCTCACCATGGCCCATTGGCAGCAGCTGCCCAGGGCACACCCCACCCCTCAGGGCACAGGGGGGTGTTTGGGAACTCCTGTGGAACAAGGAAGTGTTCCTGTCTTCACACCAATGACTCAGCTGTGACAACTCCCCTCTGGGAGCCACCAGCACCTTCACACCCACCTGTATGAAGGGGTCATGTCTGCTCAGGGGCCATCAGGGATGCCAAAAATATGCCAGGATTGACCTCCCAGAGTAAATCACCCCTTGGGAAACTCCCACCCTGGGGGAGGGACTGGGCGTTCCCATCTGAGCCCAAGCAGAGATCAGCTTGGGGTTTTGGGACTGGGACCACCACCGGTGGGATCCAGAGGAGGAGCAGAGCCTCACCAGGACTGGCACTGCCACTCTGGACCAGACTGACCATCATCCTCCCCAGCAGGTTCCTTCTCTCTCTTTACTCTGCACTCAGGGGGCCCACGTGGTGCTCAGCACAGGGGTTGGTGAGCTCCATCCTGCTCGTGCCCCACTGGGCTGGGCTGCACATCTCCTTGTGTGGGTCAAACAGATTTTCCTTCTCTGTGAATGTATTTTGTGATTTTTTTTTTTATTAAGTTGCTATTCTGACTTGCAATCCTTGTCTGAGTTGGATTCATTTCTCCTGCTGGTTTAACTCTAAATCAGCACAAGCACAAAACCTTTCATGCTCTCTGCAGCTGAGGTTCCTTTACCCTCCTCTGTGTCCTGATTCAGCTTCAGCAGGAAGATGAGAGGACCCCAAGCATCACACAGACTGTGGCATGTCCCATGTGCTGGGGAGCATCAGGAGGGGACACAAAAGGACACACCCAACATGACATAAAACAAAAATATTTTTCAAACTAAACTTGCTTTTCTGTATTCCACAAAACAGCAGGTGTTTCCAATGAGTGTCTTACAAGGTAAATGCTGCATTTGGTTTTTAATTTGTTTAGTAAACCTTGTATTTTCAGCTGTAATTACCCAATCAAAGCAGCTAAATGAAGATGACATTTAAAGTGCCCCTCAGCTTCCAGCTGCAACAACCATCCCACAGGAGAGAGGGAGGAGGAGGGGAGGGAATAGTGTTCCCTAGATGAGAGGTGCCTGTGAACTGACAGCCAGATGTTCTTCAAAAATCAGCCAATTCCAGTCTGAGTGGTGTTTTAGGGAGGACAACACACTCAAAACTAAATTATTTGATTGCTCTGCTAGGCAAAGGATGCAGGCAGTTGGTATTTCCTCAAATGGGAGAGCTCAGGATGTCTTTCCTCCTCAGGACTTCCTGCAGAACCAAAGTATGGGATGACACCACCCTGCAGGATGGTCCATGCAGTAGTGGTTACAAGCACTGTACATATTTTGGTGTTCCTCTTGCATAGAAATATGATTTTCTCCAACATTTACAGGCCAAAGGGCAGAGGCAATATTTTGCCTTGCACTGAGACAGTCAGTGGGACAACTTGATCAGATACACACTAGAGGAGCCTCTGGTTCCTCTCCAACCTTCTCCACCTTGCCCAGGTCCTGCCCCAAGTGAACCTTTCTGTGCAGCACCCACTGCTTCTCTGCACCAGTTTTCCAGATTCTCAGTTTGTCTCTCCTCCCACATATTCATGGAATTCTCACCTTTAATCCCAATAAACTGTTTTTCCACCCAGACCTGCTCTCTAGTTGTCCCCAACTCTCCCCGTGTCTCCTCATGCAGCTCTCCCACACTTTCCTGTTCCTCCTCTCCCCCAGTATAGCCTCAAACTCCTCCCCACCCTTCCCAGCTGTTTCTTGCCCCCACTTTGCTTTCCTGGATGATCACCTGTAACAGCTCCCAGGGCACGTGGGCAGACTCAGGAATTTTCCTGCCTCCTGCACTAAGCTCCTGCCAGTTTTTTGAAGCAAGCTCACCAAGAACAGGCATTAAAAAGCACCCAAACTGAAGATGGCACAACATCCAACCGTGTCAGCATCCAGGAGGTTCATTACCTTCCAGGTCCCCTCCCCTCCAAATTCACTGCCAGGGGAGCTCAAGCCATTGCTGGATCTAAATAAATACGAGAGTCAGAGAGCGAGTGGGAAGTCAATATTGCAAATGAAGTGCTCCTGCCAATGGATATGCATTCCCAGAGGGACAGGCTGCAGGGTCCAGAAGCTCCTCCACAGGGTAATGGCTTGCTGGCAGAGCTCCAGATGTGCAGGAGGAGCTGAGCCTTGTTTGCTGCAGGAAAGGGCAGCTGGGCCATCGATCGGGTCAGGTCCTGCCAGCCCTGGAGGCATCAGGGCTTTTAACAAGCCCTACAAAGCCCAGATTGCAATTGTCACGAGTTCACACTTGGTTTGGGAGGCAATTGGAAGCAGATTTATTGACCCCCTTCTCTCCCAGAGCACCCGCAGGGTACAGAAGGAGGGAAAGCAAAGAAATACTGTCCAGCTCAAAGTCTTGCCAGGACCTGCCAGCAGAGACCCCTTGGCAGGAGCTTCTGAAAGAGGGGAGAGTTGAATGCTGGCACCAGCAAGTAGCAGTGCTGGAAAAGAATTTGGAGAGCTTCCCACAGGGAGGTCACTGCAAAAGGATGGTACTGAAAGCACTCGTGTCCTCATCCAGATATCAAACATTCTGAGAGTCTCCTAAACCTGCACTGGTCTCACCTGGTCATCTCAGATTGGCACAATCGCACTCAGAGCACAGAAATCCCTCCAAGTTTCTCTCCTATGCTCTGAAACACTTGGCTTCCTCCTCAAGTGCAAGGAGAAGAGGTGCAGGGGGATAGGGAGAAGATGAGAGGATTGTAGTAGGAAAGCACAGAGCTAAGTGCTAACCAGCAAAACAGGGTCCCTGCCTATCCACATTAACCGCAAACAGGAACACCCAGCAGAGCAGATCCCACAGTCCAACTTTGGTCCCACCCTAGCCGGTCACAGCATCTCTGTCTTTCAGCACTCAGGACAGCAACTTCACCCTATTGCCATGGCAAATTAATTCCAATAAGCTCTGATGGTCTTGAAGTTCTCTAACCACAGGGACTTAAGGTAACACAGAAATTGGAACTGGCCAGGAAGCCTTTCAGAGAGGTCACAAACTTTTTAAACAGTGCATTTTACATCAAGCAATATCACAGCTTTCGTGGAAGGGGTGGCAACATCCAAGCATGACAAGAAACAGAGAAGCAACAAGGAGAAGTTAATCTCCTTGCAAGGAAATAGTTTTTTACCTTTCATCACTTGCTGAGAGCTTCAGCTTCCCAATCTGTTGCCTTCATGACAAAGCTGCTTGGGAAATCCTCCTCAGGCAGGTGGGGCCACAGTTACATGTTGGTTAATGCCTCCTAACTCAACTCATGAGAAGTGACAGCCTGTTGGAGTGATGCCCAAGGGGGCCTTCAGCCAACCCCAGCACGTTCCCTGACCCACAGGTCAGGCGTTTGAACAGTGAACAGCAGAGATTGAATAAAGAAAGGCATAAGTACACCAAGATGAGAATTAAATAATTAAAATGTTAAGCAAACTGGCAGAGGGAGATGGTGGCATCTACCAAAAGTGAAACAAGCAGCAAGTGCCCCTGTGATTACATTTAAAATTCAAATCAGCCCTTAGCTGACACAGGGAGCCACAGCACAAGCAGGGAGGAACAGCAGTAGGGGAGGGTAAGATATAATCACTTGGGCTATAATTATCAGAATCAAGGAACAATCATCATTCCCAAGGGCTACTGAGAACCAGGAGAGATGCCTCAAGGCCTGTCTTCCCTGCCAAGGTGTTTGTTTAAGGTTGTCACGTTACCAACATATTTCTTATTTCTATCCAAAATTAGGCAAAAAAACCCACACAAAACCATAAGCACAGAATCAGACAAACAAGCTTGGATAAAATGGAGAACAATCTCAATACTCACAGAACTCAGAGAAGTTTCCATCTTAAATTCAGCCCACTTACCATTCCCAGCTTCTTCCCACCTTTATCTGCCTGCTTTCCCTGCAGCATGGATGAGAGCAGAAGATCAAACAGGAAGAAGAAAGCCAAACTATTATCTGTGACTAGCCTGAGAGTTTTCCCTTCATTTGGTGTAGAATATCTCCATGATTCCTCAATCTCTGGAGATTAAGTAAGAGGGAAAACACAGAGGCTCCCCCTCAGCCTCCCCTCCTCAAACAGAGCTTGAAGAGCTGCTGTGAGGACATTTTAGCCTGTTGTGGGTTTTCTGCTGCAATCTCCATGGCCTACAAAAGCCTTGCAGATGCTGGACTGTTCATCACCAGCTCCAGCACAGGGAGCTAAGGAGATTCCAGCCACAGCCAGCATTTCAATTCCCAGCAAAGGCTGTGGAGGGCCCCAGAGCTGTGGCCTCTCCAGGTACAAGCAGCCAGGAATGTCCATAGGAAGTGGATTTAATGAGCAGACAAGAACATGGATCAGTGATCCATGAGCAGAAGCAGCACAATGGGCTAAGCACTGTATTAGTACAGATCAGATGTGCTCCACTGACAAATCAATGTCCAGGGCAGGAATGCCTCACTCTTCCTTAAAATTCCCTTCTAACCAGGCAAGTTTAACAGATTCAGGCATTCCTAGGTGGCAATGTACAAGTTTGCTGTTGAGAAGACAATACAGTTTATTTCCCATCAAGCAGCAGAACAGGCTCCAGTGTCTCCCCTTCCCACCCTACAACCCAGCAGCAGTTACAGGAATCAGAACTGCATTTGCCTCTGAGCCCTTCTGCAAGGAGAAATCACTCAAGAGCCACTTAAGAGCAACCAGAGCACACAGTGGAGAGGTGCAGTTTCTCTCACATCTCAACAATACCCTGTCCTGACAACTTGAACTACTGTATTATTTTGCTTTCAAGACAAACTTGTTGCTACATGAGGAAGAGTTGTTCGAGACCAGACCTGTTGAGCTCAGGGGTTGAGGATCCAAGTCCTTACTGCATCAGGAGGTTGAGTTGCATCAACAAATAACTGATGCCAAAACCCAGAGAGTACATGGTCCTACCACAGCACCAAATGTAGGATGAGGAGTGTTGTTGGAAAAGTGGTCAGTTCTGTGTAAGAGAGGAAGAAGTTCCACCTCTTCAAGTCTGCTCTCCCAAGGAAAGCCTTCTTCCCTGATCCCTGTTTCTGACCACTATGAAATAACTTCACCTATCTTTAAATAAAACATCTAGAAGAACTACTCATATAGGTGCAGATTCCACTTCTTCCCTTGAGGACAGAAGGATGAGAAACAAGGTGCAGAGCTTTTCTTTTAGAAGTTGCATAGGCCCTTGGTCCATCACTGTCTGGCCAAGCTGAACACACTGGGCTCTACAGCCTCTTCCACAGGAGTCAGATATGGCATTTGAAGAGGTCTGAGCTCAACAAACACCTGGTCAGCAGAGGTCAGTGCTCACAGCAAGGATCTGTCACCTGAACCCTAATGATACTCCACAACCAAGTCCACCTGTGTCCCAGGTCTACATCCTCCTATCCCACCAAACAAGCCTTCACCAGGTATCAGCAGGCAGCTACAGGAGAAGTAGACCTTGGAGCACTAATGATGAGGGATGCCAAGGTTCTGACAGCTCCCCAAGCATGGCAGAGTGCCAGCAGGGCATGTCCATACCTCCAGGCCTGGGAGAGAGGAGTTACAGCTTCTGACTTCACAGGACAAGCAGGAGAGGGTCCAGCTGTGATCCCTACTGTGCTCCCCACTTCCTGGCTGCGCTGGTCCAGCACCAGGGACTAGACTGGGAGGGCACAGTTCACAGCCATGAGCAAGACTCAGCCTTTGTCAAGAGAGGTCAGAGAAAGTGTTTGGAATGCAGCAGATTTATTGTAAGCAGTTATAACCCAATAAAAGCCCCTTTCAGGAAGACAATTCTTTACATTGTATTATCTGAGCAATTACCAAGAGCAATCATTGCTTTATCCTTTCCATGAGGGTGGTGGGAGCTTCTAGATGCCCTGCTCCTGCTGCCTCTGCCCTCTTTTACTGTGAGGATTGATCCTCCTGAGAGGGTTCCTTCTCCTCCCCCTCCTTGGGGGAGAAGGGTCCCACCAGCCAGGACAGAGGTGTGTTGTTCTTCAGGTAATCCAGCAGCTCCTCCATGTACTCCTGGATCACAGCCAGTTTCCCCTGGCTCTGGGTCAATACACTGCTGGACAAATCCTGGAAGGAGTTTGCCACTGAGAAAGTAGCATAAAGCTCCTTGATGGTACCAAAGGACTGTTTCACCTTGTTCTGCAGTCTGAAGGGGAGGCCTTGGATTGCAGAGACAATTTTACAGCAGGTCATTTGCAGCTGGTGTGTGACTCTGCATGCCATGAGCAGGGCCAGAGACTCCATCTCCTGGGAGGAGGCAGGAAGGACAAGACCAGGAGTCAGTCACTTAAAAAGTCCAGGGGATGCCCAGAGCCCTTTGCTTCCCTCCCCAGGAAGGTACCTCTGGCTCTGCAGAGCTTTCATCTCCACTCTCAAAGAGACACTTTCTATTCCAGTCCAGCCACATCTGGTGTAGTTTCTCCTGACCCTCCTGAAGCTTTTGATCAAATCCTTGCTTAAACACTTCGATCTGTGCAGGGGAAAATCAGAGTGTGAGGACAGATCAGCACACCTCTTCACCATAGCAATGAAGCTGAAACTAGACCAACTCTTTGGTCCCGTCCTTCAGAGCCTGGGCTGTACCTACCAGCTCAATGATGCAGTGAAGCTGCCCAAGGGTCTCCTGCATGCCCTGCCAGACCTCCTTCACCTTGGCTGTGGACTGCAGGTAGGCAGAGAGGCGAAGCTCCTCAGAGAGAGACCCCAACCTCACAAAGTACCTCCTCTTCTGCCGCTGCTGCTCCACAGGCATCATGTTCGAGTCCCCGTCAGACACTGCCAGCTTGGCTGAGGGAAGAGGCAGTGTCTGTCACTGGCTGACCAGAGGTCTCAGAGTAAACAGGCAGCAGGAGATCTCAGACTGGGAGCCAGGTACCCTCCAGCATGGCACTGGCACACACTGGAAATGTTCAAGTTCAGGCTGGACAAGGTTTGGAGCAACCTGGTCAGGTGGAAGGTGTCCCTGCCCATATGGGTGATCTTTAAGGTCCCTTCCAACTGCAATTCTCTTATTCCCATTAGCCCCATTCCAGAGTAGGGGGATGAGGAATGGGACTGGCCATCCCCAGTCTAATGGTTCCCATTAGCAGCAGTCACACCCACCATTTCCTTACCTAGTTCCTCGTTTCCAATAGGGAGACAGTCACCTCCTGTTCTCTCCAGCACAGCTTCTGCCCCACAAACATCTAGCTGGCTCACTCCAGAGTCCACAGCCGTGCCCACACTGCTGGTCTCTGCAGACCTGGCAGCCTCCTCACTGCTCTGAGCAGTCTCCTTGGTCACATCTGCCACGCTGCTGGTCACAGCATCCTCCACATCAGCCACTCTGCAGGAAACCAGCTCTTCTGTATCAGAAACAATCTGAGGAAGAGGAGCAATGTCAGAAGGGAGTGGGTCATGTAGCACATTGAAATTCTGAACTGCACCAGGAGGACAACGGGCTCAGTGACAGCTCAGTAGTTACTCCCGTAGCAACTTGCACTTAGGCTCTTGTATGGGGAACACCCTGCCCCTCTCTCACCCCCAAGATTAGAAATCCCTCAACAAGCAGGCCCCTCTGCCTGCCAGGGACAGTACAGCCTTGGATTCCTACCTGTTCCACTGGTTTTTGAAAGATTGGCAGCTTCTCCCCTAGTTTATCCAAACCCTTGGAGGCATACTCACTGGCTGCAGAAACTGAAGAGAACAAAACAAGGTGTCAAAGCTTGTCTTTCTGCATTTCCATTTCGAGTTCCACCTTGCAAAAACCAGTCTTAGGAAAGCCAATATCAGAGTCAGTCCCTAAGCCTGCAGTGAGCAACCACACTGCTGGGTCTGGGGCTCAACCAGGAGATGTCCTTTCACTGTGGTGATGGAAAGGTCCATTTCCTCACCCCAGGACTCCTCCCAGAGCTGGAAGGAGCCCAAGAGCCCTTCAGAGGCAGGTGCCAGCCTGCCCTTGCCCAGGGGCTCACCATGAGGTTCCAGAGCAGTCAGCAGTGGCTGCACACAGCTGGCTGTGGCTTCCGTCACGCTCCTCACGCCTTTCTCCGCTGCATCACACACAGACCTGACGTAGGGGTGACTCTCCTTGGTGGAGGCATAAGCTGCAGAAACCACATCACAGGCAGAGCTGGCCAAGGTCAGATTAGCCACCTCCTTTACTGCATCCTGAAAGAGCAAAGAAAGAAGCAGCCATGAAGCTTCCCACTCAGTCCTGCCCCGAAACTGCCTGTTTGGGGGGCACTCTCAACCAGATCAGTCACCTGGTCTGTCTGCAGAAGCAAAGCTTGGCTTAGTTGAACACTTAGTCCAGCCTAGAACTCAGTTATGAAACAAGATGTGGAGCTCTGCCATTTCTGGGATGGACCATCCACTAAAAAGTTCTCCTGCAGCACCAGCTTACCCAAGGAACAGATGAGTTTTGGGAACTCTCAGTGCTGGCGTCCCCGCACCCAGCTCCACTCAGTTGGATGGCTAATTAACAAGCTAATAGTCCAGGAGAAGCTCCATGAGACAGCACTGAGCTGGGTTTAAACTGGCAGACTATACAAGAGTCTGCAAGGAGAATGCTGCTGGTCCTGGGAGCAGAGCAAGAGCAGCAGGACTCAGGGATGCTGAAACACGAGAACCTTCTCACAGCAGCACTGTTGGCAGCAAACCAGGATCGACTGCAGTTTGCAAACCATCTTTTCTAGCGAGAGCCAGGCTAATTTGCTTAGCCCAGGAGGTTATTGACAGGGACTTTAGACCTGCTTTTTTGGCTGTGTCATCACCCAAGTGTCAAGTAAAGCTGGAGGGCACAGTCTGAGCAGAGGAAACTCTCCTCTGTGGGGCTCAGTCCCCCCCCCAGCCACAGCAGGGCCATGTCCTCATACCTGTACCCATTCCTTGCACCCCACATGGAACACCCACCTCCTGCTCCTCCTCCTTCACCTCTGGGGAGCTCCTGGCAGCCTCCTCTTTGGCAGGCACAGCAGAGGCCATGGCAGCTGGAATGCAAAGAGCACCAAGGTTTTAGGAAAAGACAGAGCAACCAGTGAGCCTCCAGAGGGATCCCCCTCCCCAGGGGCCATAAAAGAAAAGAGTTCTTTCACAACCCATTAAGGGAAGACCCCTAAAATGGTCTTATAGAACAAGATCTGTGCTTCTCTCACATCTACCTGGTCTTTAGGCTTCAAGTAGTTTATGACAAACCAGAGGAACAAGAACAGAGTTTCCTCACCCATGAAAACTCTTCTCAGAGAGGCCATAGCACTTATGAATGTATTTAGAGGAGGCACAGGGCACTTCCTTCCTCCCCACCCAGACTTTGAGAAGCTGCTGAATAAGGGAGATAATAAAAGTAGAACTAGGGAGGGGGGGTCATACAGCTCAAAAGTCATCCCTGCTGCCCTTACACACCCCAAGCAGAACCAGCTCTTCACCCAAAACCAGCACAGGCTGTGCCTGACCTTTCAGGCAAGACCACAAGCAGCCCGGCACTAAGACTTATCCAATTCCACAGTCAAACCAGGTAAGAAACACCCAAGCACAAACCAGGAGGTCACAGAACCAGCTTGAACACGTGAAAATCCCCCCTGTAAATTCAAGGACAGTAGTTTTCTGACCTACTGGAGGCAACCAGACAAGCAACAAAGAAGAGCCAGACACCACAACACAGCCCCCCACCCTCTCTCTGCCTTTTTATAGTGCCTCGGAGGGGGTTGAGGAGGGACCTCTGGGACTGACAGCTCTGGGAAGCAGCAGGAAGAAGCCAATCTCTCTCCTGGCCAATTAGAGGTGGAATAAGGTTGCATTGGGCCTGCTGTGGATTGTTAATTACTCTGTAATTGGGCAGGTGCACCTTGCCCCGTGTAGATGAGCTCTATTTGGAGGTCAGTGCCTCCAGTTCATCAGCAATAGCTATGAGCATGTGTGAAAGCAATTTCATGTTCCTAGATTAACAATATTTAATGAGTAATGTTTCATCATGTTCCTAGATTATTGAAGAGCAGTAAGATTTTGGGTTACCTAAAAGGAACTTAGTTTCTGAGTTTATCTGAGGTGCCACAATCCTTCTCAGACCACGTTCTGGGTGTCTCTGACCAGTTGTCTACAAATCTCCTTATGCCCCTAGATCCTGAACATTCCAAATGATCGAGTTTCTCTGATGACAGACTCTAAGTACCAAGGATTGTGTTTTTTACATCAAATATATGGCATTATCTGTGGTTCCTCAGGCACATTTAGTGGTAAACTCAGTGTTAGAAAAAGGAAGAAAAACCACTCTTGAATGGCCTTGGCTGCCCAGGCATCACAGTCTCGTGCAGTTTCCTGGGTGAGGAGCTTGGGTGGTTGTGAGGCTGCAAAATAAACCTGTTTTAATGGCCATGGAGCTGCTGGCAAGCACAATGCTGGAGGCTGATGCAGGAAACCTGGAGGTTCTGACATGCTGTCTCTCATCAGACTTTGCTATCACTGTACCAGGGAACTTGAGAGCAATCAGAGTGCAAATGGTTCTGTGTGTTCCCTGGGGTCTGTTCTGCAAAACAGCAGAAAAGTCCTCCAAGCACAGACTGTCCTCCAGACAAGCCCTGAAGCAGCAGCAAAGTCATGTCAGAGGCTCCATCGTCCCAGAATGCCCTGAGGAAGGAGCAGCATTTGTGTTTTGTGCCTTGAGGTCTGTCTTTCACTTTCTGTCAGAGGTTGTGCCAGCAGCATCCCTGAAATACCTCCCTGAAATGCATCCCTGGAATACATCCCTGAAATGCATCCCTGAAATACTTCCCTGAAATGCATCCCTGAAATACATCCCTGAAATATATCCTCCTGCACAAGGCTTCCACCTCTGGGCTCTCAGCACTCCTCATATCCCCAGCTGGGAATTCCACCTGCACAGCTCAGGCTGGGTCTTAGTGTCGAGTAGAGACATTGGGGTGAGCAAGTCCTCCTTGACAGAGCTCCTGACAAGGTTTGGTGTGACCAGACCATGGTTGTCACCCTACACAGTGACAGAAAGGCCCTTGGTGTCCTGAGATGTCCATGCAGTCACCTCTGCCTGCAGCAATAGGATGAGTTGTGCCAGGGGAGGTTTGGATTGGATGTTAGGAAAAGTTTCTTCACCCAAAGGGTGGTCAGGCATTGGAACAGGCTGCCCAGGGCAGTGGTGGAGTCACTGTCCCTTGAAGTGTTCAGAAAACATGTGGATGTGAGGCTTAGGGCCGTGGCTTAGTGATGGCAGCCTTTAGGTTAAGGTTGGACTAAGTGTCTTTCCAACTTTAATGGTTCCATGATTCTAAGTGAATCTCCTGAGGATGTTTACATGAGAAATCTGATTTTGAACTTGTGGAAATGGGAGGTCCCACTGCTTCCAACCATCTTCCAGAAACTGAGCTTCATCAGCACAGCACAAGCCTCCAGAGGACCCCAGGCTCCCTCAGAGCAGGGGTGTTCCTGCTCTTCCACATTGAGGCAGAGAGGGATCGATCCTAAGACCCTGCAGAGTTCCCAGAAAATAAAAAGACATTAGAAGCAGGACTTCTGCAATCCTTGTGGATTCCTTCCCACTCAGGATATTCTAGGAATAAATTTTCTGTTCCTGTGCTGAGCCTAAGCCATGCAGAGAAATTCAGGCAGTCAGATCTCCCTCTTAGCTCCCTTTAGCTGCCATCAGAGGAGAGGAGTACCAGTTAGAGATGGATGCTGACTCACAAGGAACTATTCCCATGTCCCTTGCACCCTGTCTTCACCCCTTGTCTTTCACAGCTCTCTCTGGAAGCAGAATGTTTTGCTAAACCCCCTTGGAAGAAGAAATCTCACATGGGTGTAGAAAAGAGGGAGAGATTTCCTGTGGTGGTTCTGCTGCTGGCACTCACCAGAAGGCATGTCCTGGTGCTTTGTGTCATGGAGGGACCTGAGACTCCACCTGGAAACTGCTGCTCTGACCCTGTGCAGTGTTGGCTGAGCCCTTCTGTCCCAGAGGGATGTAATGATGGGACGGGTGTGAGTCTCCTGCAGAGCTCCATGTCCCTCCTGGAGCACTGGGAGTTATGGTGACAACCCCCACTGCCTTGGCCAGAGAAGCATCACTCCCCTCTTGGTGCAAAGAAAAAGAGTCACAAACAGAGGGAGATGCTGGGAAAACCAAAGGTGGAGTTTCTGATGCCTGGGATCATCCACACCATTTCTTCATCCTCCTTTAGCAGGGGTGAAGTGTGTGCAGCTTTGGGCACCACAGGGCAGTGGGCACAGCCCCAAGGCTGCCAGAGCTCCAGGAGTGTCTGGACAACACTCTCAGGGACAGGATGGGATTGTTGGGGGGTCTGTGCAGGGCCAGGAGGTGGATGGATGACCCCTGTGGCTCCCTTTCCAGCTCAGGATATTCCATGATTCTAGGAGAGTGGAGGGGATGGGAAGACATAGCCAGAATAAGCATTGGCTGCTCCTTTTCCCCATAGTCCACATAAGTAGCTCAGGGAGTAGGAAAGCTGATGGATGTGAATTGGAGCAGAGACTCCTTTGCTGCCTGATCCCAGATGGGCCATGGGAAAACCTGTGCCAATCCCTGGGGCTGGAGTCAGTGCTGCTCAGTGGCAGGATGCTAATACTTGGTTTTCAACTGAGCATCATTCATCAGTATTTGAAAGTGTCCCAGCCTGGGGTAGGAGAAGTCAACGTGGCAAAATTAATACACCAGAGAATCAATAAACAGAGAGGTTCCATCTGCTTTACATGGGACCTGTTGAGTGTGTTGGGGGTGCTGGTAAATCCCTGGAAGTACTCTTTCTAGTGGGAGGACAGAGCTGAGCCTTGCTTGGACAGGCTGCCTGGCCATTTGGGCTTTTCCAGGGTATGAAAGACAATGAGATTTTTCTTTTCCTGGTGAAACTCATCTTAACCCCACTGGACAAGAAGAAAAGGGCACTGCATTGCAGCAGGTGGGCTAGAAAGGACATCTTCCTGATGCTGCTTCAGCAGCCTGGCCCTGTTCTGCACTCGTGGCCAAACTGCTCCAGGTCAACCTGTTCCTGGTCGTGCTTCTGCTCATGGATTAGTGAGGACAGGGTAAGGAGGTCTCTGTGAAGCACCACATAAGATCCTTTCCTGCACAAGGGAAGCAAAATATGTCTGTTCTCAGGTGTGTTGTCAGGTTTATTTGGGACATTGGCTCTGGAATTCTGGCACAGCCTCTTGTTGGGAGGAGAAGTGGGTTGGGAGTGATCTGAGTGCTGAGTTCTGCTGGGAAAGCCAGAGCCTGTGAGAAGGTGGTGCTGTCCCTGCTCAGGAGGGGTGGCACGTCAGGTTTGTTTATGGATTGGCAGCAAAGTTCTCAGCACTGCAGGTAGGTGCTCATCTGCAAAGGATGACACCACCCAAGGTGTGGACAGGGACATACAGCTATTGTGGTGCTGGGAAGGGCAAGGGTTGTGTGTGAATCCTGTGCAGAATTGACAGGGGGTAACTCCAACAGGTCCTGTCAGTCTGTTTCAGCTGTGCTGGAGAAGTCAGTGAATTCACCAGGTCAGCCAGGCCAAGAGGTCCCAGCCAACAGGGTATTCTGCCCATGTGTAACAGGATGAGAATTGGCACTGGCTGCAAATTAATCCCCATTTCTGTGCTGAGGATTGCACTGGTGTTTGAAGACCAAGAGCTATTGTGGAAGAGCCGGTCTCCCACCAAGGCAGAGCACAGCCTGTGGATTCTGTATCCATGGTGACAGCTCCTTCCACTCTCAGTCATTTGACAGTAATTAAAGATAGCTAATGATGGGAATAGGGAGGCTGGAGCACTGAGCTAAACCTGAGGACTGTAGGACTGTCCTCATCCTGCCACCTCTCTGAGGGGAGACTTTCTCTGAGAATCTTGGGCTCTGTGTTTCACCTTCTCCCTCTTTAAAATGGTGATCATGATTTTGACCTTTTTCCACAACATGCTTTGTGATCTGCTGATGGAAAGTGCCAGATGAGAAGCAGGAATTAATGAACCCCACACTCACCATTAGAAAAGCAGCTCCTGCTCCAGTCAAGCCACAGCCCCTCAGCCAGATGTGATTCTGTGATCCCAGGGAGATGTGGGAAAGGGGTTTGTCACCTCCTCTATATGATATTCCATCTTTAAATCAAAGATGTAAAACTCTCACTGGTGTGTGATTTAGAGGCACAAAGGCAGTTGTGTCCTCACTGCCCAGCTCGATTCCTGCCATCCCCAAGGGTGTCCCTGGCAGGAAAGGTGTTCCTGGTGGATTGGTGCCATCACTCAGCTGTGGTTATATCCATAGGAAAATTGTTCTGAGCATAGGAGTGTGTACAGGGAGCTTACTGGGCCCCCAGTTCAGTGGTTAAAGCCTTCCCCTGGTACATCAGGCATGCAAATCCCTTCTCTGCTCCAAGGGGTATCTAGAGGGGATCTCTGTCATGGCACAACTCCCACCTCTCACCACCAAGCCCTGGGGAGCTTGGCTGTCCATCAGCTCTGTTGGGGACACCAGCCCACTTTGCAAACCAGTGAAACGTGCAGGTATGTGCATGTTCCCTCATTCTCCATCTCCAAGTTTAATCCCAGCACCTTCTCCTGGGATCCCAAGGAGTGGGATCAGCTCTGCTAATGAGAAGGTATCACAGATCAGCAAGGGCCTGACTTCTAGGGCAAACAAAGCCTTGGCTGGAACTACTGCACGGAAGGATGGCCCTGGTGTCCTTCCTTGGTTTATTTTCTTTCCCAGCCAAGCTGCCTGTACTCTGGGTTTTGGATTCCTTCAGCTGCACAGAAGGGCACATGATTTATTGCAATTGGAAAGCTTGCAGACAAAAAAAGGCTGTGAAATTATTTTGTATCTGACACAATCATTAGCAGTATTATTTCTTCTGGAGCTGGGAAGGACATTTATAAAACATCTAACAAGCTGCTAAGGAGATTGCCTAAAGCAGCGATTTTCCAGCTGTGCTACTGGAGCCCATTCTTTGTGCTCTGCTTATAATTCAGGCTCCAGTTCCTTTTTACAGGAAGGACTTCAGATGATATTTCTGAGGGTGTTTATGACAGTTTACTGTGCACCCTCTTCAGAGATTGGGCCTGGCTTACCTGCTGATGGCATAACATGGGCATGATTGAAAGAGGCCTGTATGATCTAAACAAGAGCGTTGTCAGGCAGGGGGACACCCAGCCCTCCTTTTCACCCTGCTGAAGGGCAGTAACCCCCTCTGTGCACACCAGATCCATTCTCTGCACTGAATCAAGCACAGCCAGCCAGGCAGCAGTGTCTGAGCTAAGGATGCTGTTGGGGAGGTTTGGATGGTCTAACCCTGCAGTTGGGATGTGCCCAGTGGTGCAACCTGATTGGAAGTCCAGCCACTGGGGAGCTGGTGGAGGGCACAGACACCTATTTCATCATGCAGTGGGTTGGGTTGGGTTGGGTTGGGTTGGAAAGGACCTTTAAAGTCATCTCATTCCAACCCCCTGCCATGGGTAGGGACAACTTCCACCAGCCCAGGTTGCTCCAAGCCCTGTCCAACCTGCCCAGGTATAGGGCAATGATGAGTTTATTTCTAAGAGAGAAATTGCAGCCGAAGCCAGAATTATTTGAAATACCCAGAAACAGTCTTTTGAAACTCCCTGTTGAATCTTCACTGGGGATGATGGGGGAAAGGTCACAGAAACCATTGTTTAGATGAAAAAATATTTTAAAAGATGCATTGAAAAGAGCAGAGGATTGTGAATCTTCAGTGCTCAAGGCAGTTACAGACCATGTGTGGCTGCAGAACACGAATAACTTGTTCCTATTTTGATTACAGTCATCTCCTCCTTTTGCCCTGAAGAACAGAAAATGGCACTCCAGACTGCTGCAGAAAGTGGGGTAAGGCCAAGAGCTCTCCAGCATCACGGCTTGGTGCTCCAGTGGCCTGCAGAGCACTGGAGGGGGTGACAAACCCCTTCTGCAGGTCTCACTTTCACTCCATGTGTAAAGTCCTTCAGGCTGGGGTGGAGCTGATCCACCCACGTTTTGTGAATGAAAGAGGACTCTCCCAAGTCTGCACAAGCTGAAACACAAGCACAGGTGTCTGTTGGCCACATGCTGTCCCCAGGCACTGATGGATCAGCTTTACATCTCCTGGCTAATTGCAGATCCTGGCTGAGCTTTTCCTGGGACTTGTACACTCTCCACCCTATTCTCTGGTGTCTGCTGCACTCTGAGTTCATGCAATTATCCTCCCATCACCCAGGATACTTACATTGCCTGTTTCTTATTCAGTTGTCTATTTCTACACATTTTGGAAGAATTTAATTACCTTTGAAACCTCTGTAAGACCTGATTGAAACTTAGCCAATGGATGCAGGAACTACAGTGCAGGGACAATTTAAAAACCCAGAGGAGACAGTTACACTGCAATGTGAAATAATACAGAATCCATTTGAGTTTAATTTATCCACAGCAATTACATATGCTAACTGATGTGATTTGGGGAAATTTATTCCAATTCTGTATTGCCCTTCTTTTTTCACTGAACTGGCTGAAGTGCCTGGCACCACCTGGTAGACAATCCCACTCAAGACTTACTGGGCAGTGCAGCAGCCTCAGTCCACCAGAGTGAAAAATACAGAGGAAAAAAGTATAATTCAAACTAGAAGGAAAAAATTAGAAAGCATGTGATATTTAATTTTTTTTTTTTTGGGGGGGGGGATTGTATTTATTCTCTTAACTGTGAAAGCTGTTCCTGAACTCCTGGGCTCTGCCATGGAGGTAAGTGGGTAATCCAAGTGTGATGATCTTCTTTGGAAAACTTCATCTTCCACCTGTGTTGTTTCCACTGCACTGTGTCTAAGTTTTGGGTCTTATCTTGCTTATTCCCCTGGCAAAAGTCATGATAAATCCCCAAAAGGTCGCTTTTCCCTTCATCCATGACCACTGTCTCTGGGATCAGTGGGGGAGCTGCCTGTCCCTCACATTATTGACCCATCATAGTCCGTGGACAGTCTGAGATGCTTCTTTCAGGTAGAACAACTCCCAGTAACTGCAGGCTGAGATAGGAATGACTGAATTGAGCAGTTTGGTGTTTAAAACGCTTTCTTTTTGAAGATCACCTGATCTTTAGTGTCCTTCATCAAATTACATTCCCACCATCCCCCTGACTGATCCCAGATGGATGCCTGCTGTCCACACAGCATGGCTTGAGGATTTCATGGGAGAGTGATGGTGCAAAAGAGCCCTTGAGGTCTGGAAACATCACACAACAGAGAAGAATCTGTGTCGTACTCCCAGGCAGGGGGAGCCCAGGGTGGGTGTTTGTGAGTGTGCCCATGCTCAGTTGGATTCCAGCTGCCAAACTCCAGATTCTGAGACTTTGAACTTCCACAGAGCCCTCAGAAGGTGTTGCCAGCACCCAAGTGCAGTTGGTAGATTAATGTCACTGTGGTTCAGTCTGCAGGTCAATGGCAGCAGGGTTAACATGGATTGCAGCCATCTCCTCTGCTCTCCAGCTGTAGCTCCCACACTGGGTGTTGGTTGCTGGAAGGCTTTAGGAAGATCACTGGTGTGTCAACAGCAGCCTGTGGACTGAACCAAATACTTTGTATTTGAATTTCAGAACTTGTAGCCCGAGGGCTAAAATAGTTTTAATGCTTGGTTTTGCAAATAAACATCCAATCTTACATGGCCACACAACACCAGGCAGTCAGGATCACTTCTGAAGGTATAAATATTGTGGGATAAAACCAATGCAATCAAAAGTAATTTGCTTGCAACAGTCCCACATTATTTTCCCATCTCTATAGCTTTTTAATTGCCTTTTTTTTTTTTAGGGGTGTGGTTGTTTGGGGTTTTTTATTGCAGAAGTTAATTTTAAAGATGTGAGAAACAAAGGTGGGGTCACCTGGCTGTGGACTGAAACCTTCAGCTACAAACAGTGGTTTTCCAGTAGCCCCTTTTCCAAGGCAATGTCCATGGTGCTGTGGCTTCATGGCCAGCCCTGCCCCTGCACCTCCACGATGTCTGTCTCTGCCCTGGGAGGACAAGGTGTATTTTCCTCCTGCTGCCGTAAATCTCCTTTCTGAGCCATCTCTGGAGGCTCAGAGCTCCAGGGACAGTCATGGTGAGCTATGGCCTGGAATTCCTTTCCTTGCTTCCACAGGACTGCTGTTCCCATGGCAGACTTTTCCCGAAGTCCCTGTATTCCAGGGAAACCTGCTGTGGCTCTGTTCACAGCCCACGAGTGCTGGCGTTTTACTCTGCTCTCAAGGAGCCTTCCTTTGCATTATTATCCAGAGCAGTGTGACAGGACTGTCCTACTTTGCCTGTCGTAAAAATAGCACAGAAATCAAGTTTGATGTCTTTCCAGCCACGGAGATAATTGTGAGCTGTTTTGCTTCCATGATCTTTCCAGGCAGTTGTTAGAGCTATTTTAAAATCATTCTTTCAGTGCTTTCTTTTCTGATGGGGTCACTGAGATTGGTGGTAAATCTTGATACACCTGTCAAAATACTTTCTTTTTTCCACTGACAGAACATTTTGTATTAGATGTTGCAGCATTAGTGTATTTTAATATGTATCCCTTTCTTTTGCCATTCTCTAAAGTAGTTGGAGGATGCAATTTTCAAATCTTTTATTGTACAGCCTTTTATCAGAGTGTCTCCATAGCTCCTGGCTTTTTTTTGAAATCAGATTTCTTTCTGATAGGATGAGATCTGAAATCATTTGTTATGTTCCTTGCAGTTTTCATTTCTGAAGTCAGGCATTGCTTTTTAAACAGTTTCTGTGGGGCTTTTTGAGGCTATTGTACTTCTTTTCTCCCCTTTTAATATCGATTCTAATGTTTGTCAGACAATTTTATTTCTGGCCTCTTTATTCTCTGCTTTATTCCTGTTGGTGCTTTCCTATGAGCTTTATGACCAAATTCCTTTAATTTCCAATTGATGCCTTTTCTTTAAGTACTGTTGACATGGAAGAAAAGCAGAAGAAACATTACAGACTTTATGCTGGTTTGACAGTCTAATAAGAGAGAAAACTGGAAGGGGGAAAGCAGCTCCTTCCAAATCTCACGGGTTTCTTGTAGTGGAAGGAGAATGGGAAGAAAAATAGGAGAGACATCCAGGGAACAGCAGCAAGGTGTTGATCCAGCCAAGCCAGACTGGGAACATAAATTGCTGCATAAAGTAGATTTCTTCTTCAGGAATCACAGAATATGCTGAGCTGGAAGGACTCACCAGGATCATCCAGTCCAGCTCCTGGCCCTGCCCAGACACCCCAACAATCCCACCCTGTCCCTGAGAGCATTGTCTGAAAGGACAAGAAATAGAGTGACTTCCAGCAGGTTCTGGCTGTCAGTGGAAGGTGATCTGTGGTATATTTAGGGCTGGGTAGAGATGGATCTCTTCACTGCATTCTCACAAGAGTTCAGGAAGAGGGGCTTGTCACACACCAGGGTGAAATTCCAAGTACAATAAAATCACTGAGCAGTGATGTGAAATATTAATTAGCAGTTTAGAAAACCTATCCAGCTGCTGAGGAGGCCTGGGATGGATCATGCTCAGCTGCTCCTGCTGACACTTCTCATGCTCTGCTTCTTTCTTCCACCCCTTACAACCCTCCTTGTTGTGGCTCTATCTTTTCTTCATGCCACTGAAAGTGGGGAGAACAACCCAGGAGTCATGGAGAGGCTTTCATAAGTCAATCCTGTTGCACAATTTAGTTCATGAAGTCTAATGTCTAAATGAGGGTTAGAGCCATGCTGTGCTGTGCTCACAGACACATCCAGACTGATGAAAACCCTCCCAGGCAGGGCAGATGTGCTGGTTTAAAATGGCAGGAGAAATGAATCCATCTCAGAATGAGATGGCAAGTCAGAAGAACAATTTAATAAAATGATCACAGTAAATACACCGATACAGAAGGAAAATCCATCTGACCCACAAAAGCAGCTGTGCAGCCCAGCCCAGTGGGGCACGAGCAGGATGGAGCTCACCAACCCCTGTGCTGAGCACCACGTGGGCCCTGAGTTCAAAGTAAGGAGAAAGGAAGAAACCTGCTGGTGAAAGTGATGGCTGCAGTCTGGTGGCAGTGCCAGTCCTGCTGAGGCTCTGCTCCTCCTCTGGATCCCACCAGTGGTGCCCCCAGTCCCCAAACCCCAAGCTGATCTCTGCTTGGGCTCAGATGGGAACACCCAGTCCCTCCCCCAGGGTGGGGAGTTTCCCAAGGGGTGATTTACTCTGGGAGGTCAATCCTGGCATATTTTTGGCATCCCTGATGGCCCCTGAGCAGACATGACCCCTTCATACAGGTGGGTGTGAAGGTGCTGGTGGCTCCCAGAGGGGAGTTGTCACAGCTGAGTCATTGGTGTGCAGACAGGAACACTTCCTTATCCCCCAGGAGTTCCCAAACACCCCCCTGTGCCCTGAGGGGTGGGGTGTGCCCTGGGCAGCTGCTGCCAATGGGCCATGGGGAGCAGTTCATGAGAAAAATGACACAGAGGGTTTAGAACACACACCCACCCAGTGACAACTGGGCCTGGCTACCATAACCAGGACAGCAGAGCAGGCAGCAAAAAGGGGAAATGTCAGAAAACCATGAGATATTTCTAATAAATCCAGTCAGAATTGCCAGTGCATGGCGGGGGGCTTGGAAACCTCCCAGCCTAGCTGAGGTGCCAAGTTGGGGACAGCATCACATCCCATCAGTGGGAGGTGCAGAGAGAGCTGACAGCGGAGGGGATGGACTGGGAAATGCTCTGGAAGGACAGGAATTGCCTGTGCTGACTCTGGAGCAGCAAAGCAAAAAGAGCTGTCCCTTGTTACAGTCATTTCAGCCAGGAAAGGCATTGCAATATTGTGTGCTTTTTTTCCCTGAAAAATCCTGAGCTTCCCCTCAGAAGGAATTAGCAAAGCCATCCCTCACCATCTCTCCAGAGCCCTCTTGGCTCAAGAGCTGCTTGTTTTAAACCAGTCCCACTTCTGTATTAAAGGGAAGGTCCCAGGGCTCCCAAAGGTAAAACTGAGCAGCAATACAGCCTTTTAAAAGGCCTGTGTTTTCTGTGTAAGAAAACCAGGCTAGCCATGGAGAAATTGTTCCCCAAGGAGCAGGAACATCCTGAGTCCTTTCCTCCACATTTCCAAGAATCACTGCCCCCAGGTAACACTTGCTATTGATCAGGCACAGCCTCCATCCATTACTTACTTTCTCATTTAAGAACGTTATAACTCAGCTGTTGGGGATGAACAAAGGAGCGAAATGACAGGAATGTGTAACACTTGGGAGTTCTGCTGGAAGACGCCACTTGCAAATGGTCTGTTGTCTCAGACCAGGTATCTTGGCAAGCCTGGCATGGCCCTCCAGGGAACTACAAATCCCAAAGCAAGAATAAATGCTTCAATCCACAAGCCCAAAGGAGAAGAGGTTTCCACCACCTTCTCCTGTGATCTCCCTATTCTCTTTAGATGAAGGAAAAAGAATTAAAAGAAAGGGTTTTATAAAATCATAATTTGTTTGCTTAGGAGACAATTTTAAATTCAGGTTCTTCTGCACATCTGCTGCTTTTCTTTAATTACAAGTAACAAAATGTGTTTATTTTATGAAGCCTGGAGTTTTGGCACAGTTGGGCCAAATTAGTTTTAACAATTTAGTTTTACCCAGATATTCCAGGGCTCAGATTAATGGGCATTGAAACACACCTTAAGTCCTGCTAAGTCCTCACCCTCACATGAGCCTCATCATCATCCAGGAGCCTGGGATTAAAATTCAACTAATTTTAATAGTTTGGGTTCAGCTGGAAGACCTCTGAGCCCAAAGCCAAAACTGCCCATGGTGTCCTTGTCCCAACTCTGCCACATCATGCCCAGAGCAATATCTACTGAAGCTCATCGGGCACGAGGCCCCAGCCCTGCTCTGAACTTCAGCAGAGCCCAGATAAACATATCCTGGCAGAAAATAGATTTCCTTGGAGGAGAAAGAAGCTGGTCCAGAAGTTTCCAAGCAGAAGCTGCTCTGGAAGTTGGGAGCCTTGGAGATCCTTGGCTTGAGGAAAATTATACAGGAGGGAGCGCAGCTTTTCAGAGGGGGTTTGGGGAGATTTTGTTGCTTTTTTCTACAATCCTCCAGTGTTTGGTATGTTTGCAAAGCCCCTGCACTGGTAGAGTTGGCACACCATGGCACAGTTCAAGTGCTCTCCCAAAAGAGGGAGCTTGGGGGGAAAAGGTGTCTGTGCAGAAAGTCTTGACATTTCCTGCACAGCAACGGTTTGCCCGAGGTGTGTAACAATAGTAATAACTTTAATAGTAGTAATTAAATCATAATAACAACAATAATAACAATAATGATGATGCCATGGTTGTGAGCTATCCCAGCCTCTCAGCAGGCTACACATGGACGTGCATCACTTCATTTGCAAGAGCCCTCTCCTGCCAAGGAGCAGCTTGAAAATGGGAGGAAAACCGTGTAAATTTTAACATCGAACTTCACTAATCTAAACTCATTTTGCAGGCAGGAAAACAAGCCAGTTAGCCATAAATCCAGCTCCACACTGTGGCTGCTCCTTACTCTGCATTTCAGGTGGGACAACACCCCAGAGATCTGCTAACAGCCTGCAGGAAACCCTCACCTTCCCAGCACCCCTGTGCTTAAACACTTAGACACATGAAATCCTGTTTATGATTTGTGACTCCCAGCCCCTGGAGTGCAGCTGATCCCATGGGGACACTCCTAACCTGCCACCAGCAGTGTGCAAGGACACATCTCCCTGGGAAGCTCCCCACAGCTCCAGCTGCTGTGGCAACACCTCCAGGAATGCTGGTGCAATGCAGGAGAACTGGGGTTTGTTTCCTTCTGCATCTTGGTGGAGAGTGGAGAGCACGTGCTGAGCTATTGGGACACACATTTGCAGCACCATTCCATCACTTCCAAATGGAAATCACTGCAGGCAGCAGAGCTGTGGGCTCCCAACCACAGGCTGGTCATCACTGCCAGGTTCATTATGTTCTTTATTCATTAGGCTCCTTGTAAAGAGACACAAAGCCAAATGCACGTCACCCACCCTTAACCCACTGATGTTTGTTTGAGCTCTCTCTTTAGCTTTGTTGTCATTGGTAAAAGGAAGAAAATTCTAGGTTGTTTTGGACAAAGTTATGGCAAATCCCAGTGATGAACAACACGCCTGGGGCAGACTGATCAGTCAGGGTAAGTCAGTGGGGTGGAGGCAAGGGCTTCCTGCTCCTGCGAAAAGGGAGCACAGGCCCCCACACCCTTGAGGTTTCCATGAGCTTGCCTGAACTTGGAGAACTGAAAACAGTCTGAAAACCATCTGAAAACCACCTTTATACCCCAGTGCTCACAGACACCTCAAGCCAAAAGTGTGTCTGAGACAACAAGACAACAAAATTCTCCTTGGAAAGATCAAAGGGTAAAACCTCACTTAAAAGTTCTCAAAATGCTTCTTCTTTCATTCTTTTTTCTTGCTCAAAACATCTTCACTGAACCTCACCTTGAGCTGTTGCACACCCCCAGAAACATGCGTTTAGGGCTAACAACATGTTCATGACAACATTTCACCCATCTCGGGTTCTATAGCCAACAAAGCACCAGCTTTACCAATGCAGCAGCCCTGAATGTGCCTCATCCCAGTGCCAGGAGCTGGGGGAAGAGCTCTGAGCTCTGTGCTCACTGCAATTAGCGCAGGGTTTCAGGAAAAGACTGGCAGGCAACACTCCCCAGTGGCATTGGGGATGCTCTGCAGGTCTGTCCCCACCCATGCACAATACCATTTCCTGGATTTCCAGCCCTGAATCTCCTCCCTCCCAGAGGTTTTTTTATCCTCATCTTCAGCTTTTTGACATTGAAGATCTCAAGGAAATAAGGGCTCAGATGCTGCTGTTATTGGACACCAGCACCATCTGGTCCCTGTCCCTATTCACACCACATTAAAGACAAGAAAGCTTTTATGAAGTCAGAAGGAAGAAAAAAACCAGCAGTGATATGTCATGTGGGATTACTACTGTTTGCTGGTAATTAAGTTTGTCACAGTCTCGACAGAGCTGGGAACAATGGAGGGAATCAGGAAGAAATGGCAGAGGGAGGGAAAATATAATAAGAGTCACACTGGAGCTGTTTCCTTCTGATTCTGTTGCCAAAGAAAATGATTAAAAGAAATAATGATATCTCCATGGTGTTTTCCCCTCTCCCCTCCCCATTCCACTCCAGATATAAATTCAGCCTAACAATTTGTCAATCTTTTTGAAGCTTTGGTAATGTCATTCCAATATTTACTGGGCTGCACACCAGTTCCTGGGCTTTCTATCATTTCAGACCTAGGCTCTCCCTCTTTGTCACTCTCTTTGTGTTGTTTTGTCCTACTTTTATCCTGTCTTTTACTTGCAGAGATGGAACAAAGCTCATCCCAGCTCTCAGCAGTGTCTCAGGTGCTGGGCTGAAGGGCATTTCAGCAGCAGGACCTTCCCACCTGTACCTTTCTGCAGGAAAAAGGGATCACTGGAGTTCATTTTCACCTTTTGCTCTGCTCACTGCAGCTCATTTAGGTTGGAAAAGACTCTCAAGCTCATCAGACACAGTGTGCAAGGATGGAGGCAGAGCTTCTCCTGGGCACAGAAAGCCAAACCAAGGGGCCACAGGTTCACCTGTGCAGCACCCACAGGCAGGAAGGGCACTGCTGGTGGCAAAAGGGTCATCTATATAACCAGCCATCATCTAATCATTGGGCTGCCTTCAGTGGAGAGGCAGTTTCAGGGCTGGAAAGGGTCATTTCCAGGGAAAAGAACAGCCTTGGCACTGGAAGTACTTTATAAAGAACACAGGAATGTGACGAAGTCATTGAAAATGATAACTCCAAGCAGCTCTGGAGTTGCTGTTGGGACCTGCCTGTCCATGGAGTCCCTCCCATGGGTTAGTGGTGGGTTTGGCAGTTCTGGGTTTATGGTCTTAGAAGTTTTTTCCAACCTAAATATTCTATGATTCTGGGCTGAATACCGATTATTTGCTGCTTAGTCCCTACTAAAACAACTGCAGCACTAAGGGACACCACAGGAGTGCTGCTCTGATGTCCATCTTGTGCTTTCCCAGCCCTCTCCAAACTGTTAAATCTGCAGAGGATTCTCAGAGTGGACTTTGCAGAGGGCCATGAAAATATTTTGGAATATTTCCATTTGTCATTACAATTAATCACCAGAACCCAAGGAAAAGGAGCACAGTTTATGAAAACATCAAGCAGGGAATGTGACTGCAGGAACCTGACAAATGGGACAGCAAGACAGAGAGATGGTTGAGAATAATCCATTTTCATGCCAGCTCCAGTAAAAAGAACAGTGGAGGACTGAGCTGCAGCCTCCCCCATGACAACCTCCTGAGCACAATCATGGCCCTCATCTGAAACCTTGCAGCAGCTCCTCAGAACATTTTTGAAAGACAAGGACCGTATTTTTCAAACTCTGAAGGAGAAGACTCAAGAGAGTCCCTCTGCTTTGAAAAATAAATGCTCCTCTATAAAAAAGTAAATCCACATTTTTCAAACCCAGCCCCAGCTCTGGATCTGAACTTGGGAATACACAAAGTAACATCATCTAACATTTTGCTCTGAGGACGGAGGTGAGATGGACTCCGTTTCATCCCGTTTCCTTGAGGGTACTTCCATCCCCTCCACCATGTGCCAGGAAGCACCAGGGTCCTCTGGGACGCATCTCTGCAAGGTCAGCCCCATTATTAGGTCAGAGAAGTGGGGAGTGGCCTTTTCTGCAGCTCAGTAGCTGAGTCACACATTGCAGTGGGACACTGAGGCTGTCCCAGCCACGAAGCACCTACAAATGGCACCGTGCCACGGCAGGGCAGTGCCAGCCCCAGCATCCAGCCAAGCAGGCAGAGCTGAGCCCAGCTGTCCCTGCCCCAGCGAGGTGCCCCAACCTTCAAGTTACCAGTGAGGATGCTGAGGAGGACAGGAGGGAAGAAGAGAGCCCCTTTAGCTCCACGTGGTATCAGGCACTGGCAGAAGAGCAGATGGTTGAGTCAAACGGGAATTCATTCCGAGTTTCGCTCCACAGAGAAGAAATACATTTTGTGCCAACCCAGATCGATTTATTCTTTGCATCTGGGCAGCTGAGCTGTGAAGACAAAACAAACAAAAGCCCAAACTGCAGCCCCTGCCTTGGTCTTTGTTGGGAAATAAGCTCCTAAGAGCCCTGAGTACAGGTGCTTGAGGAAGGCTCTGGGGGTGCTGGCCTTTGCCTCCCTGTGAGACAGAGCTATGGACTTCCCAAGCCCAAGCAGTCCAGGGAAGGATGTTCCAGAGACCCGTGGCTCTTGGCCAGTCTCCATGATAGGCAGCAGACCAGACAGCTTTCCTTAGCAGGCCCCACTGCCAGCCTTCCAGGAAGCAGATGGCTGATTTCTCCTACTCTGCTTCCCCAAACCTGGGTGTCTGTTCATCTGCTCCACCCTCTGAGTTCTCCCGTGGCCGGACCCAAAACACCTCCAAGTGTTTTGTGGCTGGTCATTCAAGAACTGTGAAAGCTCACAAGCATATTTGGTGGGGTTGGGGTTGCTTGGAGAGACAGAGTGAGTTTTGGAAGGATTTTTAGTTCTCACAAGCCTTTCTTCATCTGCCTGCTCGTGGCCAACCCAGAGGAGTCTTGTCCACACAGCAGCATCCCCATTTCCCACTACAAGTCATGATCAGCCAAAGCTCCTGCTGGGAGAAGAGGAATCACCATAACCATGATGAAGAGAATTCCTTCAATTCCAACTCATTGACCAGAACTCCACAGGCTTCCTGACCAGCAGCTCACCATGAGCATGTTAACAGCCAAATTTCACCATGAGTAATTCACACCCAGAAAAGTGTACAAAGGGGACTCCCAAATGAGCTGTGCCTCCTGAACAGTTCATTAGCCAAGACACTGTTTTTTCTGAATGTGCTCCCAGCAGTGAGGCTCCCCAGGGTCATGCATCTGAAGTGGACATCCCCAAATCCTCTTCGGTATTCTCCAGCAGGAAGCCTTCAGCTGGAATGTGCAGAGGGAGGGAGCTTTTGGTTCCAACAGCTGAAATTTCATTTGTGCTTAATAATTAAACCCCCAAATAACAGCTTTCATGTGTGACCTGAACCATTAAATGACAGAGGGGGGACTAAGCCTTTCTGCCCTGGGTGGAGTTTACTCATGTGGAAATTTCCTGCTGCATCCTCCAGTGGAATTGTTGATGATGCAAATGAAGTTGAAGGGGCATCAGTTTTATGGCACTGATTAAAAATGTTTTCCTTCCCTTCCAGACTATAAAGAATTTGTGGGTTGTTTGGTTGGGTTTGTTGTTTTCTTTAATCCACTTGGCACAAAGGAATTCCTCATTGTCTGAGCTGTGAATCAGCACTGATGCCCAGGACCTTTTTCAGACTGTTGGAACAGGAGTGACTTCCCAGCAGCCTCAGTGGGGTCTGTGGGGGTGGTAAAAGGAGTCTGGGATGCCCTCAGGACCCCTCTGATGATCTTCTCCAGGGCTTTGTCCTGACCCTCATCCACCAAGATGCATCAGACAAGCAAGTGCAACTGGCCCATGGTGCCAACGACACTCCACTCAGCTGTAGGAAATTAAAGCAAAGGGTCTCAAATACTGGATTTTATCCTGTTCCTTGTTCTACTCAAATGTCAGTGCTTGTACAACACAGCCAAACACCCTCAGCTTGGCTCAGGACTCTTGGCAGCTTTGGATAAAACTCTTGGATGTGCAGGCCAGCAGACAGGCTTCCCACCAGCAGTTCCTCCTGGATCTCAATCACAGACCTCCTTGTTAAATTTTAATAATTTAAAAGATTCAAGCAAGACCTTTCTATCTGCTCACACACCCAAATCTGAGTATCTTTACTCATTGAAAAAGTGCATTAATGAAATTGTAATGTACGTGCTAATTAATGTACATATTTTCTCAGTAAATTTTGCACAGCTATAAATGATCAAATAAATAATGAATGCCATGGAATAATTTATGGGAGCTCTGTTTCTTCCTTTGCGTGTTTTAATTACTGATACGAACACATCTCAATGAATTATTGAAAGTTAGAGAATAAACAATATTAAAATTAATATGTCACCCATAACTACACAAGAAGCAAAGTTCAAACAGATATTTAATTCTACTAACACATCGTGGTGTAATATTCTCAATCATTGACAGCAGGAGAGAGAACATTCTTCCTGGCCAGCCTAGGCTCCGTTTCTTCTGGTTTTTTTTTTGTTTGTGGTCCCAGTACTGAAATTCAGCAACGAGAGCTATGGAGATGCTTTTCATTATTGGACCTTCAGAGGGAACTATGCTAATTATCTTAACTATGTTAATTCTTCCCTGTGAGGGTGGGCAGGCCCTGGCACAGGTTGCCCAGAGAAACTGTGGCTGCCCCATCCCTGGAAGTGTCCAAGGTCAGGTTGGACGGGGCGTGGAGCAACCTGGGCTGGTGAAAGGTGAAGGGCTTTTAGATCCCTTCCAATCCAAACCAAATCTGTGTTTCCATGAGATCAAGCTCCTTTATAAAGAAACCAACCCCCAACCTCAAGCATTGTCAGTAACACTTCACACTCACACAGCACGTTGCAGATGAGAATTTCACATCACTTGTGGGCTAATTAGTGAAGCTTTACAATTTCCCTGGGTAGCTATATGTTTTCATCCCACTTTAACACAGCAAGAGCAAAGATAGGAATGTTCTGGGCCTCTAAATGCACTTGTTCCACAATGTGAGATGGTTTTGCAGCTGTGACCAGAGATTAGAAGCAACTGAGGGGAACTGGCCAGTAATTAATGTTGCTGCTCATTACCACACCCAATTGCTTGTTTCTTCTGCACATGCAGAGTAATTGTGTGCAACTTGGAAAAAACTCTGCATTCCTACAAGGTGCTGTTTTTTGCAGAACTGCTCTGTGTGGTTTGCCCAGCAAAACGTTCCCCAACCTTTAGCAGAAACAGGTGCCTGAAGGTGAGATGGTGAGGGTGTTTCCTGAATGGGTGGGTGCAGCCACTGCCCTCTGCCAGCAGGGACCTTCCACCCCAAACTGTGCCCTTCACTCAGCATGCCATGACATGAACTCATCCTTCAAACCCACTCCCTGTTGTGGCTTCACCCCAGCCAAGCCCCAGCACCTGCTCATTCACTCCCCCACCAGTGGAAGGGGGAAGAACTGGGAAGGTAAAAGTTGGACAACTCATGGGTGGAGATAAGGACAGTTTAACAAGCAAAGCAAACCAAAGAATTCATTCACTGCTTCCCATGGTGTTCAGCACCTCCAGGAGAGTGGGTCTCATCAGTGGTCCTGTTCTTCCTCCTTCTACACTGAGCAGGATGTCACATGGTCTGGAATATCCCTTTGGTCCCTTGGGGTCGGTCCCCTCTCCTGGCTGTGTCTCCTCCCATGCCCACCCCGCATTCCTTCCCAGTGTGGCCGTACGAGGAGCAGGAAAGGCTTTGGCTCTGAGCAAGCCCTGCCCAGCAATGACAGCAACATCTCTGTGTTGTCCAGCACAAATCCCACACACAGCCCCACACCAGCCTCTGGGGAGAAGGCTCCCCCTGCCCCAGCCGAGCCAGCACACCATGGCACCTGAAATGATCACCAGGAGAAGCTCCATCCCAGAGGGGATATTCGTGGTCACGTTGCCTTCCCCACAGTTCAGCCAGGAGACATCCCACCAGCCAAGGCCCATGTCAGCACGAGGAGCTCTATGGAACAGCCCACAGCTCCCCCATCTCCAAGCTGGGTATCCATGGGATGCTTCCAGGTGGCCACTGGCAAGAGCACAGCTGCTGAGAGCACTGGTTTTCCTGTCAGGAGCTGGACAGTGAGTCAGTCACTTATTAAATGAATAGCATGTGTGGAAAACAAGTCAGTGATTCAGATCTCAGCCTGGAAAACCCAATTCAAGACCCTGTGTGTGTAACTCCATGAGAGTCAGGAGCTGTCCAACTGGAAGGAGCCGGAGCATCAAGCTCAGCCTCTGATGGAGGGCAAAAAGCATGAAACAAAACTCCTCCTGCCTGATCCCAGAGCAATCCCACCCCAGACTGGGCAAACATTTCCTCCTGGCTGCACACTGAGGTTTCCTTTGCTTCCCCAGGTGTGGGAACAGAGGGAAGGAGGGTGAAAACCTGGAGAAGAGGCAGCTGGGAGACCATCCCTGTTCACCACCTGAATTTCACCAGAGAATTCTGCTGTTCCCAGCAACATCTCCTAACAAGGAGCTGAACTCAGGGAGAAGCACTTTGTTCTGACCCAGACCAAAAATAAAGTCAAACAAGCAAGGGCACAATTCTTGCCAGACTTTTCCTCTTCACCCCGGCCAGCCAAGGGACAAACTGTTCACTGAATACTTAACTAGTGCATGGAATACAAATATTGCTTTATAAATGATAAATCAAGCAGGTTTTTTTAAAGCTACACCTTATCAGAGTCTCTCCTCCAGCACTTTCATGGGCAGGAATAATTATTTCATATGGCCTGCATGTATAATGAATTTTCAGGCACACTTGTTTGATCTATAGCCTTGGAAATAAAAATCCCATTAGTCTAACAAGCTCACCAATTATTTCCTGGGATCATCAAGCCTGTTCCAGTTAAGAAAGTTGCATAAAATTGGAAGTGAATGGAGAACAGGGCAATAAGTTGGTTTACAGAGTAACACATTATTTTAAAATGGTGTTTCACATCATGTCGGGGTGGGAGGAAAGAGGAGTAGAAAGAGCAGAGAACGTAGGTCTGCTCTAGCTGGGTGGATGTACCTGGAGGGGAAGTTGAGTTAAAATTAGAGAAGAAACACATCTAAATTTGATTAAATTTAGATATTAACAGTTCTAATATCTCCTTCCAAACTAGCCACTCAAACTCCTTTTGAAGGTTTCATGTTTTAAGAAAAGGCTTCTCCAGGACACATTTCAGATATCTAAATACAAGGTGGCAAAGGGCACCTCAGATAGGTTAGTTCTTCTCTCTCAGGTCCAAGGGAAGCCTCAGACACAGCTGTTTGCACTGGAGACCTAAAGTCGGATGATGCAGATCTCCTCTCTGTGCCCAATCTCACCCAGTCACCATGAGCTCTTGGGGCGCAGAATGTCCCTCCAGGAGCCACCCAGCTTAGTTCTCTTTAGTTACCAAACTCCAAATCACACCTTCTGCCTCCTGGGGTGGACCCTCATTTTGCCTTGGCCAAAATAAAACGAATTAAACTTGCCCTAAGGAGATGCCTGAGTTGCAGATGGCTGCTGGTGGCAGGCTGAGTCCAGCACACAAGGGGATGCACTGGCTGAAGGCAACAAGAAGCCAAATCAGGGCAAAGATTCCCAGTTAAGTCAGCAGCTTGGAAGAAGCTCGTGGTGGGTGGGGACAGGATGCAACCTCAGTTTGACTATCTATGTCAAAGCATCAGTAAACCCTTCAACAAGTAAGTTATTGTTAGTGTTGCTGGGGATTTAAATAAGGATTGCACCCCAGTCTTGCTCCTGCTCACCATTCGCAGCTCATGGATCAACGCTTTAGGAAAGGGACCTGACGCGGTTGCTCCTCCTATGGCAGAGGTGGCTCCAGGGCTTTCATCAGAGCCTTCCCTGTCACTCACAGTGTTGAAAGGTGGAGAGAGCACAGAAGAAAAGTCAAAGCCCAACTTAATTCTTTTTTGCCCTTCAGGACTCTTGGGAGATGGATTTTCTGTGGTTGAGTTTTGCAGCAGCAGCAAAGGCAGGCAGTGATTAGAGAAAAAGCCTTAAATAGACAGACACAACACTGGCAGGTCTGACTTTCAAGCACTCTACTCTGCACCCAAAATGGGGAAAATCACTGCTCTGACATCCAGGAAAAATACAAATTAAACAGGCCTTGGAAACAGAAGTATTTTGTCCTACGAGATGAGATCAGCAGCAAAAGTGGACCTTCACAGACAGAAAGGATGATGTGTGTTGATCCGAAAGGGTAACTGTGGCTCTGGTGAGTTACGGTCTTGTGCATGAAGAGTTTGGAGGGCACCAAAACATCCCCAGGGCTGGTCCTCCAGATGCCAGTCCCACCCTGAGGAGGAGCAGGGACAGAGGGTGCAGGTCCCTGTCCCAGCTCACCCTGCTGCCTTCTGCTTTTATCCCAACACATCCCCCTTCCTGTACTTTGGAGCGTTGATCCAGCAGGTGAGACTGAAGGTGAGGTGTTCCCCAACAGCTCAGGTAGAACTCGACTTGTTGAAATGCCCTGGCTGAACAGATCACACTCAGGTTCAGCCCATGAGGAGGAATAAGGTGCAGTGGGCTCTCTGGGTGCTGATGCCACTCCTGCTACCATCTTCTCAGTTAAATCACTCTCCTGTTGGGTTGATACAAATGAACACCACGTGCTCAACCAGACCAGCTTATTTCCAATTTTTTTTAAAAACAAGAAAACAACTCCACACCTTTCCTCCCCAGTCTGTATCTCTGGAACAAAATCCACAATTGAAAATACAACAAGGCAGTGTTAGAAACACCTGGGAATGATGAGAGAATAGTTGAGCCAGGAGAAAGGAGTCTTAGCTTGTCACATTCAGTACTGGCCAGAGGAGTCTGGAAATACTCTGCTCATGGAATCCCTTAACACTTATCCAACAATGTCCAAGCTCTGGAGACCCAAGAGGACCACGATCCACTCCTGGTTAACTCCTGAGGTTTGTCAAGCACTCCTCAGACACACAGCAGGATATTGATTAAGGGTTTGAACAGATGGACACATGCAGATCACATTTGAGGAGGTATAGGAATGAGTGTCCCACGCTCTTCCCAGGAGGTGCTAATTCCCACCCACAGCAGCACATCACAGCATCACAACCCCAGCTGAAAGGAGCTGGGATGGTGCTGGAAGGCTCCTGGTGTGGTTTGACACGGGTAAGCAGGTCAGCTGTGTGGCTGGAGCAGGGTTGGAGCCCAGCTGCTCACCTGGGGAGGTGCTTCCCTGTTGAGGCAAGATGTGGCAGCAGGAGACACACCAACCTCAGCCTGCTTAAACCCACCTGGGCAGCTATCTGGGCTTCCCAAGAACCTCTGGCCGAGTGTGAAGGGCTTTATCTGGGGGAAAGTGAAGTTTGATTTTCTATCCAGACCTCTTGGCTGTCTCTTACTGATCTCTTCATCTGAAGGAGCCTTCCTGGACTATGTCCTGTCCAGCAGAGTTATGTGTCCCCACACCTCCTGTCCAATACACCTCGAAGGCTTGCCACCCAGCAACTCTCCTGCCCTGCAGGAGACAAGATGGTAGGAGACTCTTCCCTGGTATTGGGGACCATGTCAGCCATGGGCAGGAGGCAGCTGTACCTGCTCACATTGGATGGCTCAAATGTGACCTGTTCTGGACCCAAAACAGCCCATGACTTTGCCTGTCTAAAGGAGAAGCACTTTCTGACAGTGCAGAGAAATGTTTGGCAGCCAACCCCATTTCCACCAGAAACTGGCACTGGAAGACCCTCCCTGTGTGTATGGACACCTCCCACATCCAAGGTCTTCAGTTCAGGGCTGAATGTCCACAGGGTCACACGAAGAATGAACAGTGGGAGCAGAAGTCTCAGGAAGGATTTCCAGGACACCTGTGAAATCCGAGTGGCTCATTTAAAAAAAGGATTTGGGAAAAGTCTGGCATTGCCCCTGAAACTGCAACAACTGTCAAAGCTGGGAGCAGAGCAGGGTCACCCAGCAAAGGACACCTGAATATTCCAAGGCAGGAAACTCAGCAGTGCGCAGTGGAGCTGGAGGAGGGAGCTGGGACAGGGTCCATTCCAGCCACACAGCTCCCCTGGTGCTCAGCACCAACCACGGGCTCCAGCAGGGGATCTGGGAATTGCACACTGCAATCTGGCTGGAATGCTCCCGGGAGGCTCAGCTGAGCTCTTCAGAAAAGCTGCCCCTCTTGAGCAGCCCTTCAGGGGTGGGTGAAGGAGGCTCAAAAAACAGGGGGCAGCTGAGAGGCAGCACCAGGGCAGGCTCATGGTGTGAAGCCAGAGAAAAGGGAGACAGAATCTTCTCTTGGACCTCAGATCCACCAGGAGCCTCCAAGGCACCATTTTTTAGGGATACCATGTCACAGAGGAAAAAACAGCTCAGGAAATTGGTCCTCTGGGTCTCCACATAAATATCAGCACTGACAATAACTTGTTGAAGAGGAAAGTCTGTCACAGAGTCCCAGACTGGTTTGGGTGGGAAGGGACCTTAAGGATTATTTTGTTTCACCCCCTGCCATGGGCAGGGACACCTTCCACCAGCCCAGGTTGTTTCCAGCCTGGCCTTGGACACTTCTAGGGATGGGGCAGCCACAGGTTCTCTGAGCAGCCTGTGCCAGGGCCTGCCCACCCTCCCAGGGAAGCATTTCTTCCTGACATCTAATCTAAACCCACTTTTGTCACAGTGAAGCCATTGCCCCTTGTCCCAAGTCCCTCTCCAGCTCTCTTGGAGACTCTTCAGGCACTGGAAAGGGCTCTCAGGTCTCCCTGAAGCCTCCTCTTAATGTTTGCTGAGCCAACCACTTGCCCTGCCCATGGAAACTGCCTGATCTCCAAGAAATACAGCTTTACATCTTTCTTTCCCCTTTATTAAGCTGCTTATCATTTGCTCTCTATTAGGCTGTCTTCCATCATCCAACTTTATTCCCACCTGTGAGTCCAGTAGAGCATCTCCTCATTTACTATTGCCCACCCAAGCCCAGAACTGGCCTCACCAAAAACCAAAGAGTACAGCCCAGGCCCCCCGAGCTCTGCACTAGGCTTGGCCTAAATGCTGAGGAGAGGCTGCTAAATTCTACCTCAGTTTCAGATACATTTTCACAAAGCAAAAAGTTTCTTGAATAAAACATGAAAATCCAGCATACCATCTGTGCAATATCATTGGACTAATTCAGCTGATATTAAATACAATTTCTTTTACCCAGCTCTTACATTTTTAATTTTAAGTGAGTTACAGAATATTCTGGGTAAAACAAGCTGTGGAAAAACTGTTTTTGGAAGCTCAGCAGCTGAGCTGGAAACACTTGGGCTGCTCATGAGGGGGGAGTCTCAGCAGAAACCTCCTTGATCTCTCTTGTTACCAAAAGAAAAATGACAAAGCGTGTCAGGCAAAACTGCAGCTGCCCCCAGAGGGCTCTGTGTGGAAAGGGCTCTCTGTAGCCTGAGGGAAATGATGTTTTTCCATGAGCAGCCCCAGGGTCTGTCTGCAGGAAAGCTGCCTCGCAGCATCCCTAGGAGCCTGTCCAGGCTCTGACACTTGCTCTGCAGCAAAAAAAAAAAAAAATGGAAAAAAAAAAAGGGTTTTAAAACCTTCTAATCCCCTGCAGAACCAGAGCCAGAGCCAGCAGCCCGAGGGTGTCCTGGCCAGGCCAGCTCCAGCAGCCCTTGCACTGTGCTCTGCAAAGCTCCTCCATGGGCAGCCCACCCCCACCTTGGCTCTACAGCAGGTCCATGCCAGTCCCACCCCCTCACCATGCTGACCCCAAACCCATGCTGACCCCAAACCCACGGGGACTCTCCTCCCCAGGAGGGCACCAAAGGATGGATGGGAGCTGGTGAGACAGAGGGTGGACAGAGCAACCTGCTTTCCTAAGCTGTCAGTTCAAGGGCCTCCACAGAAACAGAGCAAATCATGCAAAGGCAATTCAGGAAGGCTGGACCAGCACCTGGGGGGTCTGAGTATCCCCAGGCCACCTTCACGAAGCCATACAGCCCACCCAGACATCAGCTGTCCTCCCAGCTGTGGGGAATATCTGACTAATCCCCTTTCTTCTGACACAGGGGAGGTGGCACTCCTCCAGAGCTCTCACACCTGAAAGGACTCTGAAAGCAACAGGCATCTCCTGCTGGAATATCCTGCTTTTCCACAGACATGAGTATGAGTGCATCTTTCAGGGACTTTCCTGCACCTCTCACAGCTCTCTGGGAGGCAGAGCACTGCGACTCTCCATCAGCAGGGACATGTGCACCACCTGCCCTACCAGCCTTCATTGTCCCACCTCCCAGCCTGCAGCTATGGGGTCCTTATCTCCAAGGAGGAGATCCCCCAGCTAATCACAGAGCAGTGCAGCTGTCTGCTGGGTAACTTGGGGTGACTAACAGGACTTTCATCAAAATACATCCCATCACATTCCTGTAATAGACTGCAGGTGAGTTTGAGAAGGAGGAGGAGATGGTGAATTTCTGGTCCAAAACCTCCATACACCAAGGGGGCAAGGAACCCAATGAACATGCTCAGTGCAGGGAATGTCTTGAAGATGCAGTTCCTGATGTTGGGCAGAGACAATCTCATGCTAAAATTCAAAGAAATATTGGACAAGTCAGATCAGTGCTGCTCTCTCCCAGATTTCTGGAATGATTTTCCATGGTTTTTGACAAACAGCTGTTAGGAAACCACTGAAATGCTGAGAACTCAATATTCCTGACCCCAAGTGAAAAGAAAAACCAAATGTGCAGGACAAGTTTGGTTTGTTACACTGATGGCAGCTGCTCACACACGTCCCAAGCATGTCCCAACCATCATGAGTTTATCTTATCCTGAGGTGTTGGTAGCCTGATCTGGAGGAAAAGCCTCCCTGATGATGCAGGGCTGAGAGCTGTCTCATCAGCTTTCCTTTGTGCCATTAATCTAATGGGATTCAGGCTCACAGCTCCTGGTCTGTGTGCCCAGCCCGTTCCAGCTGTCATCCCATGGGAGTCAGCCCAGATGTGATCGGATCCAGCACTGAGGGAATGAAGAGCCACGAGGCAGCACCACCTTTGCAGATCCTGACAGCTCTGAGCTCTGCCAGTGCTCGAGGGGAGACAATCAGAGCAAATTAAGCTAGAGCACACACGTGTTTGCTTGTGTCTGCCCAAACCTGTCAGGCTCACCAGTGACAGTGTGCACAGAAGGACAGCAGGAAAGATCCTGAATTTTAGTCTGGGGGTGGAATGGCTGGGAATTGTCCCGTGAGAAAGGACCTGGGGGTGCTGGTGACAGCGGCTCAACATGAGTCCAGATGTGCCCAGGTGTGCCAGGAGGCCAATCCTGACCTGTATCAAAAACAGTGTGTCCAGCAGCAGCAGGGCAGGGACTGTCCCCCTGTGCTGGCACTGCTGAGGCACCTCCAGTACTGTGCCCAGCCCTGGGCACCTCATGACAAAAAAGCCATCGAGGGGCTGGAGCGTGTCCGGGGAAGGGAACGGAGCTGGGGAAGGGGCTGGGGCAGCAGGAGGGGCTGAGGGAGCTGGGGGGGCTCAGCCTGGAGAAAAGGAGGCTCAGGGGGGACCTTCTGGCTCTGCAAGTCCCTGACAGAAAGGGGGACCCAGGAGGGGTCCAGGGACCAGGGACAGGAGGAGAGGGAACAGCCTCGGGCTGAGACAGGGCAGGGGCAGGTGGGACAGCAGGAGTAATTTCATCACTGAAAGGGTTTTTAAGCATGGGAAGGGGCTGTCCAGGGAGGTTTGAAGTCCCCATCCCTGGAGGTGTCCAAGAAAGTGCTCTGGGCTGGGGGACAGGTTGGGCATTTGGTCATTGGGCACAGGGTGGGCTCCGTGGGCTGGGATCTTTTCCAACCTTAATGATTCTGTGAGGGGCTGCTCACAGGTCTCTCAAACCTGACCAGTGTTGGTTTCACCTGGGCTTTCCATCCCTCCCAACACACCTCTGCTCTCTGGGAAGAGCAGGGATGGGTCTAAACTTCAGCAAATCCCAGGTGTTAAGTTGCTATTGGGTAGCAGAGAGGCATCCTGAGCAGAGCCCAGGGTCCAGCCACTGAGCCGGGTCTGACTGGGCTCCAGCTGGTGGGATGGGAACTCTGGACACACACCAGCCTGTGGGACACTCCTCACCCCCTCATAACACCACCTTACACATAACACCAAGTTCTCAGTGTCAAAGATCCTTCTATTCCATAGCAGGACAAAAGCAGGAGGAAAACCACCCATTTAACCCATTTTCCTGATCCACATCAGAAAAGCCATCCTGAGGAAGCCCAAGCAAGAGGTGAGTGCCGTGGCTGATGCTCACCCTTGACCTTTATGATTACTCCCAAGACCTGCTGAGCTCTGAAAAAGAGACTGAAACAGGTTTAATTTATTGCAAAAGTGTCTCACAGCCTCTACAGCACCAGCTCTTAAGGGATGAGCCATCAGGATCACCCGTCAGGCTGGGTGAGGGCTCCTGCACCCCTGGCACCCTGAGTGCCAAGGCCAAAGGCAAACAACGCAAGGCACCACTCTGCAGAGCAAACTGTTCCTTCCCCTTCCCACACCCACCCAGGTGGGCAGGACAAACCACTCCTGCTGAAATATGTTTCTGAGTTGAAAAGGGCTTAAAGATTGATGTGTCCCCTAGACCAGGCAGCTGGCAAGAGGGACGAATATTATTAAAAATAAAATATATCAATCACTCTGCAAATTACACTCCGACACGTCCTTCAGGCAGGAAGGTCCCCTGCTTGCTGCCGTGCTCCCTTTCTTTGGGGTGCACATGGCAGCAGCTGAGGGGCTTCATTTCAGAGGAGCCTGCCCACGGCAGCCCCAAGGCTGGTGCAGGGCATTGCTGGGGGGTGCCCTGGCAGGGACAGGAGCTGGGAGCTCATTCCAGCTCTCTGCAGCCCCCCCGAGCAAACCAGGACCGAGGTGGGCTGGGAAGTGCTGGGAAAATCAGCCCTGAGCCACTTCTCTTCATCCACTCAGTCACAGGTCTTTTCCCTCAGTTGTCATTCCTTCTCTCCAGCTGCATCCTGATGTTTTGTCCGTATTTGCTGCTGTGACTGACAAATCAAAGCTTTCCTGGTGTTCCGGGGCTGTCTGCAAACACCTCCCACAGATCACGGCTGTGCCTGGCACAGCACACCCGAGCCAAGGGGCAAACGAGCTGTGTTATCACCTCTGCCTTGCACACACAAGGAACTTTCCCAGCTCTTCACTGTTTAGAGGTGAAACTTTCTATGTTTTCTGTCTGTCTGAACGGTTTGAGAGGCGAAATTGTTTGAAGAATATATTGTCTTTTTGGTTGTTTGTTCGAGTCATGGGAGAGCAATTGTAAGATGCTTTTCCCGGTGGTTTAAAAAGAAAATAACCAAAGATACACTTCTGAGAACTGGGATAATGCAAAAAAGCAAAACTGCTTCAGTCACAAGGCTGTGAAACAGCAAAACACTCAAAAATCAGATGAATAAACAGTTCACTTCTGAGCAGGAACAGCAGACCCTTAATGTCCCCTCACTCAGCTTCTGTGTGGTTTTGATTTGGGTTTTTTGTGCTTGGTTTTGTTTTGTTTTGTTTTAAGAGCAGTCTAACTAAATCCTTTCCCGTTTCATTCCTCCTCTGGCATTGCTGGAAAAGCTTCCCACATCCCAGTTGCTGCAGGGCTTTGCAGGAGGCTGGTTAGCCTGGTGGCATGGATTTGTCAGGGGAGGGAGGGAGGGAGGGAGGGAGGAAGGAAGGAAGGAAGGAAGGAAGGAAGGAAGGAAGGAAAAGGAAGGAAGGGAAAGGAAGGAAGGGAAAGGAAGGGAAAGGAAGGGAAAGGAAGGGAAAGGAAGGGAAAGGAAGGGAAAGGAAGGGAACTTCAGCCCCTTGTGTTATAAAATATTACAAAAACGTCTCAAAAATTGATAATCCCCCCACCTCCACTGTCAAATACACCAGATAGCTCCCAGGAACAGCGCCACTAAGAGCACATGTCTGTTCTGCAGCTGTGTCCTGGCCAAAGGACACAACTCTCCAGCCATCCTAATCCATGGTTTCTGGCAAGAAGTGGCTCAAGGCAGCCCTGTCATAGCAGAGGGAGTTAAGAACCTGGGGATGAGGTACCAGAGCAGGGGAATGTGGCTTTGCCCTCAGCTCATCACTTGGGGACTCTCATCACCCGAGCTGAGAGGGCACATGAGCTGCACGGCCTGAGGTTTGTGTTTGTGCAGCCTCCAATATCAACCAGAGCTTTGTTGTTGGGTTCAATAAAGCAGATTCAGTTCTTAACCCATCTCTAATACTGCTGTTTCTCATAGCCAGATGAATAATGAACAAATATAAATCACAAGGAATTTATCTGATGATGGCAAGGAGAGAAAGAGATGAATAATTTCTTTGATGGATATTATTCATCCATCCATGGAGCCAGCCAAGTAATGAAAACATTTATTCACAAATCACTCTGTTGACAGTTGAAAACTTTGTACAATAAGTAATTCATATGTATGATTTGACTCCCTAAAAATCCAAAAGAGAGAGCTGACCTTGGAGAGAGGGAAGAAGAGTTGGTGCTGTGCCTATCTTAGCCCTGCCTTGTGCTTTCCATCTCTGAGGTAGCTCTGGACTATGGAAAACAGGCCCTTCAGAACTGGGGAATCATGTCCCATATGGTCACACTTTCCCCTGAAGGCAAAGAGATGCTGTTCCCACCAACCCTGCTCTGTTCCAGAGTTCAGGAGCACCCACCACTCCATAAAGAAGCCACTAGAAAGGCCTAAAACCAACCTCTTTTCTTCCAGAGGACACTCAACTGCTTTCCAAGTCCTGTGCAGTTTATTCCATTATCAGAACGCCTTCTTCTGTCCCATCTTATAACTTCCAGACTGATTAAATAAGCCAAATGGGTCCATATTCCCTCTAAATAACACAAAAAATAGTCAAGTAAGGTTATAGCTGCCGCACATGAAAATATGTTATTTATGTGCCCCTGAATTCCAGTCACTATTTTATGGCCTCAGCTCCTCTGAAAAGGGTCACAAATCTACACAAAGTCCCCAAATGCAGTGTTGTGCATTTGGATCCTCTAAGATATTTAAAATTACACGAAGATGGACTGCTCCCCATTGTCCATCCATATACAGAGGCTCAGAAACACACAGCTATTCCAACATGACCATGGAATAAATTGCCATCTGCTTTCAAACAGTAGAAGAAGAATTTCTCCAGCCAGAGCTGTGGAGCTGGTGAGCCAGAAAACGTGTCATGGTTCAATTAATCTCACAAAAAGGATCAAAATCACGGCTGCTTCTCTGAAATAGAATCTGAAATAAATGCAAACCCCTCCATTCTCCTTTGGTGACTGAAACCGAGCTGGCAATCCTTTTAAACCAGATTGCTTATGAGATCTTTGTGCTTCTGGGAAGCTGCAATGGAACAACCTTGGGCATATGGTATTTGCAAGGTCCTCCGTCCTCCCAGCTGAGAGTGTTATTGCAGAAGATGTGGAAATGAAAATTGACATAAAGATTCATGCAGGCTGAGCAGATGGCTGCTCTTCCTTCACAACAAAGACCCTAAAGAAGGTCTGCACTGGGGGGACAAGGGAGTAGAGCAGCCTGGGGTGGCTTAGGACACAGGGCTGGACTTGACCTCACAGACTTTCACACTCCCGTCCCTGTGAAAGGTCAATATTCACTGAAAGCAAAAGTGTCCACACTTAAAATCATGGAATCACAGAATGGTTTGGCTTGGAATGGACCTTAAAGACCATCTTGTTCCACCCCCTGCCACAGGCAGGGACACCTTCTGCCAGCTCAGATAGCTCCAAACCCCATCCAACCTGGCCTTGGACACTTCCAGGGATGGGGCAGCCACAGCTCCTCTGCCCAACCTGTGCCAGGGCCTGCCCACCCTCCCAGGGAAGGATTTCTTTGTAATATCTGATCCAAATCTACCTAATCTCTTCTAATCTTCCCTTTTTCAGTTTAAAGCCATTTTTCCTGGTCCTGTCACTGCCTGTATGAAAAGCCCCTCAGGTCCCGCAGGTATTAAACAAGATCAGCCTAAGGCACCTGGAGGGGTTTGCTGGGGTGGACAGGGTAGTCCCTGATGTCCCCACGCAGGTGACCCCCGGCAGGTCCCCTGTCACTGCCGCGGCGGGGCCGGAGCCGGGCAGGCAGGGAAAGCCATCTGTCCTACAGCTCCATCTAGTGCGCCCAGCACCCCCTTTATCCTTGTGTGCCTTCTGGGAAGCTCTGGCTCCTGGAGGCACAGGATTCCCAGAGACTTGTGCTTAACGATTCCCCATAGCAGTAAATCAGTACATTTTCAGCTGATGCCGCTGCAGGTGATACCACAAAACCACACTTCGATGGGCATTTAGAACGAGGGAGGGAGTAAATAGGCAGGGAGCCTCTTTTTTCTTTTTTCTTTTTTTTTTTTTTTTAAATCTTCTCATTGTTTTTCCACTTGGAAGTCCTTGGGGCTGCCCCCACTGCAAAAGCTGCTGCTCCCTGGCACTGCAGCCTGAGCAGAGCAGCTGCTGACTAAGCCACAGCTCTGGTTTTGAAAATATTCAGATTTATGATGCCTTGACACCTGCTCAGTTGTCTCACAAACCGTCCACCAACCAGAGGTGCCCAGGAGTTCAGAAAGAAGTTCTTGCTATGAGCTGTCAGCAGACAGGGAGCTGCACCATGAACTCTGAGCTCATGGGCTTGCTTTAACTTGAACTATCAAAGAGCGGAGCAGGGAAGGAAAAAAGAAGCTTTTTTTTGAAAAAGAGCCACATTAGTTTCTAAAGGAACAAAGGAAAAAGTGGATTGAGATCCTTCTCACTGGTTTTCCCAAAATACACTCAAGTGGACATAGAGACCAAGTATCTCTCCCCAGTACCCAACGCAAATCCACTTCCAAGAGCCCCTCTGCTCCAGCAGCCCTGGACCCCCATGTCCCCCCTCCTCCTGCACAGCTGCTCCTCAGGGAGGCCAAGAAAGACTTGGTGCATGATATCACATTTTTAGCAACACCCAATATTCAGTTTCAAATCCTCTGAGGGAGGGGAGCTTTAAACAAGGAGTGATGGGTAAATACTTGAATAAAGACATGAATTATTAACAGGAATAATTAGTTTTATTTTTAAATGCCAATTGCCAGGATGAACTAAAGAAGGATACAAATGAATTCCAGCTATTAACAGATGAAGCATCAGCATTAAATGAGGGTCACAGAGTGATTTGTGCAATGTGCTACAACACATTTGTTCCACCTTTTATTAAAATATCTCCGCAGTGCCATTGCCTGCTCACTCCTCATCAAAAACACACCTCACACAGCTCACAACTGCTCAGCTTTCCACAGAACCACAGAATCACTAAGGTTGAAAAAGGTCTCCAAGATGATCAAGCCCAACCTTGGACTGAACACCACCGTTCCCACTAAACCACATGGCCAAGTGCCACATCTACTTGTTTTTTGAACACTTCCAGGGGTGGTGACTCCATTACTTCCCTGGGGCATGTTTCCAAACTCTCTGCTTCAGTCCCTCTGCAGAGAAAGGGAAATGACTATAATAGGGTAGAAACTCTCAAGGTCAGTGATTCCAAGCACTGCAGTGCCCCCAAGACTGTCCTGTGGCACCAGCTGGGTGCAGCCCTGTGGCTGCTGCACCCCAAAGTCCAGCATCTCCCACCCGCAGGAGCTTCTGCCTGTCCTCAGAGAATATCCTGAGTGGGAAGGATCACTGAGTCTGACTCCTGTCCCTGCACAGACACCCCAACAATCTCAGCCTGGCCCCAAGAGCACTGTCTGAGCACTCTTTGGAAGTGCTCTCCACACCAGGCCCACACTCCAGAGATGCAGACAAACAGCACAGATTAGATGAGCAGAAATAAGGAGACAAAACCTGTGGCCAAAATGGGGCCATGGCTTGCAGCAAACAGGGGACCCCCTTCAGTGCACAGCTCTTGCTGGAGGATATCAGGGCTTTGGAGTTTGGAAACTCTCAAAAAAACCCAACCCAACCCAAACCAAACCAAAAAAACCCACAAGGACAAATGTGCTTATTCCTTGGAATAAAACACTTGTGGTTTCCCATTCCTCTGCTACCCTGTGGAGATGGGCTCCAGCCACAGGCCCACATCCCAGGCGGAGCAGCATCTTTGTGTGGGCCCATCAGCTGCTGTTTTAATTTGGCCTTGAGTCCTACATGTCTTACAAAACTCTCTTAAAACAATTTCCATAAATGCTTTTAGTCCAAGGATGTTCTGCCATGGATGCACCAGATTCATCTGCCTGCTATAAAAGACCCTTTTAGAGCACAGACCGAGCAGCTGAAAGGAAGCAGAGTTGTTTTCTCCCTGCTATCATAATCAAGTTGTTTGGTATAAAATGTGCCTTAGAAGTGAATCCATAATGTTCCTGGCAATTCAAGGAAACTGCTTTTACCAGGAGTAAAATGCAGGTAGTAACTCTGTGGGGTTTTCTCCACTGAAACTCTAATTAATGTGGATCCTGTGTACTAAGTGCATGGAGAAGTACAGACTTCACAGCGGTGAAAATGCATCTCATTAGCACTGAAACTCCTGTATCATCCAAATTCATTCTGTTCAGCAAGGAAAAACTGTGTAATTGAATTCCCACCAAAGCATAGTTCATCTGCATCAAACAGCATTGTGCTTCTCCTGGAGCTCCTGTGGGCTGCTGCTAGAAATGAGGATTAATTAGGATACCTGCTTATTACTGAGGGAACAGGTAGATGCACTGTGGTCAGGCCAGGGGCTGCAGAGAGAGGCTCTGGCCAAACCTCAGCCAGGCATAAAGCAAAGGCAAGGCCCAGAAAGAGTTAACTGCCTTGTTAGAGAGTTGCAGACTGACTGTTCTGCGTGGAATATGGCAGGTAGCTCGTTCTGTTCTGTTTGCTAGACCAAAACCTTGAATAGAAGTTGGGAGTACTATACCCTAGGACCTAGTGGTCATAAATATAGATAAGGTAGGCATCTGAGATGGCCATGAACCAAGGAGTTTGCACAACTCAGCAAGCGAGTCAGCTAACAAGGAAAGGTGAAAAGTTCAGCATGAGAAAGATGAGAAGACAACCCCAAGAGTGAGGCTGAAGGGTGGAACGACCACCTAAAAAGTGCCAAGGGAAGATTCTGGAAGGTTCCGCCCCAGGTCCCACCTGACCTCCACCTCCTATGAATATGATAATCAGATGATAAAACTGTATGAATATCTATGTTAAGATGATGTAATCTTGCATGTCCGTTGATAAACTACCTTAATTCTTCCTGAAAACTTAGAAGCGAGTTTGTGCAGTGTGAAGTGCCTCGTTTCCCAGCGCTGTGAATAAATACCTTTGCTGCTTAAGGACCAAATTGTCTCTAGGCAGTTCATTTATTTCATACTTTTTGGCATCGGTTTTGGTGAGACAGCCAGGAGAGTTGCTCCTCCTGTGCAGGAATTCAAGGATCTGGGGACCCTCGAAAGGGCCCTCGACCCTCTTCTGGTCGACAAGTCTCCCCTGTCCCTCGGCTTCCTACACTGGTGCACAAGGACTCCTGCGCCCAGAAAAACATATTTATTTTGTTATCTATCAGTTTAATTGTAACAAAAGTGCCATTAAGTCGAGGAGTTTTTTCTGACTTGAAGACTTGGGAAGCTAAGGTTTCCAAGTTTCCCTTTTGTTTTCTTCTTGCATTGTTACCTTCGCTGGGTGATTGGAAAGGTCGCTTTCCTGAGGGGTTTGCCCCTTGATCTGATGTATTTCAGATTTGTTTTCTTTGGCCAAGTGTTGTTAACCCTGACTTGAAGATTGGAAACAAAGTTTTCTGAGTTTCCTTTTGATTTCTTCTCATCTTGTTATGCGTTTCATGTTTTGTGTTATGTTTTCTCTGTCCTGCTTTGTTTGTGTGTGTGTGTGTTGAGGTGATCCCACATTACTGAGAGTGGATGGTTTATGTTCTTTGAAACCCAGAATCAAAATTTGTTTCTTTTATAACCGTGCATTATATATTTGAGTGTTGTGTAGTAATTGTTTTAAATACATTTTGGGACCTTGAGGAAACCAAGAAAATAGACTGAATCATACTTTAAATTTGTATTGTATTTGGTGTAGGGTTAACCAATGTTTGGGAGAGATCAAATGGTTTAGATTTATTGTTGTTTTACTCATAGATTTATTTTTTTTTTGATTATTCAGCCAGACTTTCTTTGAATTTGCATGTGTGTGTTAGAGAAACCAAAAGTATTTGCTATTGTAAAGCGACATCTCGTGGAGTTAGTTGGCAATACAAACTCAGGCTTGCAGAAATAATGGAAACTAATACAAGTTAAGAAATAAATGCTAGAACACCCGTGGGATGCATATTGAAACATTGGAATTGGGTGAGATACCCGGAGGAAACTTAGACAAGACTTTTTAATCAGTACTGGAGCAACCTTTTCTGTCTTAAATCAGGAACTAGTAACCAAAAGTGATAAGTTCATTCAAGTTGTTGGGACAACAGGCCAACCAGAAAAAGCTTTCTTTTTAAAACCTTTGAAATATAAAATTGGGAAACAGATGGGAGTACACCAATTTTTGTGTTTACCAAATTAACCAAAACCATTATTGGAAAGAGACTTGTTAGAGAACCTGGGTGCTATAATCAAATATGACCAAGGGAAAATTGAATTTAGAGTAAAGGAAAAGCAATTGATAACTGCTTGAAGCTTAGCTATGAGTTGTGTGGAACCAAAACTGGAAAACCAGGATTTTAAAGAAATTATGGATCAAGTGTACCCATTAGTCTGGTCCACCGACACATCAGGTAGGTAGCAGTAAATGGAATAAACTAAAACCTGCAGCCAGTGGTAGCTAATTCCCATGCACTTCCAACAAAGCTAAAGGATACTTTAATTTGGTTCGCAGTGTTAGATTTAAAAGATGCCTTTTTCTGCCTACCCCTAGCACCAGAGAGTCAAAAGATATTTGCATTTGAATGGGAATCAGTGACGGGTGGCAGAAAGAAACAGTTAACTTGGACAGTGTTGCCTCAAGCGTTTAAGAACAGCCCCACTATTTTGGGAACCAACTAGCCAGAGAGCTGGAGCAACTGGGATCAGCCACTGGGAGATGGTGTTCTCCTACAATATGTAGATGATCTGTTAATTGCAGAATTGTTAATTGTTAAAGGCAGAAAAAGCCTTTAGGTCATTGAAACAAAAACTCAGAGAGGCTCCTGCGTTGGGTTTACCCAATGTAATAAAGCCTTTTGGGTTGTTTTCACACGAGAGACAA